>VXBP01007259.1:0-77500 GCA_013400115.1 Rhinopomastus cyanomelas | reverse complement strand
GTCCAGTTCTGGGTCCCTCAGTTCAAGAGGGATGTGGAGCTGCTGGAGGGAGTCCAGCGTAGAGCAATGAGGATGATGAAGGAAGAGGAGCAGCTCCCTGATGAGGAGAGGCTGAGGGAGCTGGGTCTGTTGAGCTGGGAGAAGAGGAGCGTGAGGGGTGACCTCATTAATGTCTATAAATAAGTGAAGGGTGGGTGTCAGGAGGATGGAGCCAGGCTCTTCTCAGGGTCATCTAGTGATAGGATGAGGGGCAATGGTTGTAAGCTGGAACAGAGGAGGTTCCACATCAATATGAGAAGGAACTTCTTCCCAGTGAGGGTGACAGAGCCCTGGAACAGGCTGCCCAGGGAGGTTGTGGAGTCTCCTTCTCTGGAGATGTTTAAAACCTGCCTGGATGTGTTCCTGTGTGACTTGGTCTAGGTGATCCTGCTGTGGCAGGGGGACTGGACTGGATGATCTTTCGAGGTCCCTTCCAATCCCTAATGATTCCCCAATTCTGTGACTGCAGAACAGAACCTGAGTATCTTACTGTTCTAAACAGGGATTCAGAGGCCCTTTCCCTGGCAGCACGGACGCTGTAGAACACTCAAGGCTGCTTCCACCCTCTCAGCATCCCCGGGGTGCAGTGGCTGGTGCTCAGGGTGTCGCTGGCTGGAGGAGCTGATGCTGGGGAGGTTAACTCCCCCCCACCCTGCCCCCATCATTAAGTGCCCAGGCACAGCCCGGGGCTGCTGCTGCTGCTGCCCTTTGAGGCAGAGCCGGCAGCGAGGAGCCGGGGGATCCGTCCCCGGGGCCGATGGGCGAATGAGCCTTGTCTTCCTTGGTGATTATGCCAAACATCACAGCAGCCACCATATGGGCTGGAGCACAGACTTCTCGGGGATCTCATTTTCATAAACAGGGAGGAATTATGCAAACAGCTATAGGTAGGGCTCAGGAATGTTTTTCTAAGGCATCCATTTGGTGGAAATGGCTTTTTAATGATTTTGCTCTGTGGCTACACCTGGCCACAGCAGCCTTTTCCATGTTTATTAAGTAGTTGGGGCTTCTCCAGTTGTGTTGGTAACACTTCAGTCTGGAGGAGGCAGAGCCTGGGCACGGGTGTCTGGGTGAGCTGAGCATCCCCATCACTCCAGAGGGGAGCTGACCTCAAAATCTCACCTGAGGTGCTCGGAAAGGGGTTTTTCTCAGAACATTTATGGCTGCTCCACCTTCAGGAGCCAGGGCCAGGTGCCCAAGGGATGGGGCAGCTCCCAGCACTTGTGGCTGATATACTCCCTTCTCATGTAAACTGGATCACAGGAGGTTCCACATCAATATGAGAAGGAACTTCTTCACGGTGAGAATGACAGAGCCGTGGAACAGGCTGCCCAGGAGGGTTGTGGAGTCTCCTGCTCTGGAGATGTTTAAAACCCACCTGGATGTGTTCCTGTGTGACTTGATCTAGGGGATCCTGCTGTGTCTGGGGGGTTGGAGTAGATGATCTTCCGAGGTCCCTTCCAATCCCAAGTGTTCTGTGATTCTGTGATCAAGTCACCCAACACACTGATAATGTTCTTCATCCTACAAGGTGCAGGGATGGAGATAGTGATACCCATCCCACACAAGTCCTAAAAAAGGTGCAGACCTCACCCAGAGACAACCACCAGCTCTCAAATGACTTCAAGCTTCTCCAAGGGAGGGTCAGACTGGGCATCAGGGGGATTTTCACAGCAAGAGCAGCCAGGCCCTGGAACAGGTTGCCCAGGGAGGGGGCTGGCACCAGACCTGGGTGTGATGAAAGGTTGTGTAGATGTGGTGTTGGGGGATCTGGTTCAGGGGTGAACGTGGTGGAGTTGAGTTATTGGTTGGAATTGATGATCACAAGGAGCTTTTTCCAACTTGAATGATTCCATGATTCCCTGCTGGGCCAGAGGACAAGGGCAAGTTTCTGCCTGTGCTTTGCCACAGCTGGTTCCTCATTCACTGTGAGGCAGTAGAGCAATTCAGTGCAGGAGCCAGCCCAGAGGGTGTTGAGTTGGCTCCTTTGTGTAGAGAAGACACTGAGATCACCCTGTTGTGCAAGAGGGAGCTTCCTCCCAGCCATGGCATCACCAGCCACCAAAACCAGGAGGAGACACGAAAATCCTCCTAGCATCATATTAAATAACTGCTTCAGAGCCTGGACTGGACTGCCCAGGGCAGTGGGGGAGTCCCCATCCCTGGAGGTGTTGAGGGACAGCCTGGCTGTGGCCCTTAGTGCACTGGTCTGGCCGATGGGGTGATGTTAGGTCCTGGGCTGGGCTGGATGAGCTCAGAGTTCTTCTCCAACCTCAATTGTTCTGGGATTCTGTGATTCTCTACGAGTGGCACCAGCCAGTGACTAATGCATCTGTGGGCTCCCCATACGCACCACGTGCCTGGCGGCCCTGGCTGTGGGACCCGCATGGACCTGGGGAACAGAGCCTTGGGGTGGAGCAGGTGGGAAGAAGACATCTCCATTGTGCCTGACAGAGGGAGAGTGTGTTTGCTCAGAGAATATTGCAGACCTGCAGCCGGGGGAGGTCACGCCTGGGAAAATATTACCTCTGTAATACTGCTGAGGTCGGGGCCGGCAGCGGGTTTGGGCTGCCCAGGGGCTGCCGCGCCAGGTACGTGCAGGAGCTGCACCCCTGGAGCAACCCCTGCTTCCACCTCCACCCCTCCCTTTGAACCCAGACACCTGTACTGTCAATACGGTCCCCTTGACCTGCCTTTGTCTCTGTGCTCTGATCTCCCTGTGGCTCCTCTCCAGGCTTCTGTGGACCCCATGTCCTCTCCAGAACCTTATGGACCTCTTTATGGATCCCTAATCCTCTCCATGTCCTTGTGGACCCCTGATCTTCTCCAGACACTTGTGAATCTCTAGTCCTCTCTGGACTTTTGTGGGCCCCATATCCTCTCCAGACCCTTATGGACCTACCTATGGACCCTCCCTGTGGACTTTTGTAGACCTTATATCCTCCCCAGTCACTTATGTTCAAATCTGTGGACCCCACGTCCTCTCCAGATTCCTTTGGACCTCCCTATGGATCCCCTAGTCCTCTCCACATCCTTGTGGCCCCCTGGTTCCCTCTAGACTTTTGTGGACCCCACATCCACAAAAGGAATGTGGACTTTCATAGACTATACATCCTCCTCAGACACTTGTGGACATATCTGTAGATCCCATGTCCTCTCCAGATTCCTTTGGACCTCCATATGGATCTCCTAATCCTCTCCAGACCCTCGTGGACCCTTGGTTCCCTCTGAATTTGTGAACCCCATATCTGCAAAAGGGATGTGGACTTTTGTATAACCTATATCCTCCCCAGACACTTATGGATGAATCTGTGGATCCCACGTCCTCTCCAGATTCCTTTGAGCCTCCATATGGATCTACTAATCTTCTCCAGACACTTATGGACCCTTGGTTCCCTCTGAATCTGTGGACCCCATATCCACAAAAGGAATGTGGACTTTTGTAGACCCCACATCCTTCCCAGTCACTTATGGACATATCTGTGTGTTCCACATCCTCTCCAGATTCCTTTGAACCTCCATATGGATCTCCTAATCTTCTCCAGACCCTTGTGGATTGCTGGTTCCCTCTGAACCTGTGGACACCATGTCCTCGCCAGATTCCTTTGGACCTCTTTATGGATCCCCTAATCCTCTCACATCCTTGTAGACTCCATTTGTAGACTCCACATCCACAGAAAGGCTGTAGAGACTAGACTATGGATGTCTAGTCTACCCCAGACCTTTGTGGTGAGCGCCGCTGGCTGCAGACCCCCAGTTCCTGTCAATTCCTACTCATCCACCCCATCATCCTTCTGAGAGGTGGAGAAATTCATCCTCCATCTCCTGCCATTTGTCTCCCTGCTGGAATATCTCTCACAAACGTCTCCAGCATCCTCTCCCCTCGCGGATGAGTAATGGGGGGAAGCAACTTTGGCAATGACATTGCAATGTAATCATCCACATTGTGTATTGTGGTTAAAATTGATTAAAATAATATTGAAGCTCCCCCAAGGGATCCTGCAATTATCAGTCAGGTCCCAAATGGAAAAGGGTTTTGAGAAGTTGGCAGATGTCTTAATGAAAATGAAGCATTAGGGTAATATATTAGTGCTATTTGTGCGCTATTGACAGCCACGGCGCTGAGCTGTATAAATTACTGTCCAGAAGAATGGCTGCATTGTTTTCCTTTCAGGAAATTTCTAATCAAATATAATTTCAGGAAAATAATTGTTTAATTTCGGCCTTAGCTGCTGATCTGCACGTTGATGGATCAATTGCCAAAGCCGGGACTCGGCCGCCCGCTCCCTTTGAAAGCCGACAGCTTCGGTATTTGATTCCCACACCCGTTCTGCTTCCCTGCGGAATAAATTCCGGCTGGTGCCGGCAGGAAAAGGGGGAGGAAGGCTCCCCGCTCCCAGGAGTCGTGTCAAGGCTGCTCCTCTGGGTGGGGGCTCTCACGCGGTGGTGCTGAGGTTGGCAACCAACCACCCCCAACCCAGGGAGCTTCAAGCCCTTTCAAACCTGCCCCATCAGACCTTCATAGAGTCATAGAATCATCATCACAGAATCACAGAACATTAGGAAAGGACCTCAAAAGATCTTCTAGTCCCACCCCCTTGCCGGAGCAGGACCACCTAGACCAAGTCACACAGGAACATATCCAGGCAGGTTTTAAACTTCTCCAGAGGAGACTCCATAACCCTTCTGAGAGTCCAGTTCTCTGTCACCTTCACCAGGAAGAAGGTCCTTCTCATATTGATGCAGAACCTGCTCTGTTCCAGCTCACACTCATTGCCCCCTTGTCCTATCATTAGATGACAGTGATCAGAGCCTGGCTCCATCCTCCTGACACCACCCTTCACATATTTCTAAACATTAATTAACACCTCTCAGTCTCCTTTTCTCCAAGCTCAAGAGACCATGGCTGGAAAGGACCCCCAGGATCATCAAGTCCAGCCCTCATCCTAATATCTCCCTAACCCCTAGACCCTTCACCTCAAAGAACTCTTGGGTGGCTCCTGGTTTTCCCTTTGCCCTGCACAAAGAAGCCCCCAGTAAAGAGGAGCCTGAGGGGTGACCTCATTAATGTCTATAAATATGTGAGGGGTGGGTGTCAGGAGGACAAAGCCTCAAGGTCATCTAGTGGTAGGATGAGGGGCAGTGGGTGTCAGGCAGAGGAAGTTCCACATCAATATGAGAAGGACCTTCTTCCCAGTGAGGGTGACAGAGCACTGGAAGGGGCTGCTCAGGGGAGCTGTGGAGTGTCCCTTTCTGGAGATGTTGAAGACCCACCTGGATGTGTTCCTGTGTGACTTGCTGTAGATGATCTGCTGTGTCAGGGGGACTGGACTAGGTGATCTTTTGAGGTCCTTTCCAATCCCTAATGATTCTATGATTCTATGGATTGTTTCAGAATTATTAAAGGAGGAAGTTTCTATGATTCTGATGATTCTGATGATTCTGTGATTCTGTGAAATACCAAGAAATACAGAAGATGTCTCTTTACTCCTCTCCAGAAGTGTCTGTTTCAGCAGGTAGGGAAGGAGCTGCTTGCCCACAGCTGCCCAGGCGTGGGCTCCAGTTTGCCAAACCCACCGCATTTTAACACCCCTTGTTTTTTCTTTAGGGGTTTCCTGAAGCTCAGTGCCAACTGCTCATGGCTGAAGCAGCCAAGCATGGTGGAAGAGACCCTGGTCTCCAGCTGCCGCCAGACCCCTTTAATTGTGTCCCCTGACCTCACCTCGCCTGGGCCCGCGCTGAAACCGTGACGCAGCTCGAGTGTAAAAGCGATCGGGTGTTTGTCCGTCCTGGCTGCAGGGGGGCCGACAAGTAGCCACAGCCACGCGGCGAGAAGTAGCCCAGTCGCGTGAGAAGGGCAACTTAGACTGATCTGGCTACCGGCTGTTGGCCCAGTGACTATTTACGGCTCCATCGCTGCCGCGCGATGTCTTTGTGGGATGGAGGGGGTGAGGCAGGTGTCTGGGCACGACAAAGGGGTATGTGGGCATCACCCACGGGGCTGCACCCAGCCGGGGGGAGGAGGATTGGAGCACTTGGGGTCATTTCTTGCTCTGCACCGCGAGAGAGGGTCGGAGGCGGTGCAAAGCCACCGCAAATATTTGAAACAACATTTGAGAGCCCAAACATCATCTCCGTGGTCTCGTTTGTGCTGTTTAGTACCTGCGCCCAGCCGTGCGTCCCAGCCTTGAGGTGCTGCTTCGTGCCAACAGCAGCTTCTGGCTGAGCCCACACTCACCCCACAGCTCCACACACCAGTGGGGTGTCTGGCTGAGCCCACACTCACCCCACAGCTCCACACACCAGTGGGTTTTCTAGCTGAGTCCACACTCACCCCACAGCTGCACACACCAGTGGGATGTCTGGCTGAGCCCACACTCACCCCACAGCTCCACACACCAGTGGGGTTTCTAGCTGAGTCCACACTCACCCCACAGCTGCACACACCAGTGGGATGTCTGGCTGAGCCCACGCTCACCCCACAGCTGCACACACCAGTGGGATTCCTGGCTGAGCCCACACTCACCCCACAGCTGCACACACCAGTGGGGTTTCTAGCGAAGCCCACACTCACTCCACAGCTCCACACACCAGTGGGGTGTCTGGCTGAGCCCACACTCACCCCACAGCTCCACACACCAGTGGCATTTCACATGCAACACCCCTGATGTGGGTGTTGATGCTGCAGCTCCTCTCCATCACCTGACAGCGGCTCCTTCCCAGTGACTCCGCTCTGCCGAGAGGCTGAGCCCCAGCCCAGGCTGGAGGAGCAGGGAATTATTAGGACTGTATTGACAGAGGCAGCGTGGCCGTCCCGCTGCAGAAATACCAGATTATGGAGAGAATTGAATAATTTATCCAGCAATTTTCACATAAGCAATATTATTAAAAATGAAGACATGAAGGAAGAGGTTAGTTATAGTGGGGAATATATAGAGGCCATGAATAAATGTATTAGGCAGTAAGAGTAGTGAATGTTTTAGTAGGTTTAGACTAGATTAAAAAAACCTGCATTTGATTTCCACCAAGTCCTAAAATATCTGCTGAGGGGAAATAAAGAAACCCCATTTTGGGAGCAACTCTGTGCATGGGAGCTGGAGGTAGGGATTGGGGCAGGAGGAAGACACAACCTCATCCATGTGTGGGCACCAGCCACACGCTGCCCTGCACCTCACACTGGTTTCCCAGGATCCAGGAAGAATCCAAGGCAGGGAGTTGGATGGGGATGCACAGTGGAACAGAGGAGGTTCCACATCAATATGAGAAGGAACTTCTTCCCAGTGAGGGTGACAGAGCACTGGAACAGGCTGCTCAGGGGGATTGTGGAGTCTCCTTGACTGGAGATGTTTCAAACCCACCTGGATGTGTTCCTGAGTGACTTGGTCTAGGAGATCCTGCTGTGGCAGGGGGATTGGACTGGATGATCTCCAGAGGTCCCTTTCAATACCTAATGTTCTATGATTCTGTGGCTATCACAAGCCAACCTTGCCTTGGGATTTGTGCTGGGTGATGCCTCTTGGATCCAAGCACTGGGAATCCCAGGAGCTGCCGCTGGGCACAAGAGTCTGCAATCACCCCAATGGCTCAGCTTTGTGTGAAGGCAACTGCTAGTCCATATGGAAAATGCCTGTCTGCATCTGAGCACTCGGCAGAGCCCAGCCAGGAGGCTCTTGGCTGCCAGTGTGGGCAGTGGCGGTGGCCACCGCAGTGGGGACCGGGGCCACGACCGCTGCCAGGCACAGGAGCTGGGGGGAGGAGATCTGGCCCAGCACAGAGGTTATCGAAATGGCAGAGAGGTGCGGGGTGCAGGCACAGGGGGGGAGGTTGTGTTTGTTTCCTGCTGAGCCCCTTTGTACCTGCTGTCCTTATGGTTATCAGCTCTGCCCGCCTGTGCCTGGCAGGGCCCCCAAATGCTGATGAGAAGGAGCCACGAGTGTTTGCAGCGGCTGCGCTGGGAACGGGGGGGTTATTCTGGCTAATTAGCCTGGAGGGTTTCTGCTCCCTGGGCACGCAGGGCGGCCACCACACAACAGCTTCTGAGCCACGGGCATTGCCAGCTGCAGGGCACCAGCTCCACATCAGGCATCCGGGGCCAGGAGGGACCTGCGAGCTGGGGGGCCTGTCTGCTCTGGAAATCATAAAGGTGTAGGGAGCCCCGTTATCTGTGGGATCATAAGGTCCAAATTCTAGAATGATTTCAAAGCAGAAACCACCCTGCAGGGCTGCTGCCCTTCATGTGGCACCAGGAATCCCCAGCAAGACCTTGGGATTGGGGCATTTCCAAGAGCTGCGCTGGCTGCAGGGGTGGTCTGATGGGGCACCGCTCCCTGCAGCCAGTGCAGGGCTGAACCTCCAACCATGGGATCATGAAGGTGGCTCCAGAGCGAGGATGTCCCAAACACACCTGATCTGTATTTCAAACCTAAATGCACAGGTCTATGTGGAAAAGCCCTCCTGCTCCCCTTTGGGTGGAAGGATGCTCAAAGCTCTCAGGGAGAGGTGGTCCTCTGACAGAAGGGTCATGGAAGACCTGAAAACACAGACCCAATCCCAAAAGCTTCCTGTGTCTGGGGGGTCTCACACCTGCTGTGATTTGAGTCTTAAACAGGAGTTGACACTACACTCCCCCCCATGTTCCTGACACAAGGCCAGTTGCAAAGCTCTCAGGGCCAGCAGCTTTCTAAACAAGGTCTGAGCCCATCTAACTGGTGTTACTGGTGTTACTGGAGTGCACTGGATGAACCCCATGGGTGTCTGTACTGCTGGGTGAAGGAACAAGGGTGGTTTTGGTGCTGTTTAGCCTCATCCCTGGCTCCCAGCCTTACTGTTCACCAGTGGGGCCATCAAGGTGATCATAGAATCACAGAATCAGAATCATAGAATCATTAGGGATTGGAAGGGACCTCGAAAGATCAACTAGTCCAATTTCCCTGCAACAGCAGGATCACCTAGACCAAGTCACACAGGAGCACATCCAGGCACATCTTAAACATCTGCAGAGAAGGAGACTCCACAACCCCCCTGGGCAGCCTGTTCCAGTGCTCTGGCACCCTCACTGGGAAGAAGTTCCTTCGCTTGGAAGAGCCCTACCAGATCTCCCAGTCCAACTGTCAACCCAACCCCACCATGGCCACTAAATCATGTCCCCAGGGCCATACCTACAGCCCTCCAGGGATGGCAACCTGATGGGTAACCAAGGGACCCTGCCAGTCCTCTCTGCTTCAGGAGCTGGTGGGGCACAGCAGCTCATTCCCTTGTGGCAATGGGGCAACTCCCAGCTGAGGAGGAGGTTCCCAGTTCTTCCACAGACACACCCTGGGAAAAGCCAGACTCTGCTTCGACGACTCTGTTTGGTGGCCAAACTCCATCCCAGGTGGCCCCTCAGGATGACAACACCAAGGGGAACACATCAGCCCCACATGGGGCTGAGGAGTCATCTCCCAGCCAAGGGCGAGGAGCAGGCTGAGATCCAGGGCAGAGCACCAGAGCGGGGCTGCGGTCCCCACGGCCACGGCGCAGCGGCAGCCGCGGGTGCCCCCATTCACAAAACAGATGCTAATTGGGAGGCAAACACGGCCTATCCCCGACGAGCCTCGCTGAGCTCGCAGGCTCTGCCTGTGCTCGGCAACGCACGCCCGCGGCTCCTAGCCCTGCGCAGGCTCGCCGCGGCCACGGGCGCCGCTGAACGCGGGTGCCGCGCTGGGCACCGCGGGCGAGGGGCTCCCCCGAGGCACTGGCCGGGCACCCGGGGGTGCCTGGGGTCCCACCGCAGCACAGGCTACCAAAGCCCAGTGGTCCTTGCCGTACGGAGCTGGAAGGAGCCGGATGAGCCGCCGGCGCTCGGAACCGCCGCTTTCCCGTCCCCTTCGCACCGAGCCCCGGCGTCTCCGGCAGGGCCACTTCTCGGTGCGGCGCGGCTCCTCTTCGGTGCTGCTGCTTCTTCCACATCTGGTCGCCAACCAGTCACTCTGTCACCCTGCAGCCTGCTAATGAGATCCCCCCATTTAATTAATACCATAAGAATTTTAATTCTGACTGAATCAATTTAACGTGATGTGATTTTGTCAGCTCTATTCCCCAAGTAAAAAGTGAGCCTGATGCTTATTACATACATCATTTCACGGGCTCTGCATTCCCTGCTGACTTAAACAAATTCTAATTAAGACTAATTAAAGCATCATTTATGAAAGCGCTTGTGATAGCTATGCAAACATTCTGGGTGGGTATGCTTTGCATAATAATTATCCTAGTTAATATTAAGGCTGGGTCCTTGGCAATTAGGTCTTTGAAACGGAGAGTTATTCTGAATTTAGCCCTTTTCCACTGTTGGCAATTAATAACACAAAAAATAATGTGCTAAAATTATGTGGTGACTTCATTAGCCGGATAAATTTAGAACAGGAGTGGAGTGTTGTTTGCAGTTTGGAGCCCGGGCTGGGGTCTCGAGGCTGGCCATGGTTGTGAAAGCGGAGGAGCGGGGCGGTGGGAGGTGGGTGGGATGGGGTGCGCACTCTAGTTCGGGGATGTCCCATCCCAGCCTGCACCTCCTTGTCTTGCACTGGCAGCCTGGAAACATCTGTTCAGAGAAAATTGGTTTGTTCTGGTTCTCTGAGTCAGGTTTGAGGGACTTCCCTGCAGCAGTGTGGGAGCAGAGCGCAGGAGAACGGGGCTCGGTCACTGCTGGGTCAGTACTCACCACATGAAAGAGCACTGGAAGGGCTCATGGAATCACAGAAGGTTAGGGGTTGGAAGGGACCTCTGGAGATCATCCAGTCCAATCCCCCTGACACAGCAGGATCACAAGTTGCACAGGAACACATCCGGGTGGGTTTTAAACATCTCCAGAGAAGGAGACTCCACAACCACCCTGGGCAGCCCGTTCCAGTGCTATAAATATGTGAAGGGTGGATGTCAGGAGGATGGAACCAGGCTCTTCTCAGTGTCATCTAGTGACAGGACAATGGGTGTCAGCTGGAACATAGGAGATTACATACAAATATGAGAAGGAACTTCTTCCCAGTGAGGGTGTTGGAGCACTGGAACAGGCTGCCCGGGGTGGTTGTGAAGTCTCCTTCTCTGGAGATGTTTAAGACCCACCTGGCCATGTTCCTGTGCAGCTGGATCTAGAGGATCCAGAAAAGAGGATTAAAGCAGTTTCATGCACTTTCCACTCACCCCAGAGCATAACTTTGGACTTCACCAAACACCAGCCCTTGACTCTGTCAAAGAATTCAGGTGACTTCTGGTACCTCCAGTTGATTCCTCATGGGAAGGGTTTAAGCTCACAGGATCCCAGGATCTCTGTGGTTGAAGAGACCTTCCAGCCGACCAAGTCCAACCTTGGCCCCCGCGCTGCCAGGTCACCCCTAACCCCTGTCCCAGCCCCTCCTTCAGGTCTACTACTGTTAAAACCACCAGGACCTGGTGAGGTGAGCTGTGGTGTCTGGAGGGGTTGAAAACCCATGGAGATATGGGGTGAGGGACAGAGGTTAGTGGGGACCTGAGAGTGCTGGGGGAGCCATTGGTCTCAATGAACTGAAAGGGCTTTTCCAACCTCAGTGATGGTTTTGGAGATGTTTGAGAATCGTTTGGAGAACTTTCCCTGTTCCTGGAGTCCCCACCACCATGCTCTTGGTCAAGTTGGCTTCCCAACACCCCTCTCTGGCCAAACCCAGGCTCCTCCTGGACTTCTCCTCTGGTGCCTCCACCCAACGAGACCAACACAGTGATGACACTGGGCTGAGCTAGTGCTGGGACCCTCTGTCCCTTGGTGAGACCCATCCCCTCCTCCTCGGGGGTCCACCCTTGAGACACAAAGTCTTGGAACAGTGGCCCCATCACGGGCACTTCCTGGCAACCACTGGGAAAGGGGCACAAGTTCTCAGTGGGGCAACCAGACTAGAAAGCCGCAGCGAGCGCCACCGGAGGGCCGGGTGGGTTTACGTGAATTTGGTTAATTTTAAGCAGCTTTTTGCTCTCTTAGCTTTCCGGGTCGGACCCCTCTGGCTCCCCGGGATCGACAGGCAGCTGGTGCAGTAATGAACCCGCGATTCCCAGACCCGCCGAGGGCTCCGGGAGGGCTGGGGAGGAGACGGATGCCGGCCCGCTCCCCGTTGGCCGCGAGCGCTCCGCGCCGAGCGTGCAGATGGCGCGGCGGTCCCAGCTTTCATTTGAGTTAATCTAATCCCCCCACTGCTCCCGCTCGAAAGGAGGGCATTAGCAGCCATATGTCAGCCAGATTTGTCAGATTATTCATTACAATTAATTGCTGCTCTCACTTAAGGCCGTTAAGGCTGCGAATTGCTCCGGATTCTATTGTAAACACAAAATTATGAGGAAAAGACTTTAGCCCTGTCATTCAAATTTCACACTGACCTTTAGCAGCCTTTGGCTTTTCCGTGGGTGCTGGGCTCAAGGCTTTGCTCTTCGGGGCCCCGCGGTGTCCTCCCGACAGGTGAGCAGAGCCCGGTCCCAGCAGCTGCGGTGGAGCTGCCATGGTGCCTTGGCTGGGTGACCACTGGCCCCTGGTGAGGCCGCAGCTCGAGTGCTGGAGGCAGTTTGGGCACTGCAGTGCAGGAGGGGCTGGAGAGGGGGCAGAGGAGGGCAACTGGGCTGGCTAGGGGTCTGGAGAACAGGTCTGATGCAGACAGGCTGAGGGAGCTGGGGCTGTTCAGCCTGGAGAAGTGGAGGCTGAGGGGGAGACCTCACTGCTCTCTACAACTACCTGAAGGGAGGTTGGACTGAGACAGGGGTTGGCCTCTTCTCCCTAGGGACTAGCGGTAGGACCAGAGGAAATGGGGTCAGGATGTGTCAGGGGAGGGTCAGGTTGGATCTTAAGAAAAACTTCTTCCCAGCAAGAGTGGGGAGACCTTGGAAGAGGCTGCCCAGGATGGGTTGGAGGCACCGTCCCTGGAGGGGTTCAACAAAGCAGCAGCCAAGGTGTTGGAGGAGCTGGGTTAGTGGTTGGGGGTTGTAGAGCGAATGATTGGACTGGATGACCTTGGAGGGCTTTTCCTGCCTTGATGCCTCTGAAACGAGCTGGGTGTCATAATGTCCCAACACACTGATTAAACCTCCAAACACTGGAGCAATTGAAGACTTTTCCTGTCCTGGGCAGACTTGTGAAAACTCTCTGCTTTGGTCCATTAGCCGGGCTCTCATAAGTCCTTACAGGCCATGGGTGGCCTGGTGTTCCAGCTGAGCAGGTGCCTTGGTTACTGGTGGCTTTGCAACCACCAGGTGCTTCAAAGACATTGCTGTATGAAGACTAAAGGGCAAGGAACACAGCGAAGAACTTCTCTGTGATCACTCTTTTGGGATGAGGAGCATCACTGCAGGTCAGGGGGAGGAGGGACAACTTCTCCACAATGGGGAGGGGACTGGTCCTACACTCTGGGGCTCTTCTTCACTTGGAAGGACATGGGAGCTCTGCTTGGAGCATGGGATGGGACGCTGTGGCCATTCTGGGTGGCTGAGAGAAGTACCCTGGGGTTCCTCCCAGATGTCCTGGGTCAAAATTAACATCCCAACACCTCCTGGTATTTGTCTGTAGGACTTTTGGGAAGAAATCACTGGTTTTTGCTAAGGCCTCTGCTGCTGTTAACATTTGCCCTGCTGCACCTGGAGGAACCAGCTGTGAGTCCTCTCCTTCCTCCAGCACTCAACATCTGTAAAACTGGGAACATGGTCCCCCTCCAGGGACCTGCTGCCGCCAGGGAACGATGCGACAGGCAAAGGGGCAGCAGGGGCTGCTGTAGCTGTTGGTTGGGGTTGCCCAAGGAGGCTGTGGCTGCTCCATCCCTGGCAATGTCCAAGGGCAAGCTGGATGGGGCTCTGGGCAACCTGGTCTGGTGAGAGGTGTCGCTGCCCATGGCAGGGGCTTGGCACTGGGTGAGCTCTGAGCTCCCTTCCAACACAAGCCAAGCCAACCCAATCCAATCCAGCCCAACCCAACCCAACTCAACCCAGTGTGACTCCATGATTCTATGATTCTAAGACAGATATTGAACCAGTAAACCCAAATTCAGGGGGAAAAGGTGCAAAGGGACAATTCTGTAATGAATTGGTTTTCCCATGTTCTGCCCCAGGTTACCCTCACCAGCACCTGCACTTCCCTTCAGCTTGGGACAGCATTTCTGGGGTGGGTTTGGAGCCAGCACCTATCTGCCTGCTCTCCAGACACCAGCCCTGGGGGCTACCAGCTCCCTGGGCTCCCCAGCCTTTGCTTCACTCATTCAACAATGTGATGGTGGTTGGTAGGAAACCCCCTCCCTGTACCTCTGCCCCCTGGGAGGGAAACCACTGCCTCCCAGCACAGCGCTTGCTGGGGTTTCCTCCTCTGCGACGGGAAGTCACACAGACGCCGTTCTGCGAGTGTTCACACGTAGCCCCAGCTTGTCCACACACACACACACACACACACACATACACATACACATACACACACACATACACACACACATACACATACACATACACACACACACACACACACATACACACTCACACCCACAGGGAAATGTGGGGCCTTGCACTTGGGAATCCAAAACCAAGGAAGTCACCTCACACTGAGAGCCCCCTGGCTGGAGAGCAGCCCTGTGGAGAGGGACCTAGGGGCTTGGTGGCCAGTGGGGTCACCGTCAGTGAACAGGGTGCTGCAGGGGCAGAGGAACAGCAGGGTGCTGGGCTGCATCAACGAGGGCATGGCCAGCTGAGACAGAAAAGTCATTGTCCCACTCTGCTCAGCACTGGTCAGACCCCACCTTGAGTCCTAGGTTCAGTTCTGGTCCCCACTACACAAACAAGCTGTGGCCAAGCTGGAGAGAGCCTGGAGAAGGGCTTGAGGATGATCAGAGGGGCTGGAAGAGCTGCCATATGGAGAAAAGCTGAGAGAGCTGGGGATGTTCAGCCTTGAGAAGAGAAGGTTCAGGGGGACCTTATCCCTCCCCGTGGCCCAGCACCTACGGGGGGGCTGCCACGAAAACGAAGGCTCCCTTTTCCCAAGGAGTCCCATGGAGCAGATAAGGGTGGGGTGGGTGTCAGCAGCTCCTGGAGAGATTCCCATTGGAGCCCAGAAGACAATCCTTCCCCATGAGAACAACAAACCACTGGAATCATCTCGCCAGGGAAGGGGTCTGTTGCCCTGCTTGGAACAGCTTGCAGACCCAGGCTGCTGGGACAGGTGAATTCAACTCTGTTTTAGCTGGATGGGTTGGACTGGGTGGTCCCTGAGCTCCCTCTCAAGCTGGTGCCCCGTGAGGCTGTGTGTGCAGGGGCACAGGGATGGGAAGGGAGGGCTGCTACCCCATTCCACGCAGGCACAAACAGGCTGCAGCCCTGCACGTGTGGAACCCTCAGCAGTCTAAAGGTTAAAGGCTGTCAGCTGGATCTCACGGACTCAAGAAGGACCGGAGGAGTCACGCCAAGGCCTCATTGTACAGCAGTGATCAAACATCTCCTCATTACACTTCAATATTGTTGCCTCTAAAGGTCACCATTGCTGAACATAATCACACAAAATCAAACCCGCAAACTTTATATTTCATAGAGGTAGTAAATAGCTCCGAGGTTTATTTTCTGGTGCCTGAACAACATTCCCAGCCCATTTATAAATTCCTGGGTGCTGCGCTACGAGCCCGGCACATCCGCAGCCACCGCTCACCACAGCTTCAATTAAATCAATTCCCTGTAAAACAAAATATTCAAAATAATTTATTAGGTCAGCACCGCCCGGGCTAATCAGGCGACGGCTCCCCGGGAGCCTCCATTTGCATAATTAAAAACAAAGAAAAAGATTCTGATGATTTAAAAACAACAACAACAAAAAAACCCCAGCAGAATTTGAAGGAAATGGTTTCCAGGTCAGGCGCCTCGTGATGCCTCATCCTCGATGCAAAGAGGATGCTGGAATGTATTGGGAGCTCTCAACCCCAAAGGCTGAGCCTCAGTCCCAAAGGGTGACCTCAACCACAAAGGGTGACCTCAACCCCAAAGGCTGAGCCTCAACCCCAAAGGATGAGCCTCAGCCCCAAAGGCAGAGCCTCAACCCAAAGGCTGATCTCAACCTCAAAGACAGCCTCAAGCCCAAAGACAGAACCACAGCTCCAAAGGCTGAGCCTCTACTCCAAAGGCTGAACTCAACTGCAAAGTCTGAGCCTCAATCCCAAAGGCAGAGCCTCAACCCAAAGGGCTGATCTCAACCCCAAAGGCTGAGCATCAACCCCAAAGTTTGAGCCTCAACCCAACGTCTGAGCCCAAACCCCAAATGCTGACCTCAACCCCAAAGTCTAAACCTCAACCCCAAGGGCTGAGCCTCAACCCCAAAGGCAGCTCCTGGAAAACCATGGAGAACCTGGGAAATTGAAAATCCAGAGCTGGGGTGGCCCAAACACTGATGGGGACCATGAAGAACCCTGCAGGAGGGTGGATTCATGGGACAAGGGGAGTTCCCAGCAGCCCGAGTTCTTCCCGCACACGTGACGTTCAGCCTGGGGCAAACACAAAGGAGGGAACTAACCAGCAGGGCGCTGGGATGGATTTAGTTTTCAAAGGACTGAGATGATTAAAAACCCCATAAACAAAGAGGTCCAGGAATGTTCCTGCTGGCCCAAACGGGAGGCTGTGTCCTGCTTTGAGGATGTGCCTGCGCACACAGACCGGGCTGCCCTCGCCAGTGGTGAGAGGTCCCTGCCACCCCACAGGGGTGTCCCCACGGTTCTACCACCTATGGATCAGTAAATGGGGACTCCCTGCCCCCAAAAGCATCCCTGTGGGATCAGGACTCAAGGGAGCATCCACCTCTATGGGATCAGCCCTCAGGGAGCATCCCTGTGGGATCAGCACTCAAGGGAGCATCCACCTCTATGGGATCAGCCCTCAGGGAGCATCCCTGTGGGATCAGCAGTCAAGGGAGCATCCACCTCCATGGGATCAGCCCTCAAGGAGCATCCCTGTGGGATCAGCCCTCAGGAAGCATCTATCCCTATGGGATCAGCCCTCTACTCTTCAAAATCAGACAGGAGAGTGGCTCAGTAAGCCCACAACACATCTGAGGTTTAGCTCCATGGCTTAAACTCCTAGAGAAAACTCTCAGGTGTGTGTGGGGGGTGTTAAAAGCTGCCTCCCAGCATCTGGTTCCTGAACCTGGAGGCCCTTCTTCCCTAAGAAAACATTAAAGGGGTGCCAGAGTCAAAACCCAGCTGTCACCTGCTGGATCCCCTCCTTTGCAAGGGCTCAGAGGAGATGAAAAGCCCCACTAATAAGATTATCCCCACTCTTTTTGATCTCTAAATCAGTTTGCAGAACAGAACAGTGCAGCCCCTGCTGAAGCTTTGTGCTTCCACGATCACTCAGCCGAGCTCTGACACTGAGAGGGTGCCAAGCATCAGCAACAGCAACCCCATAACTCAAACCCCTAACTCAAACCCCAGAACCCAGACCCCTAAATCCAAACCCTACAACCCAAACCCCATAACCCAGACCCCTAAACCCAAACCCCAGAACTCAAACCTCATAACCCAGACTCCTAAACCCCAGACCCATCATCCAAAGCTCATAACCCACAGCCCATGACCTAGACCCCATAACCTAAACCCCACGACCCAAATGCTGCAGCGAAAGCAGCCCATCCTCACACAGTTCCACTAACGAGGCCCCACACTGGGTCACAGGAAGGTGCCTGCAGGGTCCTGTGTGGGTGGCTGGAAGCCACTGGTGGTTTCCACCCCGATGTGTCTCCCTGAACCCTGGATTTCCCCTAGGCAGTGCAAAGGGGAGCCCCAGTGTCACCAACCACCACAGAACCCACATGATGTGGGGTCTCAGGTCCTCACCAGCTCCCACCCTGCTCTGCCATGACAGCTGTGCTGTGGGTGCTGGGACATGCTGGGGGGATCATTTACAGCCCAGTGGGGTTTGGGGCTGCAGAGGTGGTGACACAGGAGTTCCCACACACAGGTCCCACCTGATTTATGGACTGGGGTCCCACTAGGGTCCTCCTTGGGGCAGAATGACCAGTGGGTTTGTAGGAGCAATGTACAACCCCCAGGCTTCAGCTCTTTAACACACTTTGCCCACCAGCCCTGGGGCCAGCCTGGTGGCCAGCAGGAGTTGAACCCCTGAGCTCAGGCTGGCCAGTGCCTGAGGATCATGGCCAGCTCCTCTCACTGCTGCCATCCATCAACCTGAAGCCCAGGAAAATGCCGTTCCCTCCTGCTGGTCCTCCTCTGGCCACAGGGTCTTCCTGGGTGCTTTGGCCCGGTGTGATAGGTCATGGCCACCAAACCACCTGCTCCGGCCATCGCTGAGCTCATGGACTAGATGACCTCTGGAGTCCTTTCCAACCCAGTACATTCTGTGATCCTTTGCTGGTGGCAGCCTGACCTGCTCCTCCAAGGACCTGTCCCTCTGCAGTGGGTGAGTGGGGCTCTGTGTGGGGTCTGCAGGGGGCTGACAGGAGAGGGGCCAGGGGTGCTGCTCACACAGCTCAGAGGTCTCACAGCTGCTTGCTGGAGGTTGAACACAACAAGGGCTCCTGCTCTCTGCAGGAGGGACAGGGACCTCGAACAGGCGGCTGGACCCAGCAGCAGTGAGACCCCCCCTGCTGCTGGGAGCAGCATCAGCTAAAGGCACACTGCTCTCAGACAGATTTACCTGGAACCAGTGGAGCATGGGGCTGCTCAGGCACAAGGAACCCCAAAGGGGCTTCCCTGGCATCCCTTTGGCTATCGTGGGGGGCTCTGTGTGGGCTGCAGTGCCATCTGCACGCACAGACCCCACCCTGTCTGCAGCCCATCCTCTCCCAGTGTGTGGTGAGACCTTACCTGGGGTCTTGCATCCAGCTCTGGAGCCCTCAATGCCAGAAGGAAGAGCAGGTGTTGGAGTGAGTCCAGAGGGGGCCATGAGGATGATCAGAGGGCTGGAGCCCCTCTGCTCTGGGGACAGGCTGAGGGAGCTGGAGCTGTTCAGCCTGGAGAGAAGGCTCTGGGGGGACCTTAGAGCAGCTTCCAGTCCCTGGAAGGGGCTGTCAGTAGGATGGTTTGAAGGTGGAAAAGTGCAGATTGAGGCTGGACAGGAGGAAAATGTCTGGACTCTGAGGGTGGGGGATCCCTGGAACAGGCTGCCCAGAGAGTGGGGTGGAGGCCCCATCCCCGGAGCCATTCAAGGTCAGGCTGGATGGGGCTCAGGGCAATCTGGTCTGGTGAGTGATGGCCCTGCTTGGTGCAGGGTGGTTGGACTGGATGCCCTTTGGAGGTCCCTTCACATCCTATGGTTCTGAGAGTCTCCTCGTGAGGCACGGTGGCTATTTCAGAAGTGCCATGGGGACGGGCAGGGTGGTGGGTGGAGAAGCTCCCACACAAGGAGAGGAGCTGAACAAACAGCTTCATTCAGAGCGGGGCTGAAGAGCAGGACAGGGATCCGATGGTTTCCAGCGGGCGCTCAGCTCAGCGGGCAGCGGCGTCCTGCCGAGTTCAAAGGATGTTCTTGTCCGGGCTGGAACAAGCCCCTTGTTGGCATCGCTGGGGACAGCCTGGACTTGCACACCCCTCTGCGGCCTCCCTCCCCCTCTCCCCCGCGGAAACTTTCCTGTATAATTGATCTTTTGAGGAAAAGAGAATAAGAGCTCGGGGTGCCACCCCCTTGCAGCGGGGGTCAGAGGGAATTTGGCTAACAGCTCCCCAGGGAGTGCAGAGAGCCTTCAGTCTCCAGTGAGGACCAGCTCTGGGCTGCACGAAGGGGTTTAATAGGGTGCCTGGGCTGGTGAAGGGGGTGAAGCCCACCCTCGGGCACATGCTGGGACCCTTCTCCCAGCTGGGGCAGGAGAGCAGAGGGGCTGCGGGTGCTGAGCACAGGGGCTGACCCCAGGCACTTGTAGTCCTCAGGGGATGGACTAGAAACAAACCAAGTTCCTCTCTGTTCCCTTCCAAAGGACAGCTGCCCACAGCCCACCCCACTGTTCCCTCACATTCTGCAGTCCAAAGTGGCACCAGGAGAAGTCCCACGGATGCTGTCACCCAGTGGGGTGCCAGGAGGAGCTGTGCACAGCCAGTCCTTTCCAGGACAGAGGAACTGGGTTCTCACAGCTAAGGCTGCTCACAGCCCACACACGGGTGTGCAGCTGCATCCCCAATGCCCCTCATTACTGTGTCAGAGGAGCCATCAGCATCCGGGGGCAGGCAGGGTGCCCCTGGTGAGCAGGACATGGCCCCGCTGTCGGGAGATCACACCCGTGATTAATGATCCTCCCGCGCCGAGAGATGGGGAGGGGGCAGGTGGCCACCTGTGGTGGGGCAGCTGTGGGGATGTGGCTGGGATGGACCCAAATGAACGGAGCTGGACCCCAACGGATGGAAATGGGACCCACCCCGCTCACACGGGACAGGGGGACAAGGACCTTCCCTTCCAGTAAAACTCGTGGGGAAAGCACAGCTTGCAACGGAGCAATGGGAGGCTCCACGACACCTCTGGTTCCAGCTTCTGCAGCTCCTCTACAGTTTAAACCCCCAGCAGCAGCCTTCAGGGGAGGGCTGCAGGGGTGGCCTGGGCAGGCAGGAGCGGATGGGGATGCTCAGAGCATCTCGCTGCAGCACCTGCTGCTCCAGCCCGGCCGCCCCAGCCCCACGCCGGGGGATAATCTGATCGCTTGTCCATCAGAGTCAGAGAGAGCTCCCGGGGGTGAGGCTCTGTCAAGCCTGTCTGCTCTCGCCAGGGATGACACGGGCGAGGGGGGGGAAACACGGATAAGCGGGGGCAGACACGGCTTTGCGGGGCATCCCCGGCTCTGCAGCGTTTCGCTGTGGCGGAGCCCCGACACACGAGATAAGAGCAGCAGGCAGGGCTGGAGTGACGAGCTGCGGGGCAGCCTTCCCCAGCACCGCCCCACGCAGCCCCACTCACCCGGGTGGCCCATCCAGACCCCCTCCTCTGCAGCAGGGTCTGCCCAGCCTGCCTTGCTCTGCCCCGCTGCAATGGGTCCTACTCTAAACCCCCCCTCTCCTTGGCTGGGACTGCTATTTCCTGGGGCAACTTGTGACAGGACACGATGCAGAGGTTTAGCCGGCTGACGGTCCAGGACATCTCAGCTGAAACCCCCACCCATCTCCAGGTAGACAGAGACAACACAGTCCTGCCTTCTCTTTCTCAGTGGTGCTCCTGGAGCGGTACTGATGTTCCCAGATTCCAGCTGTGGGACAGCAGAACCCTGCCCTGCCCTTACAGCCCCTCTGCTTTTAGCAGCATCACCCCCTGGAACAGGATGTGATCGCCTGGGGCCACCCCCACCACCGCTGAAGTGATGGCAGAACTGGCCACCGACCTGGGTGGGTCAGAGCCCTCACAACTAACTCGCAGCTCCCGCCGTGATTCATGTCTGAGACCCTAACAGCAGACTCTGAGCTGAAGGGGTTTGTGCTTCCAGGAAGAGATCTTCATCTTTGCTGCTCCAACGACCTCAAAGGGCCACGGCCCAATGAGGGGCTGATGGGGAAGCTGGGCAGCCCCTGTGATGTGGTGGTGGCACCACTGGGGTTTTCCTCACCTCCCCAGGCTCAGCATCACAGGGAGGAAGCAAGAGAGGTGAGACTGGAAGAGGCAGAAGCGAACCTTACATGGCCAAACCACCACCCCAGCTGATCAAACACGATGTGGGGTGGTCAGCTCAGTGCTGGTTGCCCTTCAGGAGCCTCAGCCCTCCACAAGCACCAACCAATTCCATCTTGAAGCTACTATGGGCACCTGCTCCTGGAGCTACCTATCAGAAAGGGGTGAGGGAACACCGCTCCTACAGTGTTTGGAGAAGATCCTGGTGGAAGCAGGAGATGGTCCCAGCTGGAACAAACTGCTCTGCTGGGGACAGTGTCACAAGGAGCAATCCAGCACCGGGGGAGGGATGACCAGCAACCCCCCCCCCCCACCCCGTCCACCTTTGAGCATGCCTCGATAAACCTCATCCTCTTGCATGAAGGTCTCACTAGTGGGACACTCCATGGGACGCAGGGCACAAGTCACCCCCCCACGGGGGAACATCCCACCACTGGGCACAAGAGCACAGTGAGGTGTGAAGGTCACTCACTCTTCCATGGAAATAAGCTCTGTGGTACCACCAGCTGAGCTCTTGGCCAGGCACAACACAGAGCCCCGCTACAGAACGACGGTCATGAACCACTCTGGCTCCCACAGATCACGGGGTTCCCTGCCATCCCAGCCCCCTCACTGTGCCCCCTGGGGAGGGACCAGGAGGCTCCTGACCCAGCCCACCAGTGGTCACCAGCTGGGATGCCCCAGCCCTCTGGTCTCTCTGTGCTGTTGGGTCCCTGCGCTTTGTGCTGCACCCCATGGCCCCAGGACTGAGACATCTGCAGAACATGGGGTTCCTGCCCACAGCTCCAACCACGTCTTCTGCACCAGACGTGGGAGCTGAGTGATGTTCTCTCACCACCCGGGCACCTTCGGTGTGTCCTGCACAGGACATGGTGGATGCTGATGGGGAGAGACATCTGGTGATGGTACTGCTAGAAAGAAACATGTGGTGATGTTTCTTAACCCTCCCACCACTCCCCCATGCAGTCTATCACAGCAGCCCAGGTCTGGTTTTAGTCTGTTTTCCTCAAAGCTGAAAGTCCCAACAAGTCCAGGGGATGACACAAGTGGAAGTTAGTTCCCCTGCAGGCATCTGAGAACCCTTCTCTTTTCCTGCTGCCTGTAACACTGAGTCTCCTGCTCTGACACTCCCAAGTCTGTCTCCTTGGAAAGAAGCTGCTCTCCCTAAACCCTGAGTCAGGGCAGCAGGGTCTGGCAGGACACTCCAGTTGCCCAGTGTGAAGCTGATCTCTGGTGTCAGTGTTCTCCCTTCCTCAGCAAGGAGTGGGGCAGAGTCTCAGCTGAGCTCAAGCCTTCACCAGTCTCTCCCAGTACCAATGGCCATGACCACGAGGTTCAGCTCTGCCCTGTCCCTCCCATGCAACAAAACCCCAGTGGTGCAAATTCCCCGTGGACTGAGAAGCCTTCTTTTACACCTGAGACACCACTTAGTGTTTCCATCCCCTCAGCGACCACGAGCGCGTGAGGAGCCCCGAGTGCCTCCCATAAATATCGAGCGCTGTGGGAAACAAAAAGCCCCGGCGTTCCGGAGATTAAACAATTGCCAAGTGACCACCGTGCTGTCCCGTGAAACCCATCCAGTCTATTAAACCCAGGAGGCACGAGACGTCCCGCCGGCTGGCTGGGAAGGCTATTAGAAGCCACAGCCCCGCGATGCGCAGAGGAAATCAGAGCTAAATGCGCATCGGGAGTGCAGCGGGTTATTGCCGTGCGGTTAGGCACGCCGGCGATTCTGACCGGGGGTCACTCTGTGGAAGTTCAGAGAGACCCCAAAAGAGCAGAAGAAGTGATGCTGCCCCCCTGCCAGTCCTGCCCTGGGGGGCTGAACCATTCACCTTGACCTGTCCCCAAATGGTGTCACTGGTAGGGTGGGCACTGGGCTGTGGCAAACGTTAGATGCTCGTCGCTGGGAGCTAATTAAGGACTCGGCAGCGCTGCTGCTGAGCTGGTGCTGTTCAGGTTGAGTGCCTGCTCACATCTGACTCTGGATGCTCATCGGCCGTCTGCTGCGACCAGCCGTCCGCTTGGATTAAGGTAATTACCCACCTCAACACTGATACCGTTTGCTGTAATGGGATCCGAAGCTTTTATGGGCTTCTCCATCTTCCCTGCAGAGGACTGGGAGGGCTAGTTTGTGCTGGAGGACAGCGAGCCAAAGCCTAGCTAAGCCCCAGCCTACAGCTCAGCTGAGCTCCCCAGCTTGGGCTGCATTAAAGGGGTTTATTGTCACTGACCTCAGCGAGAGCCTCGTCGCTGCCAAGAGTGATGCAACAGGAGACAGGGAACCAGTGACTCTGGGATGGAGCCTGGATGGTTGGGGGCCTTCATGGACCCACTGCATCCTTCCCCAGCACCATGCCCTTTACAATCCCCATGTGGAAAACTACCTACAGCAGTTTCTCACCTAGGGATCACAGAACATTGGGATTGGAAGTGACCTCGAAAGACCATCTAGTCCCATCCCTTTGCCACAGCATGGACAGTTACCTCCAAGCCTCACAGCAGCCTGCTCCCACCCAGCACAGCACGGGCTGCAACATGGCTCTCTTACTGGGGACGAGCAGGTGGGATGTAGCAGCCCTTGTCCCCTTCTCACCTCATGGGAGATGTCCCTGCAACAAGGAGAGAACACATTACCTGGATGTGTTCCTGTGTGACCTGGTCTAGGTGTTCCTGCTGTGCAGGGGGAGTGGATCTTTTGAGGTTCCTTCCCATCCCTAATGACTCTATGATTCTATGAGAAGTAGCACTGCTGAGGTGACAGGGGTGTTCTGAATTCACATGAGGAATCCCACAATGACTGAGGCTGGAGAAGCCCTCAGAGCTCATCCAGCCCAGCCACATCACCACAGCGGCCAGAGCAGGGCACTTAAAGCCACAGCCAAGCTGTCCTTCAACACCTCCAGGGATGGGGACTCCACCACTGCCCTGGGCAGTCCAGTCCAGGCTCTGATCACCCTTTCAGTGAGGAAGGGCTTCCTAACGTCCAATCTAAATTCATGGACTTCCTCCACACCCTGTGACTGAGATCAGATGGTTGATGGAAACTATCAGATGATTTCCATCAACCATCTGATCTCTCCATTCTGCTCAAAGGTTTCACCCCCTCCTCTGCAGTGGTCTGGGAACTGTGTCAGAGCCTGCAGGTGTCCACTTTGTGCAGGAGACAGAGCACTGTGAGACACTGAGGAGAGAGGATGAAGAAGGTGCAGGGGCGGCAGCAGATTACCTTCACCGTGCGCTCTGATGGCACAGCACAGCCACACTGAGGACCCCTGGGCTACTCACAGCTGCAGCAGACATCGTAGCTTCTCCAGCAGGGGGTTTGACAGCTCAGGACTGAACAGCTCACATGCATCTCGCAGGCTGTCTGAGATCTCCTGTCACTTAACGATCTCCCTCCCACAACCTGCTTTTGCAGTCAGCACTAACCACAGCTCTGTGAGATGCTGAGGTTGGGCTGAACACTGTGAAAACAGAAGTGGAGTTACCTTCCACAATGGACATCTGCCAGGTCTGAGTGTGCTGGGTCTCCATACCCAGAGATGCTGCTGGTGAGGGATGCCATGCTTTGGTGCTGATGCAGCTCTCAGTGACCAGAAGAAAGGCTACCAGGGTGCTCTGAAGGTCACAAGTTGTCCCTTCATTCTGGCTTCATGCCCTGGGCTATGTGGAAATGCAGGCAGCATCAGACAGCGGATGCAAGCAGCCTTCTCCTCCTCTTGCTGCTGCCAGTGCAGCCTTGGGTACCAGCTTTGAGATTCTCTCCTATTTCCTGGGAACATCCCCAGCTTGACACAGCCTGCCCACTGTGGGAAGCCCCGAGGAAGCCCTCATGGTTACAGAGCTATCGTTAAGCTCTCTTTTCCTGGAAGGGCCTTGGGAAGACCTGAACAGGAGCTGGAAGACGGGGGACATCCAGTGACAACTGCTAAAGCAAGGAAAACCATCTGGAGCGGGAACGCCAATGCAAATCGGGTCATTAATCTTGAAATGCAGCAGCTCTCTCCTGGGATGCGGAGACCTTTGGTCTCTTGAAGAGAGACAGAAAAGCGGCCACGAGACCTTTCCATCTCCACAGCCAACCTGCTCAATCAGACGAGCTTGGCCTTCACTCCCCTCCAGACCTCGCCCTCCCCGTGAAGCCGCTAACAAGAGCCATTTATGATGGTTCTTTCTGGGATGCGGTCGCCTCTACCTCGGGAAATTGGATTGAGCTTATTCCTCACAGGCCACAAATTGGGCAATAACTTCCAGTCAGTACCCACGAACTGGGCTCAGCTCAGCCAGCTAGAACTGAAAGGTCCTCCAAAGCCCATTACCAGCCTCCTGAAATATCCCATCCCTAAGCAGGCTTAGCACAGGAGACCCGGGAGCACCGATATTTATTAGGTGCTTTCCCCATTAATCGCGGCCGCGCGGTGCAGCCATGCAGAACACAGGCAGCACAGTGACACCCTCACCCCACGGCCCTGTCTGCAGAACTGTGGTCCTCTGCACGGACTTTCAGCTCATCCTTCTCCATGTCCATCACCTGCAGCAGGTCCCCAGGAACCAGACCTCCCCCCACACCCTGGGTTCTGGCTCGCGTGAGGGTCGGCACTCACAGGGATCTCAGGCAGGGGTTGGTGGTGCTCGTGACCACGGGTGCTCCTCAGCCCAGCTGAGCTGTCCCCTTCAAAAACTGTGAAAGGGTTGGTCACAAAATGCAGACAACACAGGGCACGGATTCCAGGAGAGCTCAAACCATCATTAATCCATCTTCTTTCACTTGTTTGTTCTCTCTGCCCATCGCTCCGTGATCAGAGAGCAGCTCCAGCCACAGATCAGTCCCCTGGTAGAATTTACGTCAGTGATTAAAACACCCGTGCGGCACCAGCACAATTCCAACGGGATTTCTGACCTGGAGTGGCAGAAAGCCCTCACTCCTGGGACAGTTCCTAAACTAATTCCCAACCTAATCTCTAGCCTAATCCCTAGCCTAATTCCTAACCCATTCCTAGTCTAACTCCTAACTCAATTGCTAACTCCACTCCTAACCCAAAGCCTAACCCATTCCTAACTCAACTTCTAATCCATTCCTAACTCCTAACATAAATTCCTAACCCAACTCCTAACCCATTCCTAACTCCTAATCCAACTCCTAACCCATTCCTAACGTAATTCCTAATCCATTCCTAACCCAACTCCTGATCCATTCCTAACACAACTTCTAACCCAATTCCTAACCCAACTCCTCATCCAACTCCTAATCCAACTCCTAATCCAGCTCCTAACCCAACTCCTCATCCAACTCCTAACCCATTCCTAATCCAACTCCTAACCCAGTTCCTAACCCAACTCTTAACCCATTCCTAACCCAACTCCTAACCCAACCCCTATCCCAGCAGTACCACCTCCAGAAGTTCTGTGGAGCCCGCTCCCCGCTCCCTGGCAGCAGCACTGTGGGTGGGTGCGGGAGCGGCGCCGTGCCGAGCGCAGGACCACAGTTTGCACCAAGACCCTGCAGGAAATAACCAGGCGGCAAGTTGCGGGGGCTTCAGTGGGGCCGTGATTATATCCCCCTCCTTGCATTCCCCGTATGGTCCCATTAGGAGCAGTGGGCAGGGGTGTCGCCAGCTGTCAGGAAGCAAAATGAAAAATAGTTTTAATAGCTGCTCCTTGACCCGGTTTATATTTTATGTCAATTAGAACCGCGCACAACCGTGCATAATGACAGAGCGTGGGTGCGTCCCGTCGTCCACACAACCCGCGTTCTTATGGCAACCGCTGCGCTCGTGTCCACAAAACAAGCCCGTGGCTTCCCACTGTGAAGCCGCCTGGATGGCCAGTGGGCAGGAGCTTCGTTCCTCTGCTGCCTCTGTGTCCTCCAAGGAGACGTTCCGAGAGCCAGCACAAACCAGCTCAGTCCCCCGCCGCGGGGAGCAGCACTGCAGCGGCCACCGGAGCTCTCCAGTGATGCTTCTTCTGTCACGAGCAGGAAGCATGAGCTGCTCCGGAGAAGACCCACAACGGGGCTTTGGCTTCTTTTGGGCCATGAACAGGAGCAGCTGTCTTGTGGCTTCTTGTGGGGACAGTCCATCCTGTTTGGTGAAGCAAGTTGATAGCATGGAAACGTCATCCAGGACCTAAACCAACGTAGGTGCTGCATCAGTGCTGCCTGGGGAAGCGCCCACGTGGAGGTGACTGTTTAAGAAGCCCTTGTTGCCCGCACTACTAGGCAACGCAGAAAACAAGGTGTGTTCTTCCCACAGAGATGCTCTGAGCGAAGGAATCGGCATCTTCTACAGCACGTTCCACCAATAGCTGCCACATGAGGGGGGTTCTGCTCTTTGAGGTGTTCTTGGTGAAGATGATGAGATTGGGGTTTATCTCTCTGCTTCAGGAGACACCTGACCCAACTCAGGGAACAGAGCGCCTGCCCACAGCGTGTCCTCTGGCACCGCATCTCAGCTGTGACTGCCTCCCCTTGTCCTTAGAATGGTTTGGGCTGGAAATGCCCTTTAAGCTCATTGAGTCCAACCCTTGTCCCAAGGCCATCGTTAAATGCTGTCTCTGAGCTCCAAGTCTCCTCCTCTGCCCAGGACCATGATGAAGATGACACCTTGACTACAGATCTTATCAATGCTTCACAGAATCATTCTGGTTGGAAAAGACCCTTGGGATCATCGAGTCCAACCATCAACCCTGCTCTACAAAGCTCACAGCAAGGGAGAGGAGGAGTCACCATCCCTGGAGGGGTTCAACAAATGAGTAGATATGGCCCTGATTGGATGAGTTTGCAGGTCCCTTGAACAGGGTTTAGTAGGCAAAGTGGGGTTTGGGTGATGGTTAGACTGGATGAGCCTGGAGGTCCCTTCCAACCCCGATCCTGTGATTCCACGCTTCCTCATTTCCCTCATCCTACAGCCACATTTCGCATACGACACCAGCCCATGCCGAAGAGGCGAGCGAGGAGCCTTGGTGACTTTACGGGAACGTGGAGTTGGTTGCTGAGGGAGCCCTGCAGGAGGCTGCGGCTGCAGCTCTCCCGCCCCACACGGGCAGGTTGTCACCGGCGCTTGTAAACAGGAGGCTGCGGCGCTTCCCTCAGAGCAGATTGAGCAAACTAACATCATACCAGGAGTGTTTATGGAAAACTGCTCAAGCACTGAAGCAGAAAGGGCTTAGCACTGATCAGACCTCTCTCCCACCTTTATTCTTCGCCATCCACATTGAAATGCAAATACCGGCGCGGGGTTTCCACCAGCGTGCCACTCACAAATTGAAAAGCAGTTTTTATCTATGCAAATGTAAGCATGGTAATTGAAGTTAATCAATCAATGCTAGCTTTCACTAAAACCTTGAACATGATTGAATAAAGTAATTATCATTCAGCAGAAAATGATGAAGTTGTAGACAGCATGAACCTTATTAAAGGAGGATTTTGAGTCACAATGGCTTAATTTAGCTAACAGCCCAGCCTTAGCCCGAGCAACACGCTAGCCTCGCTGGCTGGAATCGGGTTAGGGCCTGGGGGGGGGGGGACAGGGGGAAAGTGGGGGTGTTTTTGTAAGTGCTTTTGTAGTTTGGGGTTAGCAAGAGGTACTTGTTACCCTACAGAGGGACAGGGCACAACCAGCACCCTTCTTACTCCAGCTGGATCAACAGGCAAAGATTGCTAGGAGAGGGGACAGCTCAGGTGTCCAGCAGCGACAACCAGGGATTGAACCCAGGATTAAACTCTAAAATAGAAATGAGAGAAGGGAACTGCCCCTTTTAGGAAGGGTTTTAGCTCAGGTGTCCAGCAGCAACTAGGGATTGAACCCAGGATTAAACTCTAAAATAGAAATGAGAGAAGGGAACTGCCCCTTTTAGGAAATGACCCAGCCTGGGGAGTTCTTGCAAAGTCCAACACTGCAGTCAGTAGCCAAGGTGCCCACAGTACGTTCTTGCTGTTGCTGTTTTAAACCAAGAGATTCATCACCACCTCGTACAGAGACACAGAACCACAGTCTGGGTTGGGCTGGGAGAGAGCTCTGAGCTCATCCAGCCCCAACCCCCTGCCATGGGCAGTGATACCTCTCACTAGACCAGGTTGCCCGCAGCCCCATCCAACCTGGCCTTGAACACTTCCAGGGGTGATGGAGCAGCCACAACCTCCCTGGGCAACCTGTTCCAGGGCCTCAGCACCCTCACAGGGAGGGATTTCTGCCCTAGATCTCATCTTAATCTCTTGTTTTTTAGCTTGAACACAGCCCCCTTGTCCTATCACCAGGGTTCCTCTCCAGACCCTGCAAGCAGCTCCCCAAGTGTCTCTGTGAATTCAGGGTGACCAGAAAGATAAAGCCAACCTGATGCTCTCAGAGGAAGCTTCTCCCTACCTGGGTCAGAAATCCTCAGGGCCAATTCCACCTAACTGCCCGTGGCAAATGGAGCGGTGTTGGGGCCTCCTTCCAGCAAGGGTTTTTCGTTGGGTCCCGACGTCCCCTCTCCAAAGGGAAGGAACAGACGGCGGCTGGTGGCCTGACACCACACTCCATCCCTGCTGTGTGTTCTACGTCACCAGCTGCCAGCCAGCTCACTTGTGAGTTCTAGGCCATCTCTATTTCACTCTGTGGAGATACAATATGGGAGAACAGGTCCTTCACATCCTCTCAGGTCCCTCAAGTTTGGGCTCTACAGGCATTCTCCAGGCTTTTCCAGAGCTATGGGTATGTCTCAGGCGTGTGCTCGGCGCTGGGCACACAGCGAGGTGTGCAGGGACACGTGAGGATCAGCCATGGGTGTCGCTGCACGTGAAGTGTCACCACACCAAGGACCAAAGCACTACAGAACCAACAGGCACTGAGTTCTTGTCCCAGTTAACTCCAGACACCCCGCAGCTCCTTCAGGAAAGGACCATGACCCCACCCCAGAGCAGCTCTCTTTCCTGTGGGGTCAGAAATACCGGCCCTACGTGGGTGCTGCTGTGGGAAGCAGCAGTGGAGCAGCTCTGACTCGCAGATATCGAAGCAGCTCCCACTTCCCAGCGAGAGCATCATCACCATCCCCAGAGCTCAGATGGCAGCTCCAAGCTGTTATTATCCTATTCCACTCAGCAAACACAACTTCATCACAGCTCCGTACCCCGCCACGGGCTCTGACAGGGCTGCCACGAGGAACACCTGCCCGCAGCAGCGGCCGCTCGCACTGCACCACACACCAAACTTCACCAAACTTGGGATGCCGAGTGGGGCAGGCTGCTCCGTCCCCCACAACCTCCCATCTGCTTGCAGCTGGTGCGTGCACGACACGCGGGGTCGAGGTGGACGGGTGAAACAATGAAGATCGATGCCGGTTTTCCGAGGTGGGGGGGTGCTTCTGCTAATTGAGCTCTCGAGTCCGGCCATCGGCCACCCGACCGCTGCCGCCTTCGCTTGTCTCCCGCACGGCCGTGGCGGTTAAAAGCCTCCCCGGTTTGTCACAGAGTTTAATATGCACCCTCCATAATTATGCAGGATTCACTGTGCTATCAAACTGCAATTCAAATTAGTTCAGGATTAAAGGCACCGAACAGTACTGCTTCCTTAATTGCATTGTACTGTGCTGATCACATTCAAATACCCATTACTCATTCCCTCTGTGGAGCAATAAGTCAGGGGGATTAATATTCAGGCAGGTGACAGGGCCAAGCCATTAAAAGGCAGTTATGCAGAAAGCATGGCTGGTTTTATTCACGTTAATGAAATCAGTGAAATGAAACTGTAATAGATTTATCAAAGCTCAGATGGATTTGCTGTAAATCAGTTTGATTCAGGCAATCAAACTGGACAATAGAGATAGTTTTCAGCTCCCGCCGCCGATGGCAGGCAGCGGCGTGTGAGCGGGGCTGATACTGCTCCCGCTCGGCTGCGGTGCCCACCCGGGACACCCCACCTTCCCCCGGCCTCGCTCTGCCTCGCTACTGGGTGCCGGCGGCTGATAACCCACGGAGCCTATCGCCCGGCCGCAGCGCAGCGGGGTTGGGGCTCAGCCCTGAGCGCTACAGCAGCGCTGGGTGGGCTGCTGGGGGTCTCCCAGCCCAGCAACTCCTTGCCCCAACTCAGCACCCCAGCCTGGGCCACTGAGCCCCGCCGGACCCGCTGTGGGGAGCGGGGGACAGCGCTGGGGTGGCTGCGGCTGTCGGGGCCATCAGAGGGCAGCACAGGAACGGGAACGGGCGGAGGCTCCGGGAAACTTCCCTCTCCTTGGCACCGGCCCTGGGGGAGAGCTGGGGGCGCCCAGCCAGCCTGGGAAACAGGGCAGAGGGGTCCGGGACTGAGCTCCGGAGAGGGGTCCGGGTGCTGTCCCCATCCTCGGGGACAAGAGACATCCCAGCGGCCATCGGGGACTAGCAACATCCCCGTGGGTGTCCTAGAGGACATGAGGCATTGCCGTGGGCATCTGGGGGGGGACACGGAACATCCCCGTGGGCAGATCTGCAGCCCTCCATGCCCTGGAGCTGGGACCTGCATCATCCCTGTGCCTGCTCCCACGAGTGCTCCTGGGGCATTTCCAGAGGGTTTCCTGAACATAGTAAAATAAAAAGCAAACAAAAATTAAAACCCAACATTTTCCTAATTTCTCTTTTAAGAACCCCTCAAGCCAACACCCCCAGTTACTCTAATTGGCCTTTTTTTTCCCCTTTTAAATTTATTTATTAGAAACAAATTGTTCAAGAACCAAAGGCTGGTTTTAATGACCCAAAACAGGAATAAACGTTCTAGTCTATTACAGCCTGATACGGAATAAATCAATATTAAAACTAATTAACCCTTTTCAAAGGCATTTGGTCTCCGGTTTGGATTTAATGCTTCAGTGCAACGCCAAGGACTGGCGGAGCCGGGTGAGCTCCGTTTCAACAACGGCCAGCCAGCGTTGGGGACAATTTAACAGCCGGCCGCGATCAGCCTGGTGTAGAGCAGCGCTCTGAAACACGTCCCTCAGGAAGAGCTGGACTTCAGGGCCAGGGAAAGCAGCTGCTTTGCTGGGTGCAGTGAGCTCCTTCAGCCCGTGAGCGGAAACAGGCACCGAGCTGACGCTCAGGCGCAATGAACACGCGATTCTTCCAGGATTCCAGAGGAAATTCTGAGAAGGGTTTGAAAATGCGGGTTTGCAAGCCGAAGGTTTCCAGCTAAGGGACTCTCTGCCTCCCCCCAACCCAGGAAAAGCTGCGGCTCTCTGCAGCAGCCACACTGGAGACGCGGGAGGACGCAAACCCGAAGGATCTGCAGCTGGAAAACAACAAATCAAATAGTCAAGTCCTTGCTGCTCCCCGCTTTCCGCAGCACAGGAACAGCCGAACCGGCTAATTTCAGCCTCTACAGTACCAAACCCAAACAACTTGAGTGGTGACCATAAATTGCTGGACTCCCAGGGAAGGTGTCCTGGTTGTTCCAGCTCTGTGTGGAGATTTCAAAGCGACCGGCTGGATTTTCAGATAGTTTGGGGAGAAACCAGCCCTGTTTGCCCACAGCCCCATCCCTCGCAGGCAAATTACCCAACACAACAGGGCAGGGGGAGCAGTAATTTATGAAACCCCCCTACACCATAATTTTGCCATTTTTCTGCAATAAGGATGGCAAATGATTCATGGGGAAAAATGGAATATATTTCCCTGTCAGCTGAGTAGATCTGAGATTTACAGCTTCTCCACTCGGACGGGGAAAGCTCCGCTTGCATAGAAATGAACTGCAAATCAGCTAATTGCAGAGAGGCAAAAATAATAACAGAAAGAAATAAAACCGGCTGCGAGCGCTTCGGCAGAGTCCACCCGGCGACGGCTTTGAAGGGAGAAGGTGGGAGGCAAGGAAGGGCGGTGTTTGCTCTGGGGAGGGGGGCTGGGGGGGACCCTCGAACCGCTTACGCCGACCCTCCTCCCTTCCCCGCGTGTCACTTCTACCCGTCAAGCTAATTACATTTCCCCCGGCTGGACAAACACGCGGCAGCACTGCGCTACGGCAGGGCCAGCTCCGCCTGGGCTTGGGCAAATAAAGCCAGCGTTGGAGGGAGGAGAAGGGGAAGCACCCGGCTCCAGCTCTAAAAACCACCAGCAGCATCCCTTGCTGAAACCCCAAAAGTTTCAGCTCAGCCTAAGCCTGTCCAGGGCTGCCACTGGCCGGGGATCGAGTCAGGCCTGTTCAATAAAGACTTGAAAGTTGCCCCAGATCTCACAGCCAGCAGCCCCCTGCTCACAGCCCCTGGGATAAGCTGGCACCCACGGCAGCCCTTGCACGAGGCTGCTGTGAGAAAAGGGAGCGAGCAGGGGGCTCAGGGGAGGCTGGTTTAATCTCTGCCTTTATTTGCAAATCGAGGCAGGGGAGATGATCCCAGCGCCGGCACCAGCGGCATCTCTGGAGCGAGGGACAGATGGATGTCGAGCGGCAGCCGCCGTGGCCCCGCACACGCTTTGTGCTGGTGAAACGAGGATACCACCCTGCAGGCTGAACGCACCCACAGCTGGGACCCCCTGCTTCCCAGCGAGGACAAACAGCACCCACTGAGCTGCAAAGACCCATCCCCACCCAAGAGAGGTTTTTTGACCCCTCTCCTGAGCAGACGCAGCCGGTTCCTATCCGACACGGGGAACACCCAGCGCTCAGGCTCCGCCGCTGAAATATTGATGTTGCTGTGATACTCCGTACCGTGCTGCTACGCCTGGCTGCAGGGCGCACCGCCACCCAACCCGCAATAAATCTGAACTGTTTTCTGAACATCCCGTGGAGAAACAGTGTTCGAAGCGAGGGGCAACCCGGCCCCCAACACCCCGCTGGGAAAAAAACCCTCCTTGCAAAGGGAATCTGCAATTCCAGGATGGTGACCCCGAGGCAGCTGTACTGCTGCCGAATGTTAGGGACAGAGATGAGCGTGGAAGATGTTTGGTGACACATTACTCACACACCACAGACCTCACTGGAGAAAATCCACGATGCTCTGGAGCGATCGGTCCTGTTTACATCTGGAGGGGGGACACACACGTATGGAGGGCAGTGATTCCGCAGCCCCTGTCCTCAGCACAGCTCAGGTGTGGAATATCCCTACTACAAGAGTAAATTAAAACCTATAAAATAATATGGAGATGATAAAAATTGTGTTAAGGCTGATAACGGCTGTAACTGATTCACCAACGATGAAAACACACAGCGGGGCTGGGGGTGGGGTGTGTGTTTTTTGCCTTCCTGTCAGGACATTTATCAACACGCAGCAACCCCTGGCCCCAACTCTGGACGTGTGAAACGATCAGCATGGATTATGGAATCTCTCCTACCCGCTCCTATTGATTTTAGTTCGGATAAAAGTCATCAGTGTGCGCAGGAAGGCTGGCGGCTGGCATTTCCCCCACCCCGCACGCACGCACTCGCCCAAGGATCCAGCCGGGCTGTAATTTCACCCTGCGTGTCACAGCCCGGGAATGCCAAGTGCTCTGTTAACTCCTCACTTCCACTGCTCACCCAGCGAGTGCTAAATCCTAAGCTGAAAGGGGACAAAGTGATGCACAAAGCGTTCCCCCAGAGGGTTTTTTCCTATGGAAATAAACTTTTCCGAGGTGAACCGGAGCTATTTTTGCAGGTGCTGCAAGAAACCGCTGGCGACGGGACTGTTTTGAATCCTTTTTATTGGTTCATGCTTTCAGATTTCGCTCAGTGAAAAACAAGGCACATTAAATACATCCTCCTATTGCTCTATAAACGCATGCAGCTCCTCCTGGATATCAAAAGAGTAATAAATAACAGCAGTCAAACAGCACGGACAGATACAAAAACCACAACCCAGCCTCCGGCACGGGGCTTAACAGTCGGGGCTAGAAGCCGAAGCAGCACCCGAGGGCCACGTGTAGGACACGCGGGGATCACACAGCACAGCGTGTGCACGCGCTGCACCCACACGGCCCCAGAGCCCCCCGCCCCGGCGTGCAGCTTCATTAAACACAGAATAACCCCCCACCCCCACAAGCCATTCTAGAACAACAAACCATCCAGGATCAGAGCAAAATCCCGTCGCTGCTTTCCCAGCCCGGCTCAGCGCAGCGACACCTCGCAGCTGTTTGTGCGGTCTGTCCACGGGAGAAGAACAGGAGCGGCCCCAGTGCAGCCGAGGCTCCCGCCAACAGCTGGAGGAGGTGGGGGGTAAATAACGGGTTCCCGTGCAGAGAGGCAGCTGCTGAAGTAACAGGCGATCGCTGTCGCCTGTCACATGGGCTCTGTGTACGATGGAGCGGAGAAGCACCACAACAGACTGCTATGGGAGGACACGGGCAGAGCCAGACAAACCCCAAAGCCACGTCCTGGATGCAAGAGCACTCAAGCAGGAGAACAAGGAGCGTGCTGTGGGAACAAGCAGAGAATCCCGCCTGCCACGGGTAAACCTGCACCGTTAGTTCTTAACACGACCAGCTAGAGAGGAGTGGGGCACAATCTTCCTTCAAACCCTACAAAAGCTGTTAAACGTTGTAAATATTTTCCTTTACGTGGCCTGGAAAAGGTCCCCTTGCTTCTACTCTGCTTTTTTCCCCCTTTCATTATTGTTAAGGGGAGAATCCTAAGCTCTTCCTTCGCTCCCTGTGTGCCGTTCGCTCGTCTCCCTCTAGCCCTGCCGGGTGTGTAAAATCCCTTCTTAGTCTCTGATCTAACGGGGCTTTGGAGAGCAAAGCTGTCACACCACATGCTGCACCTCAACCTACTGCAACCTATTTCCAAAGGGACAGTTTATGGGGTCGCAGAAACAAACCCCTTTGGCTGGCAGGAACCTCCTGACACTGTCTGATGTGCAGGCTCAGCATGGGACTCGCAGCAAAGCAGCCACGAGCCCCTAAGAGCACCCACATTTGGGCACAGGGCAGAGCCAGAAAATCCTTGCATGGACAAGAAGCACCCCAGAGGCATTTTCCCAGAGCCCATCTCCCGTCCTCCAGGCTTGGGCTGGCACAAATAAAACTCCGTAGTGGATTCCAATGAGCTTTGCCGTGGTCTTTATTTATTCAGTTTTTTAATCTCTAAATACCTGGGTGTTTCAAAGGTGTCTGCCTCAGCCAGACACAACACCTGCACTTGCTGTGCTCTGTCCTAACGCTCCTCAGTGACTCTGGGTGTCCTATAATCCCTGACCCTTTTAAAATCTCTGCTGTTGGCTCCTGGGCTGACGCTTCCCGCGAGCAGAGGTGGCGACAGCAGCCCAGAGAAAGCAGATGTGACACAGGGACACACTGCAATCAACAATCCAGACTGACGCTGTCCAAACCTGCCCTGTTCCACACACCTTTGATGTTTGGCCCACACTGGGAACGGTCTCAGTTTACTCTCTAGCATAAACCACCACCCGCCAGACCAGGCTCTCTGTGACAGGAAGTTTGTTTTTATTAATAAGGGAGAGAGGAAAGCTGCTCCCTGGCTCTGAGCTCAGTTATTAGCCGGGGTGGTTAGCCAAGGTGACCCAGAGCTTTCCAGCTTCACACTGCTGGTGTTTCCGCCTGGCTCAGTGTTAAGAGAGGCTTCCTCTTGCTCTGTTGAGGACCCACCAGCAGGTTTAAACACCAAACACCTACGTGCACAGCTCAGAGACAGGATCTGCTTTCTGAGCATCATTTATCTTCCAGCGCCGTGGGGAAGTTAACGAAGGAGGCAGCCTGTGCTCAGCCAAGTCTTTCCAGACTGCCTCCCCGAGCTCCTGCTAACGAACCCCTCGAGAAAACCCAACCCCAAAGGCCACACACTGGAGCAGAAAGAGCTGCACAGAAAATCATGAACAAGGGAAACAAACGCACCAAAGGAATTCTGTAAGAGCTACACCGACGGGCTGACAGCCGGCATCGGGACAGGCAGAAGCACTGGAATGTTTCTCAGCAGAGAGGCAGCTCCGTGTCTCCACGCAGACGTGGTGCCTGAACTCACAGTCCCCCACCGCTGCGGTCCACCGGAATCACCAGCCGCTTGCGCAGGTTCTCCTCAGCGGTCTTCATGAGCACGGCTAGCCGGCTCCCAGAGATGTGGCCCTTCTGGATGGCGCTCATGAGCTTCGGAAACAAGAGGGAGAGCAGCCCATTAGCTCCTCTGCTACACAGAGGACGTTGGCACAGAGACAGCCCCTCATGACAGGCCTCAGTAAGGGACTGCAGCCCACACCAGTCCCCACCAGCACTGGGCACCCATAGGGTCACACAGCTCAGGGCTGCTAACTCCTCTGTGCAAGGGAGTACAGACCGGCCATCTGTCCTGCCCTGGGCCACCAGCCAGCCTGAGGGCCAAGCCAACACTGGCTAGTGGGTCTCAGACAAAGTAATTAATGAATATATGGAATGGGTTTTTCCAGAGGGGGCTTCAGAGGCTCACCCCAAAGCTTGTTCATCCATAGACTCCAGCCAAGGTTGTTGCCAGGCACAGGTGGCACAAGAGGACAAGTCCCCACTACAAACCCTTTGGCCGTAACAGCCCAGGCAGCCATCAGCACCAGGGGGGTTCCAGTGCCATTCAGCACTGTAGCTACTGCTCGGGTGCTTTTTGTTTTGGTTTACACTCTTTTAGTATCTGAAAGATGCCACTTAGAGAAGACAGCGTTCCCTAAGGGCAAACATTCCCTTGCTCATCCCTGTCCCCCTCTGTGGAGGGCACAGTACTTGACTTCCACAATTCTCCCAAATCCAAATTCCGTTAGAGACTTTTAAAACTAATTTGCCTCTAAGTCCTTGAAGCTGGATGCAGCTCTACCTTAGCGAACACACACTAGTGCTAAGATTTGAGTTAATTCTTCTTTATCCCGTGGATAAAGCCAGCATTAGACTTGAAATTACATGCACTCAGCTCGCCAAAGACTGCCGTGGGACAGCCATCGGTGCCGACAGAACACAGTTCCCACCAACAACAAGAATCCCTCAGATTCCCTCCCATCTATTCATCAGATCTGCAGCTGGACTATGGAAATGTGCTGTCAAAGCTGGAACACAAACCCAGGAGGGGAAGGGATGGAGGGGAATGCCCTGCTTTGCGGGGCCTGGAAAAGCCTCCCCAAGTTTGAAGGTGACAGGAGCTGGGAAGGAGAGGTCCAGCAGCAAGAGCAGGAGCTACAGCCAGTGAAGGGAGTCCTCCATCCCTTGGGCTTGGGCTCCTTCCTGCAAGGAGAGGTACTGCCCTCACACCTATTCACCCTGCTTGACCATGCACTTGGCTGCCAATTCTGTACTGGACTGGTCTGACTGTACCACCTGCTCTTTGGGAAGGGAGCACCAAAACACTCTGGTGCCACCATGGAAACAACAGCTTCTGGTGTGTGGGTCTGTCGGGGGCCCAAAGGAAATCTGCTGTTGGGAAAACAGCCTCCTCTCCATTTAACATGAAGGGGTTTGCACTTACATACTAAACCCAGCTCTGCAGGTCTCCCTTACTTCACAAACCTCTATGGTTGGAAGAGACTTTTCAGCCCATCAGGTCCAACCTATGCCCCAGCACTGCCAATTCACCCCTAACCCATATCCCTCAGCACCAGCCCCACAGGTCAGTTCAACCCCACCAGACTTCCTCCCTGCCCTGGGCAGCCTGGGTCAGCATCTGACAATCCTTTGGGGGAAGAAATTCTTCCCATCATCCAGCCTCACTCTCCCCTGGTGCACCCTGCAGCCATTTCCTTAGCTCCTATTGCTGGGCACTAGGGAGAAAAGGCTGAACCCCTCCTTGCTCCAACTTCCTCTCAGGGAGCTGATCTCCCCAGCCTCGTTCTCTCCAGCCTAAAGGCCCCGATTCCCTCAGCTTCTCCTCATGGGACCTGTGGCTCCAGACCCTTCACCAGCCTCACCACTGCGTGAGACAGCTCCATGTGCTCCTAAGGACTGATGGGGCTCTGCCTCCCGGCCACAGGGACCAGGACTGTTTGCACTGGGGTTGTGCCACCCCTGTAAGCATCGGTGCCCACCAAGAGCAGCTCTCATCAGCCCATGCCCGGAACTGCACTGGCCCCCTGCAGCTGACACCACCCATCTCCCTGCCCACCCCAGTAGATCTTGTTCCTATATCCTAATATAAATGTCCACAAATATTTGCACATGGCTTCCCACGAGCCTTCCTCGCTAAAACGCAATTACTTGAAAGTTTTCAGAAAGCAAACACCGAAGTATTGGGGACGGGCTGAACAGAGCCATTAAAAATAAAAAATAAATTAAAAATTAAACACCTAATGGATTCTGCTCCTTCCATGGCAACACCCCCCACCCTGTTAATTCTATTGCTGCTTCCTGCTCAGGACCTACGGGCTACAACTACTGTTCACTTCTGTATTTCACAGAAATCACAGAATCACAAAACATTAGATATTGGAAGGGATCTCAAAAGATCATCTAGTCCAATCACTCAGACACAGCAGGATCACCTAGCTCCAGCTGCACAGGAACATGGCCAGATGGGTTTAAATGTCTCCAGTGAAGGAGACTCCACAGCCCTCCATGTGCTCCACCCCTTCCAGTGCTCTGTCACCCTCACCATGAAAAAGTTCCTTCTAAGATTGATGTGGAACCTCCTCTGTTCCAGCTCACACCCACTGCCCCTTGTCCTATCATTGGGTGCTCCTGAGCAGAGTCTGGCTCCATCCCCCTGACACCCGTCCTTTCCATATTGATCAACATTCATGGGGTCACCCCTCAGGCTCCTTCTTTCCAAGCTCAAGAGACCCAGCTCCCTCAGCCTTTCCTCAGCAGGGAGATGCTCTACTCCCTTCATCATCTCCGTGGCCCTGCACTGGACTCTCTCCAGCAGTTCTGTGTCCTTCTGGAACTGAGGGGCCCAGAACTGGACACAATTCCAGATGCAGTCTCACCAGGGCAGAGTAGAGGGGGAGGAGAACCTCTCTTCATCTACTAACCCAACCAACCAAGCTACAGGTTTACACGGCCCTTGCAGAGGTGGTGGGTTCCACCCCACAACTAAAAGCTTTGACATGGGCTGTAGGGGGAGACCCTTCTCCCCAGCAGCTGGGATCTTCTCCAATCCTTGAATACAGAAGCACAAACTTTCAGAGCTGTTGTTTCTTCTTCCTGCCCCCTCTCTGATTTATTTTAGGGGTGTTTTTCCCCTTCCCCTCCACTCCTTGCAGTTACTCAGCTAAATCACTGCATTTTAGGCAAATAACTGGTCCTCCTTCCTAATGCTGGACACAACCTGCCAACACTTCCTGCATTTAGATTCCGTAGGGCTGCTCTTATCTGCAGCCCATCTCGAGAGAGACAATTACCATTTCCTCTGCCTTGATCTTGTTTGTTTAACTTGACACAGTGAAGAAAGGGCTGACATTGACCAAAATCCCCAGCATTAATTTATCTCATGTTCGGCATTCATCATTGCCACCAGGCAGGACAGACATGGCAGCCACTTGAAATACCACCCCAGGAAAGGCTGGGCGGGAGCAGAGCTGCCTGGCAGAGGGCCTGGGCAAGCGGAGCTGGGCACAAACGCGCTTCAGCAGCAGCGTTCTACTCATTTGCAGTAAGAGCAGCAGCAGATGGGCTGTGAGTGTCCTGTCTTCCACCCAGAGAAAACGACAGCCAGTCCCGGAGTGAAAACGGGATCGTACGGACTGGGTGGGCTTTAAGTGCTTGTGCTCCTGCTTGTAAATACTCAACGCAGTCTAGAAACTACTTAAGAGACCCAGGGAAACGTCACCATGCCGTGAACCTTCCAACAGACAGCTGGCTCTGGATGTATTTAAGCAGCTTTTCTGTGTTAACAAAGCTGAATTCAGGTCCGTTCTGTGGACTCCTCTGTAAACATTCGACACATTCTTTGGGTCTGATTGCTTCTATAGGTGAAGAAAAAGCCTAATCCTTCCATTTCAGAGTTGCTTGAGGACAGCTCTGCATGCCACCCTGAGACTGGGGGAACAGCACCAGCACTACAGCATTGACCCCTGAACGCTCACCTTGACCCCAGCCCAGCCCTCAGCATAGAGGGGGAAAACCTCCGCACTGAGGCCGCTTCTCCTGCCGCACAGAAACACCCACCTGCAAGAACTCATTGAGCTCGACCTGCCCGTTTTTGTTGAGATCCACTTCGTTCAGGATGTCGTGAAGGGTGTTCTCAGCAATCTGCACACTGATGCTCTAGACAGAAGGACAGAGGCAGAGCAGTGGCTCAGCGGGATCACCTGGCACCGCTCAAGCTATGCTTTGGATATGGGGATCCAAAAGGAAACGGTACCTCCAGGACACGCTGCACATCCAGGATCGTAATAAACCCCTTCTTCTCCTTGTCAAACATGCGGAACCGCTTCTTGTACCTGCGAGACAAGGACTGTGGGTGGGATAAACTGCACATGGAACCACGACAGGTGTGAACTCCAAGCAGCACTTGGCTGCTGCACTCACCTTTCAATATCTGATGGACTCAGGCTGATTTCAGAGCTGTGTGTTAACTGGTCTGACTTGACTTTGTAGCCCATTTCATAGTAGAGGAATTTTCTAGCAGCTTCCAGTTCTTCCTACAACACAAAACAAAGGAAAACAGCATATCTGAGGGACAGCAGGTCCTGACACTGTTAACGTGGGGTACATTAGCTTCTTCCCCTTAACTAGAGAGTATTTAAGGCCTTGAAATGAAGCAGATGAGTGATGTTGTAGGCACTTTTTAGCTCTGAGTATATAATGAAGAGTTGCAACTCGTGCACAAAAGCCTTTAGGACTGGACTGTGCCTCAGTCACATGCAGTGGATCTGCCTGTTCCAAGAAGAGAGGGACTGCAGCTCAGACCTACAAAACGCCGTTTAGCTCACAGCTGCCAGCACGGCAGTTCCCCTACCTGGCTAACATCAGCACAAAAACTAGAAGGCTCAGGTCCAGGCAGGTTTTCCTGGCATTTGAAATCAGTCTTCCTGATGGCAGTAAAAGTAGTTTACTACCTGAAAGCTCAGTGCAAGGTCTCCCATGGCCGGTTTTGCTGTAGTGATAAACAACTAACACACACAAGGCCCAGGGAGGAGCAGAGCCCAGCACCAGTCCACGCAACCCCAGTGCTCGTGGGGGTAAAGGAAGCTCACAATGACCCTAAACATTAACTCAGCCCAGTGAATGGTGCTGGCTCGGCACTGTCACTTTTCAAAAGAGGCGCCGGACGAAAAGGAGAGGCATGGACTACAAACCCCTCCTCTTCTGAGGTAGATGTGATGAAAAGAGTCTATAAATAACATATTTCAGGAGGAACAGGATCGCACTGCCAAGTCTGCTTTCGTTCTTACAGCTGGGGAGCAACAGGATCTTCACTTTCCCCTCCACCCCCGGCCAGTGCCAACTCATTTCAGAGCTATTTTGATAAAGCCTCTCACAATGCAATACGCCAAGTGAATCATTCTCTCGGGAAGAAAGCAGCGCTCCGAGCTTTCTACCCAACTCATTTAGATCGTTAACATGGAAACTACTTAAGAGAAACAAAACAGTTGCAGATGAAAAAGGCCCCTTTGTACCTTCTTTTTCTGCTCACTCCAGTTAAGTTCCTTCCCCATTATGTCCACGATCCTTGGCAGGGCTTCCTCTGCAGCCTGCACATTCAGAAAGGCCAGGCGGGTTCGTCGGGAAATGATGTCCACGGCCGTGCGGGCGTATTCCTTGACGCCATAGACTACCTGGAGTGGAGAGACACGGGGGAAATCACAGCACCACAGAACATTAGGGATTGGAAGGGACCTCGAAAGATCATCCAGTCCAATCTCTCTGACACAGCAGGATCACCTAGATCTAGTTGCACAGGAACATATCCAGGTGGGTTTGAAACGTCTCCAGTGAAGGAGACTCTACAACCCCCCTGGGCAGCCCCTTCCAGTGCTCTGTCACCCTCTGTCACCATGAAGTTGTTCCTTCTCATATTTATATGGAACCTCCTCTGTTCCAGCTTAGACCCATTGCCCCTTGTCATATCATTGGATTGGATGACACTGAGCAGAGCCCGGCTCCATCCTCCTGACACCCACCCATCACATGCTTATAAACATTAATGAGGTCATCCCTCAGTCTCCTCTTCTCCAAGGTAAAGAGACCCACCTCCTGCAGCCTTTCCTCATAAGGGAGATGTTCTACTTCTTTCATCATCTCTGTGGCTCTGCGCTGGACTGTCTCCAGCAGTTCTGTGTCCTTCTTGAACTGGGGGGGCCCAGAACTGGACACAATACTCCAGATGTGGTCTCACCAGGGCAGAGTAGAGGGAAAGGAGAACCTCTCTCCATCTACTAACCACCCTGCTTCTAATCCACCCCAGGATGCCGTTGGCCTTCTTGGCCACAAGGGCCCATTGCTGGCTCCTGGCCATCCTGCTGGCCACCAGGACCCCCAACGTCCCTTTCTCCTACGTTGCTCTTCAACAGGTCAGTCCCCAACCTATACTGGTACCCAGTGTTGTTCTTGCCCTGATGCCAGATCCTACACTGCCCTTGTTATATGTGCATCAGGAACTTGTGTTTGGCATCACAAACTGCCCTGCTGGGCTGCTGCACATCAGGAACTTGCTGTGGCTACACAGAAAGGTTGGGAAAGCTCCCTCTGCCTTGGAGTGTTTTATAAAATGCATCTTGGATCAAAGGTGCATAAATGGAACAAAACCTAGACATGACAGAATTACCAGTACTTCACTATATGTGAACATGTCCATCTCTGAACTCCACACCAAAGGATGCTCTGCGTCAGTTTGAAAAATAAAGGGTAAACAAGAACAGGGTAAAACACCTAGACCTCACTGAAGGAAAGGGCTCATGCAGAGGTTTCACTAAGCAAGGCCAACCTCCTCCAGAACCTGCTCTCCCCAATAAGAGAACCCAGGAAGGTCGTGCAGTTTTCCCACGTACCTCGGCTTCGATGTAAGGAAATTCCGAGACCAGGCGCTTCCCAACAATAGGCCACCTCTTCCCTGTAACCTGGGCTATTTTGGCCACCTCGAAGGCCTTGTCACCGTACGTGGAAGCCAGGTGTTGAGCCACCTAAAAGTTGGACACAGACTCAGTGTGAAGGCACATAACACACATTCTTCCTGGCAGAGCTGTTGAGCAGGCGGAAGAGGGTATTAGGTTTTGATGGTGTGGGAAGGAGCCCACTGGGTTGTGGATGGATTAGACCAGCGCTGACACTGCTAGTGAACCCTACGAATGCAGAAACACCAGAGCACCCACAGAAACCACCTCTCACCTCACTTTCAAGTCCATAGTCCTGGACCAACCGAATGTAGAGAGTCGGACTCCACTCCTCAGCCCCTTGTAGCTGCAGTCCAATGGTCTTACTGGAGCCTGCCTTGAGGCCGTGTGCCTTAACAGCTGCATCAATGGTGTCCTGTGCCATGGACCGGTACGTCGTCCACTTCCCCCCTGTAACCAAGCATTGACTTCCTTATTTGGGGAACCCAAGTGGAGTACGAAGCTGGTACGTACTATACATGTTCTATGTACCACTGGAGTCTTACTGGACTTGCTCCAACAGCCAGTCAGGCTACCAACAGAGCAGTTTCTGACTACAGAAATGTGAAGGGTTAGCCCATAACGAGAAACGGTCTGAAGTAGATACCCTGGGGAAGACCCCCAGGCCACACTTCACAAGAACCTGCAGTACCTGCTATCGTGACAAGGCCGCTATCACTAATGGTCACAACGTGGTTCCGGGATATCGACTGCGTGTCTTTGGAGTTGGGGTCTGTGACCAGTGGACGGATGCCACTCCACGCTGCCAACACGTCACCTCTTCTCACTGTCCGGAACCAAAGATCAACCAGAGTCAGGCAGGAACTGATGGGTTTTTATATCATACCCCTCCCATGGTAGCGGTGGCATCGCCTCCAAGTAGATGCTTGCTGTGAAACATGGACTGCACCACACTGAGTTGTTTGCTCAAAGAGCTGGAGGAGATCCTCCAGAATATGCTGGGCTACAGAATCAAAGACAGCACTGCCCTAGCTGGTGTCAGAGATCTTTTCTAGCCCAAAGCAGTCAGAGAGGTCCACTTTTCACATCAATGATAAACCCAGAATAACCCAACTTAGAGTAGCTGATCAGCCAAGAGAGACTCAAGTGCCAAACTCGACCATCAGCTCAAGAAACTCCAAACCCTACCAGCACAAGAACACAACTCCCAGCACCAAGTCTTCTCGCTCGCTTGTGCTGACAGGACAGCCCTCACCTCACATTTCAGAAGCCAATGTGTGTTCCACACGAGCATAATGTTTGCTTTTGGAACTTCAAAGCTTTCTCTCTAGCTTGTAGGTCATTCAATCCAAGCCCCAAAGCTTGCACCCCAGGTCAGTGTTTGGTGCTGCCTCAGGGTCCCACTGACATGCCAGAAACTACTCAGCCTAAGCCCACATCTCGTAATGATGGCCTCTTTCAGGTCTGCCTCCTCCTGCTTCAGAAACACCATCCTGCTCCACAAGCCGCCTGACTGAGTGGCCATTTACTGCTCTACTGCCCTGTGCTGCTCCTCTGTTTCCTGAAGCCATCTCCAGCTGCTCAGGAAAGGTGGAGGGAGAAAACCCGACGGCCTCAAGCAGGCACAAAAGCCCTTAATGGTTGCAGGAAAACACCTCAGCCTCCAGAAGTCCCCTGTTTAACACATGAAACACGGGACCAGCAGAACTGAACGACGTTACTTCAGTCACTTATTAGATCTGCAGCAGAAACACCGGCCAATTTGCTTCTGCCGAAGCCTCCGGAGCACTCGTTGTGTTGGGGTTTTTTAATGCAACTTTCAAATAAACGATAATTGAAAAATCAGTAAAAGGGTGTAAAAAATAACTAACTAACTAACATAAATCCCCCAAAGAACACAAAATAGATTTCAGGAATCAATGGTGCTCCGCCAGCATGTTTAACCTGCCAAAATGAAGTGTTAATCACAGAAATAAGATACCATATTACGTTTATAAACTAATGAAACTAGAAAAAGCAGCATGCGTGACACCGTAATTAAACAGTTGGAACACGGCCAAGCCTGTGTAAGTTGATAACCCTGGCACTGTCTCTGGCAGCAAAAAGGCAGGTCTGCAGCGCCGTGATACGGCCGGCACAGTTGTTAATTCACTAACAAGCGATCTATAAACGCTGCTAATTGCACGGGGGAAAGACAGCGTGCACCTAGGCGGCTTTCACCGCTCGCAGCTCGCGCTGCCGCCTCTTCTCCTGGGCAACACCTTGCAACAGCCTCTGTCTGCTCACAGCCCGGGTTCCCCCAGCTCCCTGGCTGGCTGACTGCATGCACTGACATCGACGTCTGCCATAGAAACTTAACGGCCCGTCTCCTGAGGGCTTTTTTGTTTTTGCTCATTATTACTTTCCTCTCCCACTGAACACTGTCACTATCAGGTATCACAGAACTATTCAGGTTGGAAAAGACCCTTGGGATCAGCCAGTCCAACCATCAACCTTACTCTACAAGTTCACCCCTAAAACAGATCCCCCTACACCACATCTAAGCATCTTTTAAACTCATCCAGGGACGGGGACTTAACCACTACCCTGGGCAGCCCATTCCAGTGCCTGATCATTCTCTCTGTGAAGAATGTCTTCCTGATGTCTAATCTAAACCTACTCTGTTGCAGCTTGAAACCCTTCCCCCTGGTTCTGTCGCTAATGACCTGTGAGAAGGGACCAGCACCAACATCTCTACAATGTTCTCTCAGATAACTGTAGAGAGTGATGAGGTATCAATCGCATCAAGCAAAACAATCTTAGGAATGAAGTGCTTAGGAAAAAGGGAAATAACAAAGACAGGGGAAGGTCAGAACAACTTTTCCTTCAGAAAAAAACAGCTGAACAACGGGATATCCTTGTGCTGATGTGTGACCTGACTGTCCCTCTTCTGCAAAGCCCCCGAGAGAGCAGGATGCCCTAGCTGAGCTAACGCTGGAACGCCACAGACTCGGGAGCACCTTCCCAGGGCAAAGCGTGGCTGGCACAGGTTACCTTCAACGTCCACACTAAGGTAGTTGCGCACTTCGTTCAGGATGAAGTTGATGTCTTCTTCTGTGGGTATTGGGTGCGACGTCACGTCGGTCGGGCTGTCCGTGGTCCCCGCAATCGTCATCTTTTCCCACGGCAGGAAGAAAATCACTCTGCCGTCGCTGGTGGCTGGGTCGAGCAGGCCCATGTTATCGGGGCTGGAATAAAGGAGGGACACTGTTCAGAACAGGCTGGGCATCCCCAGTGACACCACAGCTGCTCCCACAGGGACCAGCACCCTCAGATCCCTGAGGAACTGGGATCCAGAAGAACATTCTGGGTCATGCTGGCTCTGGCAGTCCAGAATGGGCACGAGAAGCACAAAAGGCAAAGGAGACACCAACTGCTGCTCCTCAGAGATGTTTTGGTTCTTTGTGCCCCAACTACAGCAGAACAACTCAGGAAACTGAAGAAAAGCAGTAGTTCTTCCCACAGGAAATGTGAAGTTTGTACTTAAATGTGAAGTTTGTAAATAAATCCACAGGTACAAACCCCATTCTCCCCAGGAGTCACTGAGCAGCTCTGCTTGCACTTCCCAAACCAAAAGGCTTCCACAAGCCTCTCAATGCTTTTGTACAGCAGAACATCCCAGCTGCCCTGTTTCTGTTTGGTTTTATTTGCAGGGAAGGTGCTGACTGGCATCGAAGGTCTGGCAGGCCCCAAGAAAGGGAAGGAGATGTACAGGAAGGGGGATAACAGCAGTGTACAGGAGCAGAGCAGGAGGTAAATATTTAGGTGGCAATAAGGACCATCAGAAGGGAATAATTCCACAGGCTCAAGTAACTCCTAAGACAATAAGCTGAAGGCAGACAAAGACCTGCTGGGCTGTGAATTACCTGCCACGAGAGCCATGAGCTGGATTGCTGAATATTTCATTTTTAGGAGGTCTACATTGATTACTGAAGGGAAGTTTTCAATATCTGGAAAGGCTAGGAGAGGGGCTGAGAATCTCATATACAGCATGTATATTAGAACACTGCTGTAGATGATATTTATAGACAGCTTAAGCACACACTTGGAGAGGGACGATTTAATAGGGGAAGTCAACACGGGTTTGTGGAAGGGAAATCACGTCAGACAAATGATTACTTTTTGAAATGAAAAAGCTATTGATTTAGAGACAGAGGAAACTGTGGGTTTAATATACAGTATCAGAATATTCAGAGAACTTCAGGCATCTTCTCAAAAGTAGGGTTTATTTTTAAAGTGAGCTCAGACAAACTTAAAAATAAGGAAGAGACACAAGCAAAGACCCAAAGCCAAGTTTCACTACAGCAACTGTGCAGTAGGAAAGGGTGTAGCAGGGAACATGAAAGGTTTCCACACGCCAATTAACCTCCTGAATTAATGACCAGCAGCTATCCTGGGAAGTTCTCTCTCAACCTCCTATTGCTGTGTTTGGTCCACCTTAGACAAGCAACTGAAGAGCCACCAAACCAGAGGTACAATAAGGTGTTTTCCATCACAAGCAGCATTCTCACACTCAGATACTGCCTGCTGCAGCCCAGAGCATCTCTAAGACACAGACTCTTGCACTTACAGAATGGCTGCAGGAGAGTAGTACCAGCTACAGCAGCCATGAGATGTCTCTAGTAATCTTTAAAGATGCTAAAATGGGTGAGTTCCGGACTGTGAACTCTAATATGAAGTCTAAAGACACTGAAATACAGTGGCAAATGGTCCTGGAGTGGGAGAGAGATGGATTTGAAGTGACTCTCTGCCAGCAAAACAAACATCAAGATCCCAAACCTAACAGCAAAGCAATGGCTCGGGACTGACTTCAACCAGCTGGGTGCGTTTGGAGCACGTCTGCCGCTTACAAACCTCCTTTGTGGAGCAGCAGTGCAGATAAAGGGGACAATTTCTGTCAAATGTACAAAAATCAAGAAAGAATCCTGAGAAGAGATGACTTGAGCTAACACTGGGCATAAGAAGCTTCTGACTACTAACTAGATGGTTTAATGAAGGGCAGCTCAGAACTCTGGGAAGGTTCACCTTGGATGCTGAATACAGCAACTTTGAGCTACAAAAGGCAAGATTGAGATGAGATCTGGGGCAGAAATCCCCCCCCCCCAGGAGGGTGCTGAAGCCCTAGAATAGGTTGCCCAGAGAGGATGTGGCTGCTGGAAGTGTTCAAGGCCAGGGTGGATGGAGCTCGGGGCACCCTGGTTTGGTGAAAGGTGTTGCTGCCCATGGCAGGGGGTGGGCACTGAGGGAGCTCTGAGCTCCCTTCCATCCCGACCCAGTCTGGGATCCTGCCGAAGACCTTAGCTGAACAAAGACAGCCCAAACCCTTACTCCTTTTAGAAGATAATGTAATTAAACAATAGGGAGGGAAAGAGCCTCTCTGCAAGTCTCAGAATAGATCTGTGTACTAAAAATAGAATTAATGAGAGGAGGAGCACTGGTGCTATTAATGAAGAACACAAATGAGCCAGGAGCCCGTGGGAAAGGGCTGTGATAGGTTAACAGTAAGATTTACAAAACCCAAGCTGGGTTGTATCTACAAACCTCTACCTGTTAAAAAATAATCACTCCTTTTTTTTGAGGCCTTCCCTTGAGTACTGGGGGCAGTGCTGAGCCACTTACTTCAAGAAAGAGCTAGAGGGACTGGAGCACGTCCAGAGGAGCAATGAGGCTGGGGAAGGGACTGGAGGAAAAGGCTGATGAGAGGCTGAGGGAGCTGGGGGTATTTAGCCTGAAGAAGACGACACTCGGGGGACCTTCTCCCCAACTACAACTCCCTGAAGGGAGGTGGTAGTCAGGTGGGGGTTGGACTCCTCTCCCAGACAACCAGTGCCAGGACCAGAGGGCAGGACCCAAAGCTGCCAGGGAAGGGTTAGGTTGCATGTTAGGAAGCCCTTCCTCAGGGAAAGGGTGATCAGTGCCTGGAATAGACTGCCCAGGGCAGTGGTGGAGTCCCCATCCCGTGAGGTATTAAAGGACATCCTGGCAGTGACCTTTAGTGCCCTGGTCTCACAGACGAAGTGATGTTAGGTCCTGGGCTGAGCTGGATGAGCTCAGAGGGCTTCTCCAGCCTCATTCCTTCTGGGATTCTGTGATTTGTGTGAGGGAAGCCAAAACTCCAGAGAGAGCGTTTGGCACGAGGCGAGTGGACGCAGGGAGATGACGCTCTCGGTTTGCCGAGGCGTACGGCTTGGCACCAGGAGCAGCCCCGGTACCAGGCAGATTAAATACCAGCAGCAGTTTCTATTTTGCAGCCTGTTCCTCGGTTTAACCACCCCACTTTGAGGAGATTCAGTACGGTTTTAGCTAATCAGCTGCAGTGTGGAGGCGGCCTGTGGGCAGATACTATTTTACAAGAGAAGTGATGCCCACATGCTGGCACACACAGGGGAACAAGGAGAACAAGAACTCGCTACATTTCCAATTAAATTTATTAGGTTATTACAGAATAAATAAATTAGAGCCCTCGTTTTCCGGTCTGAATTTACAAAGTGAGTCCAAGTTTTAGAACTTTCTGTGTTTCTGCTGTAGGGCCATCAAGTCCATCCCACAGTACAGGAGGACCCCAGGATTACAGCCCATTTCTCCACACTGCTGGGGCTCTAAAGCAGCTATCAGGTCATTTTCCCATTTTTCCTGTGGGAAGACACCAAAAAAAGAACCAAATGCGGGAGTGATTCTACCCAGGGCCAAAAATGCCTCCATTTGACAATCCACAGCCATGCCCTGTTGGGACAGCTCAGGCAAAAGCAAGGCACTGTGGGCTGGGAGTGTGAATTTCTGCTCACGGAGGAGCGCAGCGGTGATCTGGAAGGCATTAGTGTAAGTGCCCTGTATCAACAGAGCTGGGACAGGGCTATCAATGAGAATTTCCATTAGGATGCTAATGACTCCAGAAACCAAAGGTAATGTTTGAGTTTCAACCCACCAGGCTTGCTCGGCAGAAGGGGATGTGGATGTGCACAGCAACTAAGGAAAGAGGCAGCAGTCTGCTCACAGAGTGCCACAGGAACCTCTGCCCTAACAGGGGCTGCCCAAGGGGAAGGAGCTTAGCACCAGCACAACCACAGGTGGATGGACCTGTGTCTGACACAGTGTTATTTTGAAGAGGAGCAGAGGAAATGGCTGCAGGCTGCACCAGGGGAGGGTCAAGCTAGATGCTGGGAAGAATTTCTTCCCCCAAAGGGTTATCAGACCCTGGCCCAGGCTGCCCAGGGCAGCTGGAGAGTCCCCATGTCTGGGGGGATTGAACCGACTGTGGAGCTGGTGCTGAGGGACAGGGGTTAGGGGTGAGCTGGCAGTGCTGCGGCCAAGGTTGGACCTTTTGGGCTGAAAGGTTTCTTCCAACCGCAGAGATTCTGGGATTCAGTGATTTATGACGGTGGCAACCCCTCTGGAAGTTTCCTAAGCAGTCAGTACACTCAACTCAGAAAGACTACTAAAAAAGGCACCTTTCCCAAGTGTTTTGTGGATGCTCCAAGTGCCCTTCTGCCTTGCTGAGCATTAACCAAGAACTACAAGACTTCAGTCCTTTTGGAAGAAACTAAATTGCTCTCCTAATCAACAGAGTGCTGGAATCTTCTTTAAAAAAAAATCCCCCAAATAAAATCTAAACCTTAAAGCCCACAAATGCACCTCTAGGACCTTATTCACTGCAGACAGCAGCAGAGATGGTGAGCAAGGGCTTAGGCTTTGGCCATTGTTACCTGTAATAGCCAGGCATGACGATGTGCACCCCCGCGCTGGGCTGACAGATGTTGGGGACCTCCTGATCATCCATTTTGCGCACAGAGTCTGTGAAGGGTCCCGTGGCATTGATAACACATTTGGCTTTGACATCAAATTCCTGCCCTGTGAAAGAAAAACAGTTATCAGTCACATCCTCCATTTGTTTTGCTGCTCGCTGATGCTCTCCGTCATTAATCCATCTCTGAACTTCACCTACTGTAACAGCCAGAGCTGTGCTCGTAGGCACAGAGCAGCCGGGACGGGCTTGAAACATGTAACCAAGTTTTCACCGAACACCAGGTCTGAAAGAAAACGTTTGACAGCACAGTTCCACCTTCTCCGCAAAGGCAGCAGAAGGCAGGACTGGGTGGAGAAGTTCAGCTGAAGTCTGCCTCTCGAGCAAGAGAGACTTCAGTCTGAAGCTGCAGACGTGGGGAACGGGATTATTACGGTGCGGCACGCAGCATCTTACAATATCATCTCTGCCTGACAGAAGGGTTTGGATGTAAAGCTTAGTCTAGCCTGCCAAAACAGTGGGGTTTGAGTGAAGAATGTGACAGGAGCTGAAGCTGATTGACACTAATGGGATGCCGCTGTACCGGGGGAAGATGGCTCCTTTGTCGGTCCATTGATGTTAACAAACAGCAGCGCTCCCCGCTCCTGCCTCCGCTCGTTAGTTCCCCGCTTAACGAAGGGAGCACGCTCTCCTAACGGGCCGTGCCTTCCGCTTGGCAGATGACCCTCGTGCCCACCCCAGCACAGCAAGGAGCGGGCAGACAGACACCCACCTGTTAGGACATCCCTGCAGCGCACCCCGCACACGCGTTGCTTCCCGCCGCCGGCCGGGTCCGCGGTCTTCAGCAGGCGCAGCACTTCAACGTAATTGGCGGTGGCAGCGCCGTACCTGGCAGCAGTGAGGGCGATGGCAAGGTTCATCCGTGCGTCGTTGTGCTGTCCTGCAGCGGGGACGGGACCGCGGGAAGGACACCAGTCACCTCCAGCCACAGACTTGTGGTATGGAAGTGTGTCAGAACCGATCTGTCACATCTGTCCCTGTCACATCGAATAGGCGTGATGGCTGCTCGCCCTAACGAGGATTATTTAAAGATACAACCCCTGTGCTGCAGCGGCGGCAGCGCGCCCGGCCGTGCTCCCCACATCTGAGGCCGTGCCACTCGCCGCAGCCTTTGCACACTATGAGACTCTGAACAGTCCACCTCCGGCCCCACTTTAGGAGCAGACAATCAGCTTTTTCCCTTTGCCTTTCCCTGTGCAGTCCCGGAACTGAGCCCAAGGATCCACTTGCCAGTCCAAGCGGCATTAATCAACAGTCCCTATTAGCAAATGCACCACACGGCACCACAAAACCACCTTGCGGAGACGGTGCCAAATCCCCCGCTTTCTGTAGCTGGTTTTACTTGTACCGAGTGCTTCAACGTCCCAACACCGCAACGCAGAGCATCGGAAAGAGGAGAAATAAGCAGACAGGAATTAATGAAGGATTCTTAACATATATCATTAAAGATTTATTACCGAAATTCCCTCGTTAAAGGAAACCAAGAGAGAGGCGGAAGGACCGTGAGGGGGAAGATGATTAATTACTTTGGAATAGTGGCTTCACCTGAGACTTTTCCTATTTATTATTGCCACTGGAGTTAAAAGTCCTGCACGCTGGCTGGAAAGAATTACTCTGCGTTGAAGGGACCCGGCTCTGTGTGTCCGGAATAACTGATTCACGAGAGGGCTAAACTTCCTGAGGAGGGGGCTCGCTGCCCTGCAGGGGTCTGGAGCATTTCTATCCGAGATAATACTGATGGCGTGATAGATTCGTAACAGATATTGTGCTTGATTGATGTTGCCGGCAAACCCAACGCCGAGTACAAATGGTTTATGTAAAGTTTGGTCCTTCGGATTCCGCCCGTGCAATCTCAAGCCGCCGCGCAAATAATCTGTTCCCAGCTAAAAGGGCAAAGTTATAAAGATGGGATCAATGGCCTCAGAGGTGCCACCTCCCCTCCCCAGGCTGCCCGCTGCGACGCAGCCAGACGATACAGTGCCATCAGACTTCAGCCACGGGCAACAAAAATAAGCGATGCAAAGCGTAGCGGAACGGTAACATGATAAAGCACCGATGAAGAAACAAACAGGAACTGCGGTTCAACCAGGCAAACAATGCCCAGAATAAACTGCAGAAAAGAACAGCACAACAACTGAGCAAGATGTCAGGAAAAGTTGGGGATGCTCCATCACACAAGATGCACAAGACTAAACAACCATCTGTCACAAGTGGCAGGCAAATCACTAAATAAATGCATCAGCGCTGGCGCTGCGGCGGTGTCAGGGAAGGGATGAAGTGACCTTATGAGGTTTTCCTCAAACCTTGCCGCGCTCACGCAGGGTTGAGGGAAGGATTGGCTCACACAGACAGGGAGCACCAGGCAGGGAAAAGGCAAAACCCTAGTGGCGTTATAGCAGCTGCTTCCACATGAAGTGAAATCGTAGAATCCCACCCTGGTGAGGTTGGAAATGACCTCTGGAGATCATCCAGTCCAAACCCCTGCCAGAACAGGATCCCCGAGAACAGATCCCACAGGAACACCTCCAGGCAGGTTTGGGATGTCTCTGGGGCAGAACAAGCTCTCTGGTCAGCCTAGGCCAGGGCTCTGGGACCCTCACTGGGAAAAGGACATTCCAAACTGACCCAGAAAACGCTCCTCTAGCCCAAACTGGAAGGTTCTGGAGACACCCCTCTTATTGCAGGGCTTCACTCGGGGACTGCCTGAACCAGAAGTTACTGGAAGCCTTGGCTCTGAGCGTAAAAGGATGCCAGGGCCAGAAAGGTTTCCTTATTACTTCCTGATTCTCCATCAGTTTGCTCTTGCCATCAGCACGTAAGGTGGTCCCAATACCAACAACCTTTCTTTGGCTGGCACTGGGTGTGGATTCATCCCCCAGTGTTGGCCAGTATCAGCTCTGGTCTGGGGTCAGTCTTACTGTCCACACGTTGCAAGCTCACCTCCTCTCACTTCTGTGAGTTATTTATCCAAAACCAACCCAGAGAAGCTAATCAGCAGAATAAACAACATGGGAACATTCCTAAAAAGAACATGCAAGTGCTAATCAAGCCCCAGATCCCAGAGCTGCTCAGCATGTCATGGAAACTCCTTGTGCTCGCAATGTCAGAGCAAGCCAAGGCTCTGCTTGCGGCATCTCAGGACTTGGATCACTGTGCTCATGACAACAGTTTCACGCTCTCTCTCAAGCTCCCATCCATTTTTCCCTTGTCACTACTTGACGTGACAAATCCCTTGCTATCGCTTCATTCTCAGCTGTCCAAGAGGAACTCTGGGTGCCTGTGTAATGGGTATGCAGGAAAGGGACTGCAAAACAACTGGTTCCTGATGGCCAAACACAACTAGAAAAGCCCACTGGCTCCAGCCTGACCTGTAGCATGGATTCCTAGAGCATCCCACAGAGTGAACAGCAGAGACCTGCAGAGCTCTACAGCTGACAGAAGTGCAGAGTGAGTCACTGGCTCAGAAATTTATCACCTTAGTCAATCTGCCCTCTAACAAACCACTAGCCCGAGTGCTTCTGTTAAGTTCACACTGAACACTCCTCAAAAAAACCCCTTCCTTATTCTTAGAAGGCGCCTGCTGAAGACATTTAGTGCGTGAAGAACTTGAGGCTAAGTGTGTCCTACAGCACATTAAGACCAGCAGTGATGCCATTTGGTTTATAATTATTTGTGTGTGTGTGTAATTTAGGAAGATTCTATTTTCATTCCTGAGTAGCAAATGTTGTATTTCTTCAGAGACAAACAGACAATGCTTCCGTTGGCACCGCAAGCATCCTCCCACCGAGTGCACGGCGTGTACGTTCGGTTTTATTTCTGTCGGTGCTGAAGCACAGCCAGCAGCGCTAACAAAGCCCACGGACGCCGGGAATGTGTGTGTGACTGGTTCGGCGGAGCTGTGCGAGGACCAGGGTGTTAATAAGGCGCTCTGCTGGTTCTAGTATGTTCTGTCCTGTGCTGTGTTCTGAAAGCTAGTACTCTTGTCCCTGCTTTCTCCTCTACATCTCCACCCAGAGGACAAACAGCCAGCAGTAGCCAGTGACTGTTCAGGGATTTTAAGAATCACAGAACATTACTGATCAGAAGGGACCTTGAAAGATCATCCAATCCCCCTGACACAGCAGGATCACCTAGATCCAGTCACACATCCAGGTGGGTTTTAAACATCTCCAGAGAAGAAGATTCCACAAACCACCCTGGGCAGCCCATTTCAGAGTGTCACCCTCACTGTGAAGAAGTTCCTTCTCATATCGATGTGGAACATACTATGTTTCAGCTCACATCCAGTGAAGCTGGAAGCTCTTCCTGATGGCGTTCACCATGCTCTGCGCTAAGAACCAAGCCTGAGAGTCTCACCTGCCCTGGATTCACAGTCGGTTCTGATGAGCTGCCTCCAGTTACTGCTGTGGAGGTCACGTTTAAAGGAGAAGCTGGACATTAGCCAAGCAAAGCAGCTCTATGACAGTCTGAATGAACTTTCTCAAGTGGGTGAATCTTTCCACGGAACCAACCACCAGACTCCTTTTGAAAGGACAAAAGACACTGAAACAAACATTTGAACAAGACAAGGGCCATGCTACGGTCACTGTTTGAGGTCCCTACAAAATGCAGTAGCACAAATGAGCAGTTGGGGGGTTTTTTGTTTTCTTTCAAAAATTTGAGGGGATAAAGGCAAATTGAACACCTGAAATTTAATTTCTTGCTTGTACATTGCTCCTTTACCAACACCAGTGAGCTCCACTTGCTTAACTGGCATGCTTACCCTGCAACACACAAGACAGTCCCTTGGATGTGGAACAAAACCCCATCACCCGACAATAGGATGGGGCTATTACTGAAATAATGACACTCATCAACCCCAAACCTTGCTAAAACCTTTTCAAATTTGAGGTTGGGAAAGGATAATTAAACACCACCAGCCATAACTGAGTTAGCGGGGCCGCTCGCACCCTCTGATTTTTAACTAAGTGCTTAATTGCCTGCAGAGCTTTATGACGAGCATTAAAGCAGGACCTCAACATCTGCTGTACAGACGGAAGGCAGCGAGAGCCAAGTTTAGGCGTTATGAATCAGCTGGAGTGACTCAAACCTGTTCCAGGCTTCTCTGCGCAAGAACTCGGCAAGTTCTGCTGCCCAAACAGAACCAGAGCGGGTTCCGAGTTAAACACCAGCCCTGACTCGTGAGTCACAAGCCCTCAGACCCAAACTACTTCTTGCTCTCTGAATCACATGAAACCAAAGTCAAAGCCCCACTAGGAAACAAACAGAGTTTGGAGGCCGGGCCGCATGTGCACCCGCGTTCCTGGACGGCTCCGGCGGGAAGAGCGCTGTGACTCAGTTCCACCACACCCACGTACAACAACGCGGCGGCACCACATCAGGCTGTTAATACCCCTCACGCAGACCGCGTTTGATCCGAGTCCTGCGTTCGCTGTGTTGTCTGCGCTGCTGAATGGGTGGGAAGGGTGATGCACCTCGAGATACGCACTTTGCACTGGAGAAAATCCCCACCCACCCCACCTACTTCAGTTCCTTACAACCTGCCAGCCCTCACTCTAGAGGAACCTTAACGGGGAGGTGAAGTCTTGAGTCTGGCCTCTTCACAGCTGACTTTCTTCTAATAGATTCAAACTCAGATTTTACCTAGTCTAGTGGGACATGTCCTTGCCCGTGGCAGGAGATTGGAACTAGATGATCACAGAATCCCAGACTGGTCTGGGTTGGAAGACAGCTGAGAGCTCAGAGCTCACCCAGTGCCAAACCCCTGCCATAGGCAGGGACACCTCTCACCAGACCAGGTTGCTCAGTGCCACATCCACCCTGGCCTTAGACACTGTCAGGGATGAAGCTGCCACAACCTCCCTGGGCAACTTATTCCAGAGCCTCAGCACCCTCACAGGGCAGGATTTCTGCCTGTGAGAGCACACAGCGGGGCAGCTAAGGTGCAGCATCATCACTGCTGTACAAGACAAACCTAGAGAGAGTGAGAAGCCCAGGATATTTTCAAAGGTGAGGTTAGAGAGTTGGAGGAACCTGTGAGCAAGCAGACAGAAAACCAGGAAGGATCTCGAGGGGACTTAGGAAATCAAAGTACGACACAACCCAGCCTGAGCAGAAACTATAAACAAAATGAGGAACACAAGCAGCAGGCAGGAAGCCCATATGAGCATTTTATAAAATAAACACATTTAAAAATGACAAGAGCCTGAGAACATCCGTCTGTCCCACCAAGTCTTCTACCAAGTCACAGCACAGCAGCTCAAACTCACCCTGAAACCAAGAGCACAAACCAAATCCCAGTGCCCATGTGCATCAGGCAAGGGATAGAATCTGGAATTCCTGCTCTGTGCTGCTGCTTTATAACGATGCTGTTTCCCCCCTCCTTTTGGATCAGCCTTCAGCCTGTCACCGTGGTCACACTGAGGTGTCAGTGTGAGCAGCAGTGCTGTGTTAAAATGAAACTCAACATTGTCACTGTCAGTTTGTGGAACCTGCATGAAAATGTCACCACAAACAACTGTCAGGGAGGGTGTGATGTCAGCACAGCTCTCCCAGACCCACACCCACACCGCTGCTCCCCACGCCCACCCCAGTGCTTCCATCTGGGCCAACATGGCTCCACACACTGCAGCCACAGGGGTTTAAGCCCCAATGAAGCAGCACCACCCCAACGTGGGCACTGCAGGCTGGGCTCTGCAGGCAGGACACAGACCTCACTGTGACCCAGGAGGGATGGCATATGGGCACATGGCATACTGGAAGCAACCAGGTAAGGCCCTGGAACAGGTTGCCCAGGGAGGTTGTGACTGCTCCAACCCTGGCAGTGCCCAAGGCCAGATTGGATGGGGCTCTGGGCAACCTGGCCTGGCGAGAGGTGGCACTGGGTCAGCTCTGAGCTCCCTTCCAACCCAACCCAGTCTGGGACTCTAGGATGGGCAGCTGGGTGGCAGCTGGAGAGCATGGAGCAGTGCCAGGTAGGGGAGCAGGAAGACACAAGGATCTACCCCATCAGAAAAGTCAACACATTTTAAGAGAGAATTTTCCCCTAAACCTGAAGAAACCCAGTGCATGGACGGCTGCAGCCCGGGAGATGCTGGATAAGATGAACTCTGCTGATGGGAGAGGAAGAGGGTGGTGAGGAAGGTCAGTCACTGCACCTCCCCAGCCCCGTGTGCCGACCAACAGAGGGAGAGGAAGCAGAGCACCCCAGAGCCCGTTTTCCTTCAGCATCCCCAGAACAATGTGCACATTAACTACTGCCCGGCCATTAAGTTCCCATAAAGCCCACGCGGATAAATTACAGCAGAGTTACACGCTCCGATGGAGTCTTTCCCCTAAAAGCCACGACACGCTGGGGACCGCTCCGGTGTTTGTGGCACAACGTGCAAATAATGTCGTTTGGCTCAGGAATAATCTTAAATCTTGGAGGTAACACGATGCACAAGAATTACTCCCCGTTCACTTCTTAAGGGACACAAACCCGCAGCCTTTGCCTATAAGAGCATTAAAACGCGAAAAAAAAGGGGAAAAAGAGAGCGGCACAGAATTCGCTAGAATATTCATCATCTCCAACCTTAAACCCACAGCGTACAAACAGACGAATCCAGCAAGTCAGAGAGCAAAGCCAATTTAATCTGTGGCTCCCCTGAGGTAAATGTAGTTCACAGTCCTGCCCCCACCCCAACCTCAGCCATAATCCTGCTTCCTGGAGGTAGAAAAGCACTGGAGTGAGGAAAATTCTGCAGCGGGATATAATGATCCAAAATGACAGGGACAATAATGACAATGAATTTCATGTCTCCCAGTCATGAGCTGGGGATGCTTGACTGGGCTGACTCACACAATTAAATTGTTACAGGTACAGCAGGAGCCGCAGTTATCGGCCGCCCGCGTTTGGGAAGGATGCCCGCGGCAACCGGCGGTGCTGTGGCCACTCGAGCCCTGTTGTTGGGAGCAAAGGGCCGCTCCTGCGGGGCCCTGCACCCTGTGACAGAGGCGAAAGTGGGTTAAAGACACGCGCGGGGCCGGGCCGCTGATGTGATCCCTTCTGAAAAGGATCACAGAGGCCTGACGGATGGAGCGTGGCGGGACTGGAGCCAGCAGAGACCCGCCGGAGTTGATGGCAGGGCAGGGAAGCACCGCTTACAACGGATCCCCACTGGTGCTTAACTGGGGGAAACCACGATGGGCCCAGCTGTGTTTTGCTAGAGGCAGCAGCATTACCAGGACGAGCCCCTCACAGCCCCACTGCCCTTCTCCTTCAGGATTCCACACGACCCTGTTACACAGAACACAGGACCAAGTGTATTCTGAGAGCAAGGGGATACAGGGACCTTGCACAGCACCCGCCAGGTTACACCCACAGTTAGCTGTGCCTGTGAGGCTTCTCCCCTCCATCCTGCTCCAGGTCTGAAGTGCCAGAGAACACGGCTGGCCCTGAGTTTTACTTTTTAGTGCCAAAGTGTCACAGAGTTTTATCTATCCAGGGAAGGAAAGCAAAGTCCTACAGCTGCCTGCATCCAGAGTAGGGTTATACCCCTCAAGTTCTCAGAAGAACCCTTTGTCAAATCCAACTTACAAAGTGCTGATGCTCCACAGCTCAGGACACCCGCAACCACCAGGAAAAAAACAGTGACAAGAGCCCAAATAACAATAAAAAAAAAAGGGCATTTATTCCCTTTCTGACAGCTTAACGAATGCCCTGCGCTTTGCATTGATTTTTGTGCGTGTCCGTGTGTGCACGCGTGCCTGGGCAGCGGCTCTCCAGGGGTTCGCTGTGAATCCTCCGCCAGAGCTGCTGTTTCCACCTTTACGTAAGAGCCATGTTAAAATGCTGAAACCCTGAGAAGGCCAGACAATACAGAGCAGTTACTCGCATCCTAGCGAGCGCACCGTCAACGTGCAGGGCGGGCCGTGAAAGAACCCAAGAGCTCAGCGTGGCCCAGCAGCCCCACAAGAGGTGCAGAAGATAGCAGCAAATTCAAAGAGGGGGGTGAGCAGCGGAGCCCTCCAAATCTGAAATTCATGCCCGATGCCAGAGCACAAATGTTCCTTGTGCACCTAAAGGCTCCTCTTGCAAGGCCAGATGCACCAAGGAAAACATCCGTGAGCACCTACAGACTCAAAAAACAGCACAAGAACCATGCCCCTCGCAAGTTAAACAGAAATAGTCCAACCAGCTGGATCTCTGCTAGAATGTCCTGCCTGGTTCTTCACATAAGGCACCACCTATCATTTAAATGGAGATTAATTCTTCCATTTAAAGCACTTTAAAATATTTCTGCCTACGATCTCAAGGTCTCAGCCCAGCTTCTGCACTGTGCCTCCTCTGCGCTCTTCCCCAAGCTGCCTAAGTGGAAGTGACAGACCGCTGCTCAGATAGCAGCCACGTTCTTCCCCCAAAATGTTGCCTCTCTGCTGTTCAGGAGTATCCGAATGGCAGCGAATGCTAAATGCAGTCTGACATGTACCCCTAAGAAACAAACTTGTAAGTTGTGGCTTCAAAGGGAACCTTGAATAAATAGGACACGTTGTGTACACCCAGGCTAACATCCAACATATGCTCTGGTTTCCTGATGCTGCGGCAGAGCAAGAATAGCCTCTGGGAAAGCCTGTGATTTGCTGTTGCTGGTACTTCCAACATTTATAATGCACCATGGCTGGGCTCCTTCTGCTGTTGGGGGCTTTTCATTGTTGGGTTTTTTGCCTGTATAAACAATTTTTAAAACGCAATTAAGTCGGCCCCGGCAACATCTCAGCACACAAGACGTTCATGAATAACGGATCAGTGGACACGGTCCCCGCCTGAGCCACCGTGACCAAAGGAAACAAAGCCTTCCTGGGCTTCCCTCTGCAAAAGGACTGGCCACCCAGCAGTGACAACTGGGCAGGGGGTGAGCACAGGACTGAGCTACCCACACAATCCATGTCTTCAATTTTTCCCTTTGGTGGCAGAGACTGATGCAGCAAACATGGAGATGCTGCATGTAGGTGCGAGGAACAAGAGGCACAAAGAAAGGGGAGGCTCAGGCTGGATGTTGGGAAGAGTTTCTCCCCCCAAAGGGTTATCAGACACTGGCCCAGGCTGCCCAGGGCACTGGTATGGTCCCCCCAGACTTGGAGGGGCTGAACCAAGGTTTTGAGCTGGTGCTAAGGGACAGGGTTTAAGGGTGACCTGGCAGTGCTGGGGCCAAGGCTGGACCTGAAGGGCTTCAACCACAGAGATCCTGGGATTCTGTGCAGGACACAGGAACGAAGAAAAGCCAGCAAACAAGGGAAAAAAACACTAAACTGCACGTACGGGCTCGGTTCAGACACTCCTTTCCTAAAAGGCTAATTTATTTCTTCATTATTTAGGGAAAACAGGAAAGGGGTTAGAAGCCACAGACATGATCTCCTTTAAGACTTATGTATGGGGTTTTTGCCATTACTTAATGCTCTGCTTTATGACTAAACCTTCTGACAGCGCTAAAAGGAGCTGAATTCAGTCTCACCATCACCTTTCTCTATGTTCAGTCCCCTTTGGTCCTCCATTCCTCTGGATTCAAGGGAGGCAAATAGAACATTAAAATCCAAATATGATGATTCACAAGATCTAAGCCACCGTTTCTTCCAACTCTTCATTAAAACCTGGATTATTTAAAAGCTGTAGTCTTACAAGGAAAGCAAAACAAGGGCAGATACACTAGCAGAAACAGGTTGATTCACTGGCAGCAAAGCTTCAAGTCTACTTAACGTCCAGCCTGAGGGACCTGCTGGCACTGCAGGTGACCCCTGAGGCAGGATCCCCTCCCTGGGGCTGAATTTTCAGATCTGATGCAAAGCTATTTACAGTCATTATTTCCCAAGGAAGCTGAATTTTCAGGCTACCTGGCAGAAGCATTTCTTCAGAACATGAGAGCAGCGAATAGCTGCGGTACAGCCAATATTTAATCAGAAAAAACTTCAATAGATGATAAATAGATTTCAAGCTATAGTGCTCTTTTAAGAGGTGTAATTACAGCTAAGAGAACCACTTGGTTCTTCTTGCATGCTCCTGGGATCCCTTAAAACAGGCTAAGGGATAGCTTATGGTAATGAAAACACAAATCGGAAAGGCTTCTCTCCGAGCTATTTCTGGCAGCTCTCATTGCAGTCCACAGAAATGTCCACACAACCAACTCACCACAAGTTTTGCTTCTAAAGAAGCTCTTATTTCCAACAGATCTCAAAAATAAGATCGAGAAGATGCAGCCGCCATCAGAGGGAAGTAAAAATCAAGTCAATCCTTTACATCTCACCCTATGGCCAAGGAAGAACCTACGCGTACGTTCCCACATGCAGAGAGACAGTTTTTTCATCCCGCTGGGCTCTGTACGAGACAACTTGTGATTACCAGCATATGCTCCACCAGAAGCCTCCTAAATACTGAGCCCAGTGTCTTTCGAGAGTCCCTCCCACTCCTTCCCCATCCAAAGCCCCTGTTGATCAGCTGGTGCGTACAGGCAGTTCTGAGAAGCGAAAAGCACTGCCGGTATCGTCATGTTTGTGCAAAGACCTTCCTGGCTGCCAAAGGGTCAGAAACAACATCTGCAGGTAAAAACCTCCCAAGACTGTGCCCCTGGTGAGGTAAACCAGCACTGAAGCTCTTTAGTCTCTGGAGAGCTCTTACAAGCCTGAGAGGGATCTCTGGAATCCCTGACTCTTTGCCGTGTCCTGAACACACTTGACAGTTTGGTTTTACCTTTGTTTTCCCAAACTTTCTGTCTTGGAGGGAAAGTGGAAGAGGACTGGAGAAAGAGGAAAGCTCTTTAGAAACACACAGTGGAACAGCATCTGAACAAGTTTGCCACAAAGAAGAGAGATTCTATCTTCTAGACAGACCCACAACCTCGAGGGCATCAAGAAAGCCATCACAACCATGGCTGGGACCCCACCATTAGCAGGGAAGTTTCCAGCATTCAGAATCTGTAGGAGTTTTCATTCTGGCCCAAATAACAATCACAAGCCTCGCAGAAAGCATCTTTGTTTTGTGCCCTCAGACACTGGATCTCTAACAGACACACCTGGACCAGCTGAGATGACCCATTAAACAACCCGAGCTGCAGGCTCTCTGCCTCCCTACAGCAAACCATTTAATATTACTGGCATTCTCACACTTGCTTCCCTTGTGACACCTCAGAAGTGTTTGGTCTGAGAAGTGTACAGCAAAGCCAGGCACGGCTGGAAGGGTGTGGGGAACCGCCACACCACCACAGTGCTGTCACATCTCACCGTGCCTTATGGCCAAGAAAACTTAAGCATCCTCTCCTACATCCAGTAAGCTCCTGTCACGAAAAGCATACTGTATCTACTGAAGTAATGCTTGAGGGGCAAGCAGAATTCTTCAAGCTGTTGTTCTCCCCTTTAGACAGTCATCATATGTGATCTACCACTGCAAACATGCGTGTCTCCCCCAAACCCCGCAGCACAAGGTGACAGTGAAAGCAGAGGGAGGCAACGTACCATCATAGTAGACAATAGCTCCGACGAGATCATCTTTGCGCAGCATCGGAAAGAGCTCCAAGGCTCTGGACTTGCTAAGGACATAACTGCTCTTCAGACACTGGCTTCCTGCCACGAGGTCATACAGTTTTATTCCAAACCAGTAGTATGGCAACTGCCACCATCTGCAGGAGAAAAAACCCCCGTGATGTGAAATACAAATGAAATACATTTCCGAGTGCAATCACACGCAGCTACTGTGACGCAGAACATGCTAGCAACACAGTACACTGCCTCACACCAGCTCTACCTTGCACCATCGTAAGGGTTCATGGGACCACGACAAGCCAGCATTTATGCTTTGTCCTCTCCTGTTGTCAACTCAGCCACCAGGCAGACTCAAGGCTTTATTTTGTCGAGGATCAGGGTCACCAAGCAGTTGTTTCGCAGAGCTCTGTGCGGAGGGCAGAACCAGGCTATGTGTGCGCGCTCACCTGGACCAACTCCTCCTGCACTAACAGGATTTTATCAGTGGAGTTGGCCACTGACCTACCTTGGCTCCAGCTACTACGAGCCCTTTCTACCAGAACAGGCATAAAGCCATAAAGATCCTTCAGCAAAAAACTCAGTGCTCTAAGCAGCCTGTTACAGTGAGTAACTTCCTCTGGGTCTAAAAACCCAAATCACTTCCTTTTCTTGTATGAGAAGCAAACTCTCAATACCAGACTCTGAGAGGCTGTGGAAGGTGAGTGCACTGTGTGACCCCTCTGAACACCAGTAGCTGCATGGACTATGCAGCACACTGCCAAGAACATGGAGATAGCAGTGCTAGAGGAGAGGGACTGAGGTAGAACTTACTTGTAAACAGGCAGCATGATTGGCAAAGGGGCTGAGAGGTGAGGAGCAATTTCGAGCAGATTTGCACGTTCCTCCAGAGACTCCTTCACTATCTTGTACTGGAAAACAGGAGCATACATACATGTGAATCCCTGCACAACCAACTCCACGGGCAACACCCCCCAAAACTGCTCATGGATGCAAATACCTTGCAGCATTCCTACCATTCTTCCCAAGACACTGACACTGGATGAAAACTTATAAAGTTAAGGAAAACGTTTCCCAAGAAAAGTAAGTTTCACTGGTTTCAATCTGGTGCCTTGGCAGGCAAGCTGAATAATCCTTCAGAGGAGAGCAACCCAAACAATCAGAGAGCTGCAGCACCACCCCTCTGAGGACAGGCTGAGCAAGCTGGGTTTGTTTGGCCTGGAGAAGAGGAGGCTCCTAGGTCACCTTCTAGCAGCTTTCCAGTCTCTGAAGAGGGCTACAAGAAAGCTGGGGGAGGGTAGCGAGAGGACAAGGGGAAAGGGTTCCAGCCATGAAGAGATTGAGGTTGGACATGAGAAACAAGTTCTTTGCTGTGAGGGTTCTGAGATGCTGGAACAGGTTGCACAAGGAAGCTGTGGCAGCCCTATCCCTGGCAGTGTTGAAGGCCAGGTTGTCTGGGGCCCTGAGTAACCTGCTGTAGTGAAGGTGCCCCTGCCAGTGCAGGGGGGTTTGGAACTGGACAATCTTTGAGGTCCCTTCCAACCCTGTCCATTTTATGATCCTATTATTCATTTGAAGCCATGTTACTCCTAGCTATGGGCAGGGCCAGAACTCATCCCAGGGCATCACCTCTGTGCCACCATAAAATTCTGTATCAACCCCAAGCTGAAAATGTGTTTGCAAATCAGTATGAAACAGTGTGAAGATGTTGTTTGGCCAGAAAGGTTGACTTCTGTAGCTGGGTAACTGCAGGCTGTAGATACTTCTCCCCAAGAAGCCACATTTGCTGAAGCAGCAGTATAACCATTAGAACCTTCAGTCCAAGCAGGTTCAGTGAGGAGGCCAAATGACTTCTCAGAAAGAGACTATCACCCTTCCACCATCACACAGACACACACAAGTGCTTCTGTGTGACCACTGATTTATGCTCTTTTCTTCCCCCAATCCAGAACAAACAGGACAACCACTCATTCCCTCAAATTCTGCTCATGACATGGTAGGTCCTTTCATCCTCAGGCCCACCCTGTCTATGCCTCCCTTCCCAGAATCTACAGTCAGTGAGGTGCAGCACTGAGCTGGACCACGAGAGCCCTTGGTTGGGAAAGCTCAGCTGGAGAAGACATTTGGCTTGAGTAGTGGCTCTGGAACACAACAGTCAAGTGTGGAAAAGACAGAAAAGAGCCCTGGATCTAACATGGGACAGGGGAAGCACCTACTAGCAATTCTTGCTTAACAACCAACATAAACAATTACCTGCTCCAGATCCAAGTTCATGATGGCCTTCTGAAGATACCTCACTCCACCGTGGATCAATTTAGTACTCCTGCTGCTGGTCCCCGATGAGAAATCATCTCTTTCTAGAAGGGCTGTTTTTAGTCCTGTGTTACCAGAAAAAACAGATTAACTCCTTAAATTACCCAATTTGTATGTCATTCATTAAAGACACTTCTCTAGGGTAGAGACCATCGCAAGAAACATCCCTCCGTACATGGGTAAATTTGTATTCCAAGTGTGCTGCCCTGTCTGTATCGTAATGAAAAATTGTAGCCTCTTTCCTAGGGGAAAAGTCAAAACAGAACTTAAACAGCAGCACATTAAAACCTGGACATTTCACAGTAGAAAGGCATTACAGAACATTATCGTGGCCACGCTCCCTCCAGCAAATTACAGCTCCTACTCATGGCAGCAAGAGAAGATTTTCATCAGCACCATTAACTCCTTGCAGCAGAGCACTCAAAACTTCCCACCTCAACTAACTTCAGCTCAGGATTTCCAAGACACCTTCACTCAGAAAGAGTAGCCCAAGGACAGGAGAACCACAGGGCTCTCTATGGACAGTGCTAGGAAAACACCTCTCCAGCGCTGTCCACACCACATCCCTCGGGCAAGGGAGAACTTCTTTGTGAGGGACTGTGATGGCAGGTTATGTGATGGAAGAGTTGTGGGAAACACATGATTAACAGATGTCTTTTAATGATAAAATCCAGGCAGCAGCCTGGTCCCATCTCATCCCCTCCACAGGACAACGAGCAGCAACTTCCATCAGCTGCAGGAAGTGAAGTCAACCAAGCTGGGTACCAGGAGATGAGGACATGGCAACCTGTCTCACCTATAAAGCACATGTGGAAGGACTGTATCACCACAGTTGGCACAACAGACCTCCCCTGCAGCACTGGGTAGGCAAGGGCAGAAGTGACCAGAAGAAATGGCTGCAGGCTGCACCAAGGGAGGCTCAGGCTGGGTGTTGGGAAGGATTTCTTCCTCCAGAAGGTTATGAGACACTGGGGGGGAGTGTTCCCATGTCTAGAGGAGTTGAACCAACCTGTGGAGCTGGTCCTGTGGGACAGGGGTTAGAGGTGAGCTGGCAGTGCTGGGGCCAAGGTTAGACTTGATGGGCTGAAAGGTCTCTTTAGCCACAGAGATTCAGGGATTCAGTGTGTTAGGTTCAGTGAGGTTGCTACCAAAGCCAAGAACAGCAACATGACGACGCGCACCCAGTGAGGAGACGTCATCTGTGTCAGAAGTTACCCCATGGGATTCTCCTTCACCCTCTTCAACGGGTGCTTTAGCTTACTGGTTGGTGAACACACATTTCAACATCTATTGGTCTCCCCAAACTTTTATGTCCTTAAAAATAAAATCTAATTATTACTGGTAACTTCCAAAGATCAGAGTCATTTATTTTTGTCAAATGTGACCGAAGATTAATGGGTACAATCAGGAATAATTTGGCGAAGATACATCAAACACATGAAAAGCAAAATTTGTTGTTAAGCCAAGCAAACATAATAAAAGAGCAAGTTCCATGAATGAACAGCAACAACACACAACTCATTAGCCAAGTGCCTGGGAACATTTCACACTTCAAAAACCTACTGATCTAACCAGAACATCCAGTAAAGGAATAAACACACAACCACCTACCATCACGTCTGAGCGCTCACGACCGTGCTTGCCACCATGACACAGCAGAAGTGAAAAGATCCTGCGTGATCTTGAATTCATAACCAGGTTTGCAGTTGCGCACCCACCCACGGCACAAACCTTACTGTTGCATCTGTTTTCAAAGCCTCTCATCTTTCTGTACAAATAGGTTCTACATCAAGTCACAAAACACTCCTGGGGTCAGCCTGTACCTTGTATTTTCAGGTGCGTCTAGAGGCTAAGGAAGTGAAGAACTTCAGAGCTGCCTTCTATGCACGGCACCACTTTTTCTGTTTTAATGGCAAAACCAGAAACAAGGTGTCCCAACACAGAAACTAAGGGAAGGTGGTTCTTTCTCTGGCTGATTGAGCTGAAAACAACCAACAGAACACACTCCAAGCCAGCTTTTACGCAGCTTTCTGGATGAAAACAGGATATTCTGGGGGAACAGAACAGGTGTGGATGCTACTCTGCCTCTCCCACAGAAGCAGCACCCATGCATCCTCCTCTCTGCATCCAAAGATTTTCATAAAACATACAAAATCACCTGTTTTCTTTGGAAGTAATTTTCTAGTTGCTTCTCTGACCGTCTAGAGAGCTAACCCCCAAAAGAGGGGAAATGGGAGCACACATTCAAAATGGAGCTTCAGACTGTGTGGTGCCAGCACCTGTCATTGGAATTCCAGCCAGACTTCAAATCTGCCACACAGTGCACTCTGAGAAACTGCAGGTATCTTGTGTTGGGAGAAACAGGAGCTGGAGAGCCATGGAGCACCCCCCAAATCTCATGCCCAGCCCCTTCCAAGCAGTCCCTAAAAGTGCAGGGCAAGTCGCGGCGTCACTTTGCTGCAGATAGTCTGCACAACCAAGTGAAGGGTGACTACAGATAAACTCACTAAATACAGAGCATCAGAGACTGAGAAACCCATCCAGGAGCATCCAGCAGGAAGGCTTCTGTTGGGCACATGCACAGGAGCACATGGACAATAAAGACTGCTGAAATGACACTGTGCAATGGCAGGTTTTCTTTAAGCCCATTTCACCTCCAAAGCACAGGCATCTGGGCATAGCTTCTCTGCCTTCAGGTATTTCTGAAGAGCCAAGTGGAGAGATTTATGACAAACCCCATTGTCCAGGGAGGAGAACGCAGCGAATCCTCCAAGTCTTACCTCTGGTGGCTGCATCTAAAGCACAGCCACAGCCTGTAGCTCCTCCGCCGATAACCAGGACATCAAACTCACTGGTGGTTTGCAGTGCCAAGATCTGTTGCTCTCTCGTGGGGAAATCCTTGCTTTTTGGAACAGTCAGAGCTTCTGCAGCTTGAACGTGCACCAAGGTACCCTGTGAAGATGAAAACCACTGCGTGAGGATCTGTATTTATTGTGCACACACACAGAGCATTCTTACTCAACCAACTCAAACATGCCCAGCCACTGCCCATATTCAGTAACAACACCAGGGAGTATCAAGCATCAGTGAGTAGGAAACAGCACTGAAACCATGGCTTTTTTATAACTGCAATTATTTCTTTCCCTTCACCTCACCATCTTCAGCGTAACACTGTCTGCTCCAGCGCTACTCCCTGTATTAATTACTTCTAGGAAGACTCTCCTGCTCGGTCAGATGTTCCAGGATGCTCAGGAAGTGTTTTAATAAGCAAAAGTGTGGGCAGGCTCTCAACTCCCTACCCAAAAAAAATCCATCAAGGCAAACACTCAAGAGATGAATATCCATTTTCCTGTGTTAACAGTGATTTACTTGTACAGCAGCATTAATTGATCAAACTCGATCAGGTTCAGGAGATGATGTGGTTTACTGTCAAATACTCTAAACCACTAAAGAAACTGTATTTTCACAGCCTGGCTGAAAATCTTCCAAGCAAAGCAATTTCTGTTGGGCTGAAGTGACACAACCTGACGACACGGCAGTTTCCAGGCAAGTTCAGATTTACTGGAATGGCTTGGAGAGCCCTCCTCTCGGCTCCAGTGCTGGGGTTTGTTCTAGCTCTGTTCCTCCAGTTTCCCCTTATTCCTCATTGTCTCCTGTCCTGCACAAAACGTATCACAGAACATTAGGGATTGGAATGGACCTCAAAAGATCATCTAGTCCACTCCCCCTGCCACAGCAGGATCACCTAGACTAAGGTGCACAGGAACATATCCAGATGGGTTTTCAACATCTGTGGATTCTTCTCACCCCTATTTTTCAAGGCCTGATGGACCCATCTTTTCCACTACAGAGTAGTTACTTGTGCATACTGTACTGGCAGAAGGGCAGTCAAGGTACTGCCCACTGAACCAGAAGGGCTGCAGCATATCCCAGCTCAGCAGCAGAACCCTCACAATGACCTCAAGGCCATCACCTGAGCCAGCCATCAGCAATAACCACGTTTGGGTGCTCAGGGTGTTGTCTGGTTGGGAGAAACAGGTTTGTGGCAGCCAGCACTACCAAAGAAACTGCTTTAACCACCACTGACTTGAGAACAAACACCTACACTGGCCAGACCGAGAGAGAACTAAAGGGCTGATTCAGAATGGATCAAAATAAACCATCAGGAAGCAAAGAATTAACATTGTTAAAGCTTCCTGTAAATTACAGCCGCTTTCAACCCAGGAACCACCTGTTGAAACCCTATGGTTTAAGGCCCATGCATAGAATCATGGAATGCTTTGGGCTGGAAAAGCCCTCGAGCTCATCAAGTCCAACCCTGAACCCAGCTGCCCCAACCCACCTCCAAACCCTGTTGCTGAGCTCCAGATCTCCATGACTGGGAAACACAACCAGGGATGGTGATTCAACCGCTCCCCCTGGGCACCCTGTTCCAAGATCTGAGGTCTCTTTCCAGGAAGAAGTTTCTCCTCAGGGCCAACATCAAACTTGCCCTGGGGCAGCTTGAGACCATTTCCTCTTGTCCTGTCCCTTGTTCCTTGGGAAAAGCGACCAACCCTAACCTTTCCACATCCTCCTGTCAGGCAACTGTAGACAGCAACCGGTTAATGGTTGGACTCAATGATCCTCAAGACCTTCTCCAGCATGGATGCTTCTGCGATTCTATGCTTCTTCAGCAGCATTACAGGTGAAGCACAACATTTCTCAATGTCTCTATCACAAATAAATAAATAAAATCTAACAACTAGTAGCCACGTCTGAAGGAAGTGCATATTTGGCAGGTAATTACTGATCAGGTTCATCCTGTGATCATTGACTCTGATGCCCGGAGCTCATGCAAATGAGGACAGCAGCACCTCTGCTCTGCGTGAGCACTACAGCTCAATCAATAAGGGAAGTCAGACTAGAGAAAGATTCTTACTATACACTAGAACAGTCCTTCTCTTCCCAGGAATAGAGCAAAAATTCAGATTTAACACAACCAAAGTTTGGCAAATTACAACCCCAGCTGCAGCAGCCACCTCTGCCCCAGCCAGCGCCCAGGTTCGCTCCCCTGCAGCCGCACGAGCAGCCGCATTAAACACCCGGCTGCCCGCGGCCCAGGTTTAGCCACCGACTACAAATGTGAGGGAACGAAAGGTCTCCTAATTAGAAGCTTGTTTAAACCCACCGCAACCCTCAAACAGAGACACCGGCGCTGGTGGCCCCGGGAGGTCACAGACAGCAGAGAGAGCGAGTGGAAGCGGAGAGGTGAATCCTGATGAGGTTCCCAGTTGCAGGCTCCCCTCGCTCCCTCCTGTTGACACACTGACACACAGTCACTGGCAAAGATCACCACAGGCACAAAGTTCCAGGCTTCAGAGCAATTCAGCTTCCAGGTTCTTCTTTTGACACACGAGTTCTGTTCACTCCCATCTACCTGTGCCTCCTGTCCCCAGCCTACCTGGGTGCTGAATGGACTGAGAGCAGCCTCAAGGAGAAGGATCTGGGGGTGTTGATGGATGAGAAGATCAACATGAGCCAGCTATGTGTGAGAGCATCCCATAAAGCAACCACATCCTGAGCTGGCTCACAAGAAACGTCACCAGCAGGTCAACAGAAGGGATTCTCCCCCTCTGCTCTGCTCTCCCAAGTCCTAACCTGGAGTCTCGCATCCAGTTCTAGAGTCCTCAGAACAAAAATGACAGAGAACTTCTGGAGTGAGTCCAGAGGAGGCGAATCCAGCAGTGGGGACCCCACCACTGCCACACACAGCCTGGGCCAATGCCCACCCACCTTTTCAGTGGAGAAAACTTCAGGACAAGTTTCTGCTTTCACAGCATACAGCAATTTGAGGAAAACAAGAGGACACGAGGTCAGCGAAGACCAGCACCGTTTGGGTTGGCCTCTATATTTCTGGAGTGGTTTTAAACACATCTAAACCCAACAAAGTCCGAGGCACAGCCGTCAGCCGGAGCGAGGCGGGTCGTGGGCAGAGCCACTGGTGGAGTGGGAGCCGGCAGAGGAGCCTGGCGATGTGAGGGGAGCGATTAGCGCGCGAGGGATTGATACAGATATGATTCATCTTGCTGTCAATTAAATGCGGGAGCGAAGCAAAGCTGCACACAGGGATCCCATCTGCACTAACGTGATTAGTTTGGCAGTGAACAAGTGTGTTTACTGAAATAAGCAATTGCTGTTTATATCTACAATTTCTCAGGCAAGAGTTCCTTGAATGGGTTTGATTACGCTCTGAGCGAGAGGAAATTCAGTTTGGCAGTTGGAATTCAATCACCAAGTTATAAAGTGATCCAGTAATCCAGAGGCAAATGTTCTTGTTAATTGGCTAATGTAAATCTCCGGGTACGTTTGCAGAGTCAAATTCATCATCCTTATTCATTTACAAGAAAGGAGGAGGGGGGAGGCAGTAATTACACCCACCCCCCCCGAAAGCAGACCCTGATGCATTATCATATTATCACACTCTTATTAGGTTCACCCTGATGAGTAATTCCTGCTGAGCACCCTGTACTAACAGAAAGAGGGGACTGTGTCCAAATATTTGAGGTCAGTCAATCAGTTCCGGACATACCCTGTGGATTTTATTTCTGAGGGGTCCACCTTCATCTCGGATGCAAATCTTCTATTCAGGAGCTCCTGACTGCTAGTCAATGAGGTGTATGAGGACTGCGGAGCCCCTGAGCTGCTTGTGGTGAATCAACACATGCTCGTGCCTTACCCAGGAACAGTTCAGGAGGGTCTAGCTCCTTCAGACCTCTGTGGTGCCAGCTGTGAAGGGCTTCCCCAATCATCTCCTCCTCTCTGCAAACAGGGCTCTTCTTTTCCATCTCACCAAAAGCCTCCCTGTCAGACTCAGGCACTCACCCTCCGCCAGCAGGGCTGCTCAGAAAACTTCACCGCTTCCTTCAAGGGTAACAGTTACCCAACATGAAAGAACCACTCCTGTGTGTTTACTCAGAGGGGCTCTGCTTGAATCACTGTCACTCCTGCTTACTCCCTTACCCACAGCATCACCCTAACCAGGCCTATTAACTCGGCGAGTAGCCCAGCGAGCAGGGTCCAGTAACAGCAATATGCATCTATCAGCACAGGACTTAAATTCACCAGCAGCTCTGTCCTGTCAACACGGGGTCCCTTTGCTGGGCAGGAAAACCCCAGTGGGATGTTCTCAGGCCAGAGCTTTAGCACCCTCCAGCTCCTGCCCTGGAATTACCTGGGACAGTCCTGCAGAAACAGTGAGTGCTGACAGAGAGAGGGAAAATAAAGGCAGACGGATCTCCCAGAGTGCGTGCCCAGGATTATTGGCCAGCCAAAGTCCTTCCAAGCTTACCCACTGCCCCAAGCACCAGGTTGTAGTCACAGCACAGAAAAACTGACCTTATGTGTAGCAATACTGACGGGGTTAAGAAAAACTGCCTTTTATCTCTGTCTCATTTGGTGAGGGATCCTGCTCTTGAAGTTCCAACAGATTTCCCACAACGTGGAGCCAATTAGCACACATCTCGGGGCAATCTCCTTCTCTGGTAGAGGATGACAAGATCTGTGCCCTAGCATCTCCTTGATTGACAGGATTTATAAGAAAGAGGACACTTGGACTGAGGGACATGCCCACAGCTTAGACATGTCACCATGACAAATGGACTGTGCTTCACTGTGTCAGTCCTCCAGGGACATCCCACCTGCTGCAGGTGTTTAAGGCAGCAGCTTTGAGGGACAATGTGTGGGAAAGGTGTAAGTTAGAACCATGTGAAAACAACCCACTGTCCACCCCACAGACCTGCTTACACACAGACTGCAGCTTTTCACATCCTACACAGCAGCTTTAGGAATCTGGGGAGAAGGGATTGTTTCAGCACCACCATCACCCCCCTCTCTGGAAATTCAGAATGGCAGTGCCAGAAAGATGGGAATTTCCAGAATTCTGCACATACAAGTGGGCTTTCCAGACATCTTTCCCCTCACGACTCATTCTCTTATTTAACAGCCCTAAAATACGAAGAGGCCATTTCTGCCAGTAACAAAGCCAGGTCATAAAACCCCATGACAAAGACTCCCAACAGAGTCAGAACATGATTATCAGCGAAGGGCAGCCTGATGGAAAACTCACTGTAGAGCTGCGCTTTATCTTCCGCAGCAGTATCTGGAGCCATAAGGATCCCAGCTTACCCACCTCCCAGCGAGGCTCCCCAGAACTGACTCATCTCAGTCACTCTGCCAGTCTCTGAGCTGCTCTTCCTCCTCCCCAGAGAAGACTCAGACTATGATTTACTCAGGTGTAACACAGCTCCACTGCCCGCTGTTTCACCTTCCGCTAGCTCAGCGAGTTCCACGCCCGTTCCTGTTTGCAGTTTGCCCCATCTGAATGGCAACTTATGGGAAACGCGTGGCGACTCCAGACGTTCATGGAGTAACAGCTTGTCTGGGTACCGAGACAACGGATGACATTTCCAAGGTGAGAAGCAGAAAAGACCACGCAAAACACGCACCTGCTCACCTGGCTGATACCTCTTCTAAGGAAGCAGGAGGTAGTTTCTTGGGCTTGAGCTTTATTTAGAGCCAGACTGATGCAAATCAGGCCGGAGCTCTGACTACACCTACTCCAACCGTTTTACGGAACACTGATTGCAAATATTTTTGGCCACAAGTGAGGTGCCAGCCTCACAGCCCACGTTTAACGCAAGATCAGGAGATGTGCTCCCTCATATGTGGCTCCTAAGCCCAGACACAGCTATTGCTGAAAACTCAAAAGCACAGCACAACTCAGCTTTTAAATCAAGGGGGTTTTATCTGCTGTAAGACAGAGCAGTGTTTGATCCACAGCAGCTCTGCCCAGAATCACAAGTCATGTTCCTCCTGTGCATTTCTCCTTGGCTTCAGCACTGAGAAGCGAGCTAAGGAGCACGGTGACTTAAATCCCCTGCAAGAAGCAGATATGCCAGTGAAATGGCTTCTACAACAGCAAGAATCCCATGGGATCTCCTGCACCTCTTCCACTACTTTCCTTTAACAGCAAGACCTCAGTACCACCCTTCAGTGCTTCAGGAATTTATTCTGGAAGCCAGTGCTGAATGATCATAGAATCATTAGGGACTGGAAGGGACCTCGAAAGATCATCCAGTCCAATCCCCCTGACACAGCAGGATCACCTAGACCAAGTCACACAGGAACACATCCAGGTGGGTTTTAAATGTCTCCAGAGAAGGAGACTCCACAACCTCCCTGCGCAGCCTGTTCCGGTGCTCTGCAAGGGTGTCAGCGACAGAACCCAGCTTTGTTTCATCAACTAACTTGCTGACAGTGCACCCTGATCCCTCATCCAAGTCATCAATGAATAAATTGAACAGGACTGGTCCCAGCACCAACCCCTGGGGCACTCCACTAGATACAGGCCTCTAACTAGACCCTGGGCCCATGGATTTGTGTACATCCAGTTTGCTCAACTTATCCCTAACCCAGTCCTCACCAACCAACGCCTTTAGCTTATCTGTGTCTGGGTTGTGCCCACCCAGAGAGAGGCCAGTGCCTCTGGGGATAGAGCCTTCTCCAGCACAGACCCCATCCCCAGCGCTCAGCTTTTGGAGCCAATCCAGAGCTGGCACCACCACTGTTGTGCAGCTGAGATTCCACTTCAGGCCTCTGAGTTTGAAAATCCTGTCCAAGCTCTACTTAGTGCTTCTGCCAGCATCCTGCACCCCTCCTGCAACTAAGTAAAAATCCCTTGTAGCACACAAAGGTCACTGCTGAAGCACGAGAAATGATGCACAAGAATCATCACACTTCCCCGCTGGCTGAGGACCTGCAATAGCTCCAGCTTCGCACCCACCAGACCAAGCGGGGAGGCTCTTGGCACTGCTCTGCAAACCAAACTATTCATACGAGGCTAACATACGCTCCGACAGATTTTAAGCTTCATATTTTATCAGAAATCATAATTAATACTTACGTGTTTGTTTCTATACTGAGAAAATTGAGAGAGGCCAAAAACTGTTGCTATGGCACCTCCTCCAATGAGAGCGGTTCCTTTCACTGCCTTCTGAAATGCCATCTTTTCCTGCAAGAAACGGAGAGGAAAATCAGTGGGCTTTCACCACGCTGGGATCTAGGCTCCGCAGCACAGACCACTCGCAGACACTAATGACAGTGTTGTGACAAGCTGAAAGTTGGGGTGGTGGTAGATAAACCAGCGTTTTGCATTGCAATACTAATGCTCTCTAAACAAAGTCTAGACAGAGGCGAGCCGGGCACTCTGCTCTCACAGCAAGCAGCTGTGTTTAGCTATACAAGGAGATACCCCATCTCCAGGGAGATGCAGGGACCCCATCTCCACCCCAAGTAGAATCA
>VXBP01007258.1:0-18283 GCA_013400115.1 Rhinopomastus cyanomelas | reverse complement strand
CCCTATGCGTTGAGCTGGAGAAGCCACGCTGAAATGCATGCGGCTGCACCAAGGGATGCAGGTGTGGGCGCTGAGAGACTTAGGCCATCCCGAGAGCATTGAGGATGCATGTGTGCTGCACCGAGGGATACAGGTGTGGGCGCTGAGAAACTCAGGCCATCCCGGACTGACATGCTTTCCTTCCCAGGTCTCTAAACTGGAAGAAGATCCAAGGCCCAAACTGGAGTGGTTTCCCATTCTATTTTCTCAGGTTCTGTGAGGGCATTAATGACACAGTTTGTATGCACCGACTTGCATAACCTTTTCTGTATATAGTTAGTGTTAATAAACCTTTCTGGAGTTTCCCTAAGCCATCGATTGTCTGGTGAATTTTATCTGAGATGCCATTGAGACCTCACTGCTTTGCTTTCCTTTCATTGATATTGAATTGTGGTCCTGAACCCACCACATATTGTCATTTGCCTTCAACTATTTTTACTCCTGATTTTTTTTATATAGACATTTTTAGTTTTAACAAACCTAAAGAATAGACCCGTTGTGAGATTAATCTTTGTTACTTTGGATTTGTGTGTTCTTAGCGCTGACTATATCAAAACCATCAGAACATTTTAGCTATCACAATTTTTAAATCTTCAGTCAGATTAGAGATACTGTCTCTGCCAATGCTACTTATAAGCTGAATGGATGAGGTAAGGATCTGGAAAGACAATTGCTCATTCACAGTTCATTCCATTTTTGACACTGTTCTGCACAGAATTGCAGAATCCTTGTTAAGCTGGCTGCTCATGGTTTGGACAAGCATGAAATCGGCTGGGTAAAACACTGTTTGAATTACTGGGCCCAAAGAGTGGTGGTTAATGGAGTAAAATCCACCTAGTGGCCTGTCACAAGTGCTGTGCCCAAGGGCTTGGTGTTGAGACCATCTCTGTTCAACATCTTTATTGATGATCTCGATAAGGACTTTGCAGATGACACAAAGTTAAGTGGGAGTGCTCATCTGCCAGAGGGTAGGGAGGCTCTTCAGAGAGACTTGGATAGATTGGAGCAATGGTCCAGCATGAGTTTCAATAAGGCCAAGTGCCAGGTCTTGCACTTGGGCCACAAGAACCTGGAGGATGACTACAGGCTTGGGGAGGTGTAGCTGGAGAGCCCTGTAAGCAGAGAAGGACCTAGGGGTTCTAATTGACAGGAANCTGCGGCACTCTACTAGATACAGGCCTCCAGCTAGACTCTATCCCATTGACCACTGCTCTCTGTCTTTCATCCTGCATCCAGTTCACTATCCACCTCACTACCCCATTATCCAGTCCACACTGCCTCATTTTGGCTGCAATGATGTTGTGGGAGACTGTGGCAAATGCCTTACTCAAGTCAAGATAGACTACACCAACCACTCTGCCATCATCTATCCAGCCAATTATGCCCTCATAAAAGGCTATCAGGTTGGTCAAGCATGACTTCCCCTTTGTGAAGCCATGCTGACTGTCCCTAATGACCCTCCTGTCCTTGATGTGCCTGGAGACAGTCTCTAGAACAAATTGTTCCATCACCTGTGTTGGGAAGGTGGTGAGGCTGACCAATCCATAGTTACCTGGGGTCTCCTTCTTATCCTTTTTGAAGATTGGAGTGACATTTGCTATCCTCCAGTTGCTAGGAACATCTCCTGATCCCCAGGATTTAGAAAAGATGATGAAGAGTAGCCTAGCAATGACTTCTGCCATCTCCCTTAGTACATGCGGGTGCATCCCATCTGGGCCCATGGGTCTGTGTACGTCCAGTTTGCTCAACTTATCCCTAACCCAGGCCTCTTCAACCAAGGCAAACTCCTCTCTTGTGTCAACTTCTTCTTGAGCCTGACTCTTGCTCTTATTTGGCTGTTATCCAGACCACAGAGCCTGGCTCCACCAGTCTACCTCTGTTTCAGCCTCTCTAATGCTCCTGAACCTTTCTACTTCCAACCTTGATGATACTGTGATACTGTGATACTTCCATTTTTAGCTTTTCAACCTGATCTTCCACGTGTTCCGCTCAATTAAGTCCATAATATACCTGCTTGCACCGTACACAGCCAGTGTTACATTCCTGGCAGCCTGTCACCTGCACAGCTTTGTTGCAGAACCTCTATTTGGGTTCCCATATTCATATGCAGTGGTGACTCTAGCTTGGTCCTCCTCTGCTGCCACGTTGTCAGCTTCTTTTATTTTATTTTTTCCCCTTGGTGGCTAGAGGTGGCTGTGTTGTGTGACTTCCAGTTTTGCTATCTTTTAAGGCTCCCAGTTTTGCCCTGAGACTTTTTTGACCCTCAGCATCTTCCGCTTGGCTCCTGCAAGATTTCCTGTTCAGGGAAACCCCAGATCATTCAGAAACCTCCATAAATAGTGTTTGGGGACCGACACTTACAGAGCTTGGCCAATATGGTCCTCTAATATAGAAAACACATTTGAAACATAATGTACTTCTGAAGCATAAAAAACTGATCAGTGATAGAAATAAAAACCAGAGAGCATTCCTTGCCCCTCACACAGATACTACCAGCAACAGTTTAAAGAAGAGATATGCTTACTTTGTATTTAATTCCTTAGAGAGGCTACTCAAAAATTACAACTTTCTTCTGAAGCAATTCTGCTAAGTGACCAAGTGGCCCCAATTTTAATAGACTGTATCAGCCTCACAGGGTTTGTTACTGGAACATTAACTTTTCCCTTTTAAAGACACTGGAAATGCTCAGTATTTGCTGACTTTGCAAAGAAGGGCTATCTAAAAAATGTTTTCCCATAACTAGAAATCCGGCATTTGATTTACAAAAGAAAAGCATGGAGTCAGCTTCTGCTTTTTCTGGATGCTACAGAATCACAGAAACACGGAATTACTGAGACTGGAAAAGCCCTCTGAGATCATCAAGCCCAGCCCATGACCTAATATTACCACAATCTAGACCATGGCACTAAGTGCCACATATAGTCTGTCCTTAAATGTCACCATGTAAGGAGACTGCACCACCTCCCTGGGCAGTCTATTCAAATGTCTGATCACCATTTCTGTGAGAAAGAGCTTCCTAGTATCCAACCTAAACCTCCCTTGGTGAAGCTTCAGGCCCTACATTAGAGTCCTGTTACTAGTTTCATGGGAGAAGAGCCCGATCCCCACCTGACTACAACCTCCCTTCAGGGAATTGTAGAGAGGGATAAGGTCCCCTCTGGATCTCCTTTTTTCCAGGCTAAACACCCTCAACTCCCTCGGCCTCTCCTCATCAGACTTTCTCTCCAGTCTCTTCCTCAGCCTCATTACTGCTCTGGACCTGTTCCAGCTCCTCAATTTCTTTCTTGAAGTGAGTGGCCCAGAAATACCCCCAGTACTCGAGGTAAGGCCCCACCAGTGCCCAGCACAGAGAGTCAATTACATCCCTAGTCCTGCTGAGCACATTATTCCTGATTCAAGCTAGAATGTCATTGGCCTTCTGGGCCACCTGGGCATAATATTCACAGTATCACAGTATTACCAAGGTTGGAAGAAACCTCATAGATCATATGAGATCATAGAACATGAACATATGGCTCATGTTCAACCAGTTGTCTACCAATACTCCCAGGTTCCTCTCTACAAGGCTGCTCTCTATACACTCATCCCCCATTCTATAGTCCTGCATGGGTTTATTGCAGCGAGAGTGTAGGAACTTGCACTTCATCTTGTTCAATCTCATACTGTTGGCCTTGGCTCATGGACCCAGCCTGTCCAGGTCCCTCTGCCTTCCTCCCCTCCAGCAGATTGATAATCCCCACCCCCCAACTTGGTGCCATCTGCAGTTGTGCTAAGGGTAGACTTGATGCCCTATCCAGGTCATCAGTAAAGACGTGAATAGAACTGTACTGATGCCTGGGGGCACAACTAGTCACTGGACACCCACTGAATGCCAGATCATTCACAATTACTGTGTGTGCCCATTCATCCAGCCAGTTTTTAACACAGAGGAGAGTGTCCCCATCCAAGCCATAGGATGACAGATTTTCCAGGAGGATGATGTGTGAGATTTTCAAAAGCTTTGCTGAAGTGTAGGTAGACTACATCCACAGCCTTCTTCTTCACCTTGGTAGATCACCCGGTAATAGAATGAGATCAGACTGGTTAGGCAGGAACTTCTTTTCCTAAACCCCTGTTGGCTGAACCTGATCCTCCTATTGCGTTGTACATGCCACTCAATGGCACTCAGGATGTTTTGATCCATAACCTGGTCAGGCACTGTTAGGCTGACAAGATTATAGTTCCCCAGATTCTAGCCTTTCTTGTACACAGGTGTCATGCTGGCCAATCTCCATTCATCTCTAATCTCCCTGGTTATCCAAGTCTGGTGATAAATGGGGGACAGTGGCTTAACCAGTTCTTCCTCCAGCTCCTTAAGCACCCCAGAACGAATCACATCTGGATCCATAGACTTGTTAGGATCTAAGTGGAACAGTACGTTACTAACTACTACCACTGAAGCCAAACAGTATTTCATTCAGAAACTGACTTTTCTAAGTTTACTGTTCATAACCACTAACAGTTCTTCCCTAGCAGCATAGAATGATGAAATTCAACAGCTTGGGGTACTTCATTTTCAGCTGCCATGAAAAATTATTAGGAACTCATTTATTTTATACTTACGAAGAACAAGAAATATTTTCTGGATATCAAATACACCCAAAATCCATAAAGAAAGCAGAAACATGCGAATAGAGTCATATAGCGTATCTCAAAAGACCATTTAGAAACATCTTGCTACTAAATAATCTCAGAGAAATTTTAAACAAATAGTTTTTTTAAAGTAGCAAGGCGTCCCACAAAGAGTAGTCCAAAACCAGGAAAAAACAAAGTTTTAGAAAAGAAGTGTCAGATGATTGTTTTTTTAACCTCTCACTTTTTCCAGTTTTAAAATTGACTGTGTAACTTCCCACACACAGCATCAAGTGTCTCATGCGCTAGTTACTACTCTGTAAAAGAAAACAACATAACAGTTTACCTGCAACTAAAATGACAGATTTGTCAGGAATCCTTCAGACACACTGAAAAAAATAAATCAAGCAAATAGGTGCTTAAAGTAAAATTAGTGGACAGACTGTTCTGATGGGAAGAATTGTACTGGCAGTTAGAAGTTTGTGAAAGTATGATTTTTCTATAGATACTAAGTGAAATCACAATTAGTAAAGTAAATTCCTTTCATCTCCTACAAGACAAAGCTATGAGTTATTATAGAGTCATTATGTAGAATACAATTGAATAATCCAGGAAGATTTCAGCCAAGACATCACTCCACGATAATGCTATAGAATTCTGTGTATACACCATCTATTATGAGAACAATGACTCACTTTCCAATTGAAAAATAAAGACAATTTAAGCAAGGAGTAATCTCAAGCGTTTCATAACTCTGCATACATAAGAGGTTTTAGAACAATCTAGCTTTATGTATACATCAAAATGAGAAAAAATTATGTTCTATGATTGTAATAAACTGAAGTTTTAAAAGGGCTACATATTAAATGATCCACAAAGAATTAAAGTCAATCAGAACTTGATAACATTTGGTTTTGCCATTTGGATGTTTTTTACTTAGCATCACTCAAGATGAGGAAGATTGACAAAAGGGACAGAAAAGAAAGACATTTATCACAGAGCAAGGATGTTGGTATAATACACAGGCAAAACACATTCTCATACACAGAACCATTCGGGTTGCATACATCTCCAGAGTGAACAAAAGTAAAAGCATATGATGAAGAGGTACTGTAAGTATAGTCAGGAATATGTTGTGAGACTGAGAAGGAAAAGAGAAGAGAAAAGCAGGAAATTCTTATACTTTTATCTGTCAGAAGAAATATTGAAAGGAGTAAGGAGAGAGGTAAGACTACAGTGATTCCTACTGGAGGAATGGCTTTTCACAGACTAATTAAAGAAGATATTTAGAATTTTTTTTAAAAAAAATCAAGAAAAATTATTTGTTTGGTAATGCCAAGGAAAGTCTTGCCTGGATAAGAACAGTCTGGAGAAGTGTTTGAATCGGTACGATATTCATGTTAGTAAATTAGATACAAGGGAATTGAGCGGGTAGTAAGAGACTATTGTACAACATAAGGTTTGATGTCAAGACTCTACCAATAAAAATCTACCACTGTCCATCATCCAACAGTCCCAGACTATGAGCATCTGCAATAGAAGCTGCACTACAATGTCAGTAGTAAGTAATATTTGAGTAGAGAATTTATATGAGGAATATCTTTCTTCTTTCCCAATAACGCTGTTGCTTACTATTTCCAATTTGCTTCTGTCATCAAGATTAATTTTTAGCTTGCGAATTGCTAGCTCAGTATTGTCACTTGCTCTTTAATACAGTAAGTGGAAACAATTGTTTAAAAATCCTAACCACAATGATGTATGTCTGTATTGCATACCATAAACAAAAACTTCTTAGATGACTGCTATTAAGCCAAGCAATTTGGTAAAATCATAATTTTCTAAGAGGCTAATTGCTTCTGATTACAATCTGTGATGTGTTGCATTCTTAACAATTATGGGATTTTAATTTAATTTTAACATTTATGATGATTGTCAAATAAAAACCTTCGCATTAGTCATTTTATAAGTATTCAGACAAGCTCTGTTTTTCTCATGGCTAAGTTAAAAAAAACTTTCGTGGCCACAAGCATGACATCTTATTCCCTGTGAGAACAATATAGGAATAATCCATTAAAAAAAAATCATTTTAATTGTGAGCAGGACAAAACTTCTGTTCTCTATTAGGAATCCCAGACAGTCCAGATGAGAGAGAAAGACCATTGGCCACATGTATTTAAATTTATGTTTTCATATTTGTCTGTCTCTTAAAAAAATTTTAAATGGGTTTAATTTTTCCTTTGCAGTAGGAAAGATAAAGAACAAAAAAATTAGAGCAAAATCAAAGTATGATAACATTAAAAGTTTAACTGAATCATCGCTTCATCATTTAAAGTAAAATACTAGCTGTATTTCTGAAAATATATAAAAGATAAGTATTGTAATAAAGTTACAGCTACTCATGAACCCTTCTCTCTTTTGTCATCTTTCATTGCATCCCATAGAACTTGCATCCAGACATGTAGTTTGAGGATAATATTAAAAAGACAAGTTAAAAAATATTCTTTCCTTAATAAAATGCAGTCAATTATTTCACTGCCCCCTTTAAATTCTCTATAGTTTGCTGCAAAAATCCTCATTATTTTAGTTTCTGTGTACAGCTTCTCAGTAGCAAGCATCAAATCTTTCTTACTTGGCTGCAACCTCTACCTCTGCTTCATTTTTGCAGCCAAGTTGTAATATTTTTTGGTGCTCCAAACCGCCTTTCATCTTCTACTTTAATCACGGACACTCTTCATCCACATAACAGCACCCAGCAAAACTATAAAACAAATGTCTAGTTTGGGAGGGTTTGTTTACTCACTGAATGAAATTCCGTTTTAGTAACTATGTCCCACAGCAAGAAAGAAATTAAGAAATTAAGAAATTAAGAAATGTCCCACATTGCTTAATACACAATGATCCTCTGTTTATTCCATTTCAGGTATTTTACAGCCTGAGTAGAATCCACCCTGTGTGACAGCACATGTGTCAGAACCACAGGGGAGAACAATGATGATGGGTCTAGTTGGCTCAGTTGGTGGAGCATGGTACTCTGAATTCCTGGGGTTATGGGTTTGAGCCCCGTGTAGGACGTCTTGACACAGTACTGTAGGCTTACCCTGCTCCAACAGTGCGGGGGGTTGGACTTAGATGACCTTTTGAGGTCCCTTCCAACCTCTAATGTTCTGTGATTCCGTGATTCTGTGATGTGAAGAACATAGGGATTACACTTGCAGATTGAGGATATAACTGAAATTCAAGCAATTATTTCATTCTAAAACAGTTGCTACTAAATAGGTTGGGTGTTAAAAAAAGTAACAGACACATGCTTAAATTCTGATGACTTTTATATTTTGACTTAGAAAATCAACAGGAACAATTTCTCACCAGTTTATTTCTAAAATATTCATTTGTTAACAAATCCATCTTCCTGAAGAAAAATTCTGCCATCTGATGTGGACAGTGGATCTTTAGTGTAAAATCAACATTATCAGCAAAGAGCAAGTGGAGTTTAAGCAAGCTTGTTATTTGCACAGGAAAACAAATACCTACTGGATAGCTCTGGTTAGATAAGTGACTTCTGATCATAACCAAGAGAGCACAACACTTGACTCAAGTCAAAAGACATCAATGAGACTTACAAAAACAAACAGTAACAAATAAGAACTGTCTATTTCTTGCTGAGTCAGAGGTATGATAATTTAAGCCTGTCACTCATAGACAGGTCACATGGAAAGCAAAACACAACATGAAATATAAAACACAACATGTTTGCTGCTTCTTACAAAAAAATGTTCAGAGCTAATACAGTTTTAGCAGACTTCCTAGGAAGGATTCAATTGTTGTCTCAAAGCAACATTAAGTTTTGCACTTGCCGAGTGCTTTGCAGGAGGCTGAATCTCTGAGGGTTACAGACTTATCATAAGGATGTTTCACTTTTCAAAGGATTACAATAGAAAGCGTGACCTGACTCTGGTAAGTGAGGGGGAAGGAAAAACAGCTTTAGAAATAATTTATGTGTTGATTCTGTTTGCGCTCATGGTCAGACTTTTGACTCGTTTTACATTATCTTGGAATGTTTCTTATTCTACATATATATTTTTATTTTCATGATACCTTTATAAAATTTATCTTTTCTGACACCATTGTAAAAAATTGACAAGATTTAAAGATTTCAATAGTCAGACTTTTCTACTCATCCAAGATAAGCCATAGTAAAATTTTATTTACACTTATGCCTGCTTTACAAAACACATTTAAATCATAAAAGTGCAAAAAAGTTTGATAATATTTCACAATGTTCAAAAAAAACCAAGAGATAAAGGAAAGTACAAAAAAAAGCAACTTTCTGAAACCTTTTTGGGAAATGCATGCCCCACAACTGTCTGCTCACGGGGCTTGGCTGCTGTCTAATGCTTCTAAGACAATTAAACACAAGATAACTGCCATGGCCAGAGATAATTCCAACAAGTTATTTAAATTAAGTAGCTATTGCCTAATGAGTTGTGACTCCTTCATAAAGTTGCAATTTTCATTTGACAGAAAAATAATTGAGGATTTATTTAACCTGCACCTGTAATTAGCAGTGTTTTGTTTCTCGGTGGGTTTTTTTTTTGTCAACTATAGACCTTTGTCTGCTTTACTTACCTGAAATTAAATTTCCCACAGGGGAAGAGTTTGTTTTAATAAAAGAACAAAAAGAGTTTACAAAAAGATTGAGTTTCGTTCAAATAATAAACAAGTGTATGAATTATTGTAGAATACTGATTAAGGATAAATATTACTTGACAATAAAAAAAAAAAAGAGATTTAAAGACCTTGAAACACTCAGTGATAATAAAATATTTAATTACTTTTATTTAAAACATTAATTCAAACTGAAAATTATCAACTTGTGTAGGAGTGTTTTAAATCAAAATAATTCACTTCCCCATGGAAAATTGTAATTTCATTATATGGCACTTGATGATGAAAAGTACTAGAATTTTTTAAACTGTCTTGGCTAAGAATATTTCTCCAATGCCTTTAGATAAAAAAAAAATCCATAACTTTCAGGGTAAACAGACCTGAAGTGCGCTCTCATTTCTAACATGAATCTATCCAAATGTGTTTTCCAGCGCTTCTAAACAATACTCTAAAAGAAAAAAACAATTGACTATTTTTGACATATAAGCTGTGTAGCCATTCAGTTTATAAGTGAAAATAAACTTGTGGTGGGTTCAAGACCACAATTCAATATCAAAGAAAGGAAAGCAAAGCAATGAGGTCTCAGTGGCATCTCAGATAAAATTCACCAGACAGCTGATGGCTTAGGGAAACTCCAGAAAGGTTTATTAACACTAACTATATACAGTAAAGGTTATGCAAGTCGGTGCATACAAACTGTCATTAATACCCTCACAGAACCTGAGAAAATAGAATAGGAAACCACTCCAGTTTGGGCCTTGGATCTTCTTCTAGTTTAGAGACCTGGGAAAGACAGCATGTCAGTCTGGTATGGCCTGAGTTTCTCAGCGCCCACACCTGCATCCCTCGGTGCAGCAGACATGCATCTCAATGCTCTCGGGATAGCTTGACTTTCTCAGCGCCCACACTTGCATCCCTTGGTGCAGCCGCATGCATTTCAGCATGGCTTCTCCAGCTCAACGCATAGGGATGTCCTGACTGATCAGCGCCCACACCTGCATCCCTCTATGCAGCTGCATGCGTTTCAAAGGACCCAGTCTCTGTCTTTCACATCCAAGGTTTGAGGATTCTCCAGTCCTCCTGCTTTCCTTAGCAAAGCACGAAGGAGCTCTCCCCCAAACCAACGCGCTGCCAGTCTTTTCTCAGAGGCAGAAATGACAGTCTCTCCTCCTGCTGATCACTATTTCCAAAATGGCGGCAGCCCAGTCACATGGCCCCAGCCGCGTGTGGGGTCCAACATGGAGACCGACCGCATGGCTGCGTCAGCAGGGCCGCACACCCCCATACTCCACACGTGGCCGAGAGGGTCTTCCAGACCTCCTCTCCTCTCCCTCCCCTGTCTAAGCTCCAGGGGGAAGAGGAGTAGCCCAGCTCACTGGTGCTGAAGGCTGTCCGTGGTGGGGGGTCATGATGGCATTTCTGCACCAGTCCTGCTTCTCCAGTCCGGGCACAGTGCGGTGGTGAACAGCGGCGGCACCGCACTGCCGCGGCAGCGGGAGCTGCTTCGGTCAGGCACATGGCAGCGTCCGTGGCTTTCTCCGGTCTGGGGCACTGCTTCTCGGGTCCGGGACGGTGGGGGGGGGTGCTCCCTTCAGGGCCAAAGCCCGCAAAAAGGGCAAACAAAGACCCTGCCCCGGTTTTTTAGGCTCCCCCTAGCCCGCCTTTCAGGGGCAGGTCACAGGACAGACGCTTCCAGGGAAGGGTCCTGTGACCTGTGCAACCGGGGACAGGTCCCCCAGAACACCACACAACTTTTCTTCCTCATGAAAGCACTTCTACAAGTTCTAGCAGTTCTCAGACTGCAACAAAACTGAGTCATGAAAATTTCTAGTCTGTTCTATTCCAAGACAGATACTTCAATATTTAATAGGAAGTCAAGCATAAGATTATAGATGTGCATGACTGCAATGTGTATGTTTCCTGGTGTTCAGATATAGATATATGACTATAGGGCAAAACACATTGTATTTATTGCAGGAAAGTAGAATTTTGGGAGAATTGAGGAAATAACCATCATTGGCATCTGAGAATCATTGAATCATAGAATCATTACGGATTGGAAGGGACCTCGAAAGATCATCTAGTCTAATTCCCTGACACAGCAGGATCACCTAGACCAAGTCACACAGGAACACATCCAGGTGGGCCTTAAACATCTCCAGTGAAGAGGACTCCACAACTTCCCTGGGCAGCCTGTTCCAGTGCTCTGTCACCCTCACCGGGAAGAAAGGTCTTCTGAGTTATACAAATGGATGAACAAATGCAGACAGCAACTGAGACAGAAAACATGAAAAGCATGGACTGGACTCTAGATGTATATCTGCAGTACAACATGGAGAAGAAATGTACTTTCTCTACATGTTTTGAAATTTATTCTGTATTGTGCCTTGAAACCAGCATGACAGTAGTTTCATAATAATCTTTAGAATTAACAGAAGAATAAATAGAGAAACCAGTTAAGAAACATGTTAAATGTTAATAGCTTCTTGCACTTACACACGGATTAGGGTGGGCCTTAGCTTCAGAGAGAATCGTGTTCCTGTAAACTTGAAGGCATGGACTAAAAAAAAATTCACATGGAAAGACTATGGAAACTCAGATCAACGTACAGATGTGCTTCCATTACAGCAGTTCTCAAGATGATCTCTAAATTGGAAAAACAAAATTTGATATATGGATCACTTGGTGGATAAGGCTGGATGATCACACTCAAACAGTTGTGGTTAATGTCTTGATGCCCAAGTGGAGGTTGGTGACAACTGGTGTTCCTTGGGAGTTCATTTTGGAACTGGTGCTGTTTAATATCTTTGTTGTGACACAGACAGTGAAACTGAGTGCCCCTTCAGCAAATTTTTGCAGGACATCAAGCTGTGTGGTGCAGTCAACATGCTGAAGGGAAGGAATATCCTTCAGAGGGAACTTCACGGGCTTGAAAGGTGAGCCCAAGCCAGACTCATGAATTCCAACGAAGCCAACAGAATCACACAGAATCACAGAATATTAAGCCTTGGAAGATCATCTAGTCCCATCCCCCTGCCACAGTAGGATCATCTAGATCAAGTTACACAGGAAGGTCCTTCACCTAGGTTGGGGCACTGAGCAACAGGGACTAAGGAGAAGTATCCCTGCCCAAGGTAGGGAATTTGAAACTAGATGGTCTTTGAAGTCTTTTCCAATTCAAATTATGCTATAGTTCTGTGATTTTATATATATCTTTATATATCTGTCACAGTATCACAGTATTAACAAGGTTGGAAGAGACCTCATAGATCATCAAGTCCAACCTGTCACCGCAGAGCTCAAGGCTAGACCATGGCACCAAGTGCCACGTCCAATCCTGCCTTGAACAGCAGGANTGTTGGCCCTCTTGGCCACAAGAACACATTGCTGGCTCATAGTCATCCTGCTGTCCACCAGGACCCCCAGATCCCTCTCTCCTACACTACTCCCCAACAGGTCAGTCCCCAGCTTATACTGGTACCTGGGGTTGTTCTTGCCCACATGCAAGACTCTACACTCACCCTTGGTATATCTCATTAAATTTTTCTCAGCCCAGCTCTCTAGTCTATCCAGATCTCGCTGAATGGCAGCACAGTCTGCTGGGGTGTCGGCGACACCACCCAGCGTTGTGTCATCAGCAGACTTGCTGACAGTGCATGCCAATCCCTCATCCAAGTCATCAATGAATAGATTGAACAGGACCGGTCCCAGCACCGATCCCTGGGGCACTGCACTAGATACAGGCCTCCAACTAGATTCCATCCCACTGACCACTACTCTCTGACTTCTACCCTGTAGCCAGTTTACGATAACCACCTTACTACCCAAAAATCTAGACCACACTGTCTCAGTTTGTCTGAGAGGATGCTGTGATAGAGTGTTTCAAAAGCCTTACTTAAGTCAAGATAGATGACATCCACGGCTCTGCCATCATCCATCCACCTGGTCATGCCCTCATAAAAGCCTATCAGGTTGGTCAAGCATAACTTTCCCTTTGTAAAGCCATGCTGACTGTCTTTAATGATCCTCCTGTCCTTGATGTGCCTTGACTAGAGTTTTACTATTTCACAAAAGCATCATTTAAATATTTGAACTATGTTTTTGCTGTATTCTTCCACTAATGAGATCACTTATGTATGAAAGCAGTTTCTAGGTGATCTTTCTGTATCAGGGGGATTGGACTAGATGATCTTTTGAGGTCCCTTCCAATCTTTAATGATTCTATGATTCTATGATTAGATTTTCATCACCTTAATGGATGGTTAATTCAAAATATAGATTTTATGTTATCTAGGAACTCACCACGAGAAACCATATGAACATCATTAATGATTGTGGTTTCTTGAAAACAATATCAAGATGGAGTAGGGATTTGACTGGATATTCTTTTGAGGTCCCTTCCAATCCCTAATTTTCTGCTATTCTGTGCTTCTGTGATTCAGACTATTCTCCCAACCTCATCTATGTAATTCACACTGTGTTCCATTCCTTTCCTCTCTCCAAAATTTGATCTGGTTCTCCAGATAATCTTGAAATAACTTTAACATTATTCTATGATCAATTTTATTATGAAATACTAACATTTCATTGTCTTGTGCTCTGGTGGCCAAGAGGGCCAACAGCATCCTGGGGTGGATCAGAAGAGGTGGTTAGCAGATCAAGAAAGGTTCTTCTCCCCCTCTACTCTGCCCTGGTGAGACCACATCTGGAGTATTGTGTCCCGTTCTGGGCTCCTCAGTTCAAGAAGGACACAGAGCTTCTGGAGAGAGTCCAGTGTAGAGTAACAAGGATGATGAAGGAAGTGGAGCGCCTCCCTTACGAGGAGAGGCTGAGGGAGCTGGGTCTCTTTAGCTTGGAGAAGAAGAGACTGAGAGGTGATCTCATTAATGTCTATAAATATATGAGGGGTGAGTGTCAGGAGGATGTAGACAGGCTCTTCTCAGTGTCATCTGGCAATGGGACAAGGGGCAATGGTTGTAAGCTGGAACGTAGGAGGTTCCACATCAATATAAGATGGAATGTTTTCACAGTGAGGGTGACGGAGCACTGGAACAGGCTGCCCAGGGTGGTTGTGAAGTCTCCTTCACTGGAGATGTTCAAGACCTGCCTGGTTGTGTTCCTGTGTGGCTTGGTGTAGGTGATCCTGCTGTGTCAGGGGGATTGGACTAGATGATCTTTTGAGGTCCCTTCCAATCTCTAATGATTCTATGATTCTATGATTAGGAATACTAAGATGATTCAACCACTATCTTCCCAGAGAACATTGGATTGCTCTCTACATGCAAGCACACAGATAAAACTGTTAGCAACATAAGCTTCTTGATTTTGCAGTTACATAGATTTGCAAAGCTCAGAAAAAAATCAATGTGAATGAACTTTTGTTCCCAGTGTAATGTGACAGACATCTTTGCTCTTCTTCTACAATGAAACTAACAGAGCACAGACAAACAGGATGCTTGAGTCATTTTAACATGGAAGAGAGAAGTCTGAGAGGAGAACTTAGAAATATCTAGGGCAGATGTCAAGTGTAGGGAGTCAGACTCTTCTCACTGGTGCTCAGTGACCGGACAGGAGACAACAGGCACAAACTGTAGCATAGGAAGTTCCATCTAAACAAAACACCTACTTGGCCATGATCCCATGCAACCTTCTCTGGGAGAACCTGCTCTGGAATGGAGTTTGGCCTAGATGGTCTCCAGGGTTCTTTTCCAAGCTTGACCATTCTGTGACTTTGTGGTTGTGTTTCTTAAGTTTTATGAGGCAACATACAAATTTCAAAAAAATCACTTCGAAGTTGCTGTGAATATTCTTCCTTTTTTTTATTGTGATTGGAAGAGTCAAACCTGACATTTGAGCATGCCAGGAGGAATGTTAACTTAAAAACTGAGAGTTTGGAACAAGTGGCTAAAACTATTTAGCAGTTCTTTTACTACTACATTTTAATGAATGTGAAACAGCATAAGAGACCTGGTGCATAACCAGTGAAAAGATCTTATTTGATTGTTCTCTCTCTAGAAAAATTTGTAAGAAAACATTTATTTATGAATATAGATATGTAAGAAATACAAAACCAGTGCTATTTAAGGTAGTAAAATAAATAAGTGCTATCTACTAATTTTAAATTTACTTGCTTAAGATGGTTTAAAATATCCTTATCATTTCCTCTGGCAGTCTTTTTTCAACCCAACATTGCTGACTGTTACTGTTTAGCCTGTATACACATAAAACATAGCCCTTTCTCTCCAGACACTCAGAACCTTTGCCTTTGCTCAAAGCATGTGTAAACTATTGAAATGCAAATGGTGGTAAAGGTTGAAGGATCATAATATTACCAAAAAGATATAAACACTTGAATCTACTTTTTAAGGGTTTGTACTTCTGGAAATACATGTCTGGTAATTTTGGGAAAAAGAAACATTAAGCATTTATAATTTTGTTGAAAAGGTCATGTATTACCAAGTGAAATCAACTGTCTCAAGATTACTGGAGCAAGCGTAGAGAGTCTTTCTTACCGGCATCAAAAACTCTCTCTCACTTAAGATAAATGTCTAACTACTCATCACAAACAATGAAGAAGATTTGAGACTGCATCAATGATGCAGCAAACTGTTGTCACATCCATAAGCTCAATTTGCTCATTGCCAGCTAGCTCAGTGAGTCGTTTGGTGTTTATTGTATATTGGAAACCATACCCAGCCAAGATAAACAGCAGCATCAAGCAAACCAAAAGAATTATTTTATGGAACTATCTACAGATGGTTTAAATTTTTTTTATCTTTTGCCTAGAAGTCCATTAATATCTCTACAATTATTTGTGTCCTTATTTACATAATTACTAGAATTTAATTTTGTACTTCATTAGCAACGACAGCCAATCCTAATACTCTAAATGAGCAAAACCTCCTCAGATTTCCTTTAATCAAAAAACACTCATTATAATTTTTCTGGGTGATGGAGTATATGTGAAAATCCACACAGACCTATTTCCAATATGTCTAATTTACCTCCCGTAGAGTTCTAAATTCTCCTTAACCATGTTTTCACAAACGTGTGAACAGCAAAACAAATTAATGTAAGACTTTATATGCATTTCAAACAAACCTTCCCCATGAAAATCACTGTCACTGAAATCTTCTCTCATTTTCTTTCACAATGTATAAGCATAGAATTATGCTGTTTGAAGATACAAGTTTTTCCATGTGCATAAAAAATTCAGAACATTCCATATCAGAACACTTTTTCCTATCATTTTATTTAGAGAACCAGTAAGTGTGATTTGATTCTACTGACTTTCATTAATAAAATCCTCTCTCTTTCTGAACACTCAGGTTTCTATTCAGTTTGGTGTATATTTCTGTCCTTATTGCTTGGAACGGGACAAACTGACAAGCTTGATTATATCTCTGTATATATACTCATACAATCACTACGGACTGGAAGGGACCTTGAAAGATCATCTAGTCCAATCCCCCTGACACAGCAGGATCACCTAGATCAAGTCACACAGGAACACATCCAGTCAGGCCTTGAACATCTCCATTGATGGAGACTCCACAACCTCCCTGGGCAGCCTGTTCCAGTGCTCTGTCACCCTCACTGGGAAGAAGTTACTTCTCATTTCTCCTTCTCAGATGTGGAACCTTCTGTGTTCCAGCTTACAACCATTGCCCCTTGTCCTATCACTACATGATGCTAACAATAGCCCAGATGCATCCTCCTGACACCCACCCCTCACATATTTATAGACATTAATGAGGTCACCCCTCAGTCTCCTCTTCTCCAAGCTAAAGAGACCCAGGTCCCTCAACCTTTCCTCATAAGGGAGGTGTACCATCTCCTTCATCATCCTCGTTCCCCTACTCTGGACTCTCTCCAGCAGCTCCACGTCCTTCTTGAACTGAGGGGCCCACAACTGGTCACAATACTCCAGGTGTGGTCTCACCAGGGCAGAGCAGAGGGGGAGAAGAACCTCCCTTGATCTGCTACCCACACCTATTCTGATCCACCACAGGATGCTGTTGGCCCTCTTGGCCACAAGATCTTTCTCCCAAACTACTCTCCAACAGGTCAGTCCCCAGCTTATACTGCTACCTAGGGTTGGTCTTGCCCAGATGTAAGACTCTACACTTCCCCTTTTTATTCCTCATTATATTGTTGCCTGCCCAGCTCTCCAGCTTACCCAGGCCTTGCTGAATGGCAGCTCATTCTGCAGGGTAGTCGGCAACAGCACCCAGCTTTGTGTCATCAGTAAACTTGCTGACAGTGCATGCCAATCCCTCATCCAAGTCATCAATGAATAGATTGAACAGGACTAGTCCCAGCACCAACCCCTGGGGCTCTCCACTAGATACAGGCCTCCAACCAGACTCTGTCCCACTGACCACTACTCTCTGACTTGTACCCTGTAGCCAGGGGCAGGGTCTTTGTTCATGCCTTTTTGCGGGCTGAGGCCCTGAAGGGAGCATCCCCCCACCGCCCATTCCCGGTGAGAACCGCGGCTCCGGGGGGACAGTGGCTCCCGAAGCAGGAGCAACCTGCTGCGGCTTCCGAACAAGCCGTGGCCCTGGCTCCGGACTGACCCCATCCCTGGCGCGCACCTGCCGCCGCGGGGTCTGGAAGCGACCCCGGACGCAATTTGCCGCAGGTGCGCAGTCCTGACACATCACCACCCCAGACCCAAGAAGCAGTGCCCCAGACCGGAGAAAGCAGCGGACACTGCCATGTGCCAGACCGAAGCAGCTCCCGCCGCCGCGGCAGTGCGGTGCCACCACTGCTCGCCACCGCACCGTGCCCAGACTGGAGAAGCAAGACTGGTGCAGAAATGCCATCACGACCCCTCCACCATGGACATCCTTCAGCATCGGTGAGCTGGGCTACTCCTCTTCCCCCTGGAGCTGAGACAGGAGAAGTAGAGGAGACGAGAGGATGTCTGAAAGATCCTCTTGGCCACGTGTTGAGTGTGGGGGGG
>VXBP01007257.1:322191-554276 GCA_013400115.1 Rhinopomastus cyanomelas | reverse complement strand
TCCGTGGACATCTTCAGCACCTCCTCACCGACGCCGTCCTGAGGGGCACAACGACGGCGTCACCCTGGTCCCAGGCCCCGCCGGCCCCCCGGCCCCGCCGGTCCCCCCGGCCCCGCAGCCCCTCACCTCGGACTCATCCCAAACCGACGCCATCTTGTCCCTCACAGCGCAGCGGGCGCGAGGCGGCAGATTCGCCGCTGCTCGCCCCGGCGCAGCGAGAGCCTCGGTGTCCTGCGCCCCGTCCCCTTCCCGACCCCGTGTCGCGGCGACAGCGCCGCCGCCGCCACCGGAAAGCGGACTGAGAGCGGCCCCGAGCCCCGCCGGCCCCGCCGAATCTGCCGAAGGCGGAAGGAGGGAGGGGGTGTCGCGGCTGCGCAGTCACGTGACGGCGGCGCCATGTTGGGCCGCGCTGCGGCCGCTCAAGGTTTATTGGCCGCGGGCGGGCCCGGTACCGGGGGGCCGCGTCACACGTATCCGGGCTTCACCGACAGGCGACGGCAGTTGGGGCAGCCGCGGCTCCCGTCGCTCTGGAGGCACCTGCAAAGGGAGGAGGAGCGTCGGCGGGAGCTCTGCGGGCCGAGCCGGGGCTGCCACCCCCCAACCCCGAGCGCTGACCCGGGACACTGCGATGGGATCGTGTCCCCACCTTCCCCGGGGCTCCCCCATCGAGCCGGGGCTCAGGGATTGGCTTGGGCCTAAGCTGGGTGTCACAGGGCGGCTGCGTTCTGCAACTGGTTGTTGCTCTCTGGTTGCCTCTGAAGACAAGGCCCAGCCACCGCCATTCCGGGCAGCCCAGCAGCTTCCCCGCACCAGAGAGAACCGGCGGGGCAGAAACAAACTGCCCCTGGGAGGGAAGAACCGATTCCCCTAGGAATTAGGTAGGAATCTGAAGTGGGCTGGGCAGCTATGGGGTGAGGACACAGCTTCACTGCCTTGGAGGCTGTCAGGTTCCTTAGGGGATCCTGCAGGGCACAGGGAAGCCAGAGGCCTGGGGAACAGTCTGCATAGGGCTGTCCTACCCTGCGCATCCCCATGTCACCCCAAGGATCTGTAGCACGTGCAGCTCATTACTTTAAGTGGAAGAAGTGGGAGCAAGGCAGCGCCTGGAGCTGGTTGTTCTTCTCCCCAATGGACTCTCCACACATGCCGCAGTACAGCTCCATCTCCTCCACACACTCGTGGAACTTCACTACGTGGTCACGCAGTTCCTCCTGCTGCCCCTTTGTGCGATAGATCCTTTCGCACAGGCAGTGGAGCTTCAGCAGGCCAAGCTGCACGTGGAGGGCAGAAACACGAGTGAAACAGGAGCAGAAACCAGTACAGCCCCATCAGCCAGCTGGAGAATCATCAGTGCGAGAGCTGTCCCCGGAGAGGATCAGTCCATAAAGCATTTGGTCTCTCAGTGCTTCTTGCCTTTAGCTTACTTCTCTGTATCATGAAAGGGGACACTAGATCTGAGGTGCTCTGCAGCCCTTTCATCGAGGTGGTTTCCCTGAGCCATCCATGACTCTGGATCGCTTCCCTTTGTCTCCAGCCAGCACAAAGTTCAGCTGCTGGGCAAGGCAGCAACATATTTCAAGACCACTCACCCTCTAGGCCTTTGCTTGTTTCATGGCCCTTATGACTGCTTCCCATTCCCCTTTGTTCACCCCACTGAGCCCCCTCCCTCTCTTTTGTTCTGTGCAGCTGCCCACAACAAACAAGTCCCCAGCACTGACTGGCTAACAGAGACACAGCAGTAAGCAAGAACAAATCTGGAAGCTCCCTAAGCACCCGGACAGGACACTGCGGGCAGTCCTGAGGAGAGGCTGCAGGATCCTACCTTGTTCCCTAGTCCCTCTGCCAGCTCTTGTGCCTTTTCAATGCTTTCCAGAGCCTGTGAATGGAGAGCACGTGTCATCAGGTTTTGGATTCACATATCAAACCCAGGCTTGTATGTCTGCCCTACGAACGCTGTTAGAAGAAAGAGGCAGGATTGGGGCAAACTAGCATCACAGGAGCCCCAGAGACGCAGGGCCGCTGCCCGGTGGGCTGCCCTCCCGCTCCCACTAGTCCAGCCGTGGGCACCGGTCGGTGTCCAGAAGACCACAGCTAACCCAGAAGCTGCGTTTCTGTTCGGGGCACACACGGTGCCAGGCAGGGGGTGACGCTGCCAGAAGCTGCTGTTTCCAAGCAGAGAGGACGCAGACGGGAGGGAGCTGGGCCACACGCGCCCACCGAGGCTGGGATGAAGCACAAAGCCGGGCGTCACTCCATCCCACCCGGAGTGCTCTGAAACTGAGGGGATTGGACTGGGTGACCTTCTGAGGTCCCTTCCCATCCCTGGTGGTCTGTGAGTAATTGCTGGGCAGCTGCCGTCTCACTTGTGCAAGAGGTCAGGGATGGGAACCACCGACACACCCGCTCCCCGTTTCCCCTGCTGTTCACACACCCACTCTGTCCTGCTTACACACAGCGTGGAGGAGGAGTGTGCTGCTGCACAGCCTTCTCCCTCGGGAGGGAAGAGTGCAGCAGAGCAGCTGGTACGTGGTCTGGGGGACCCTGCTCTGGCAGGGGATGGGGCTGGGTGATCTCTCGAGGTCCCTTCCCGTCCCTGCTGTCCCGTGACTCTGCGGTTACGCCTGCAAAGCTCTCACAAGCGAGAGCTGCCTGTGGTACCAGAGGGTGCCAGCGGCTGGGCCGCTCCAACCATCCCCTGTGCTGCTCTTTGGACTGCAGCAGGGCAGGGTCACGGTGAAGCCCTAAACGCCCGGCTGCCTCTGCCGCTGCTGACGGCACCACAAACTGGTGTTTCCTCACGGAGGCGACTTCGTTTCCCAACACCCGGCACTAAACTTCAGCGCCTGACGTGAGCGACGGGGGGACCCTCCGTCCTGCGGGGACCCTCCGTCCTGCGGGGACCCTCCGTCCTGCGGGGACCCTCCGTCCTGCGGGGACCCTCCGTCCTGCGGGGACCCTCCGTCCTGCGGGGACCCGGCGCTGGGCAGACGCACCCGGCTGCTCAGCACTGGTTCAGGAGGAACCGTTGAGACTCTCCTTGTGCAGCCCCGTGACGTTCCCGCAGTGCCCGCTGCAGCCCAGATCCAGCGCAGGCACTGCCTGAGCGTCAGCAGACAGGCGATGCTGTCCGAGCGACTGCCGGCTCTTCCTCTGTGTCACCTTCAGGATAGTGAGACCGGGTCTGTCTGGGAGCACACGGTGGAGCTGCAGAGCTGCCTGGACACGGCCGAGAGCACAGCAGTGACCAAGGCCCCGCTAGCCAGCAGGCAGAGGACTCTGTTCCAGAGCTGAGCGCCCACCAAGGCAGCAGCACGCTTCCTGCCCTCCGTTCAGTGCTTGAGATCGTCAGGCCTGACTAACTGCAAGTGAGCAGTCTGGCTCAGAGTGGATTCTCATACTGCTAGTAACACAGAGTCACAGAGCACCAGGGATTTGGGAGGGACCTCGAAGATCATCCAGTCCAACCCTCTGCCACAGCAGGATCCCCCAGATCCAGTCACACAGGAACAGTCCAGGTGGGTTTGAAACGTCTCCAGAGGAGGAGACTCCACAACCCCCCTGGGCAGCCCCTGCCAGGGCTCTGGCACCCTCACTGGGAGGAAGGTCCTTCTCACACTGAGTGGAACCTCCTCTGCTCCAGCTGACGCCCGCTGCCCCTTGTCCTGTCACTGGGTGCCCCTGAGCAGAGCCTGGCTCCATCCTCCTGACACCCTTCACATGTTGATCAACATCCATGGGGTCACCCCTCAGGCTCCTTTTTCCCAGCTCCAGAGCCCCAGCTCCCTCAGTCTCTCCTCAGCAGGGAGATGCTCCCCTCCCTCCATCATCCCATGGCTGGCTCTGCACTGGGCTCTCTCCAACAGCTCTGTGTCCTTCTGGAGCTGAGGGCCCAGAACTGGACACGAGATAGCTCCTGGCCGAGGGGGATCATTCTGAGAAACACAGCTGCACAAGCAGCAGCTCCTGGCCATGGACCCTCCGGGTAGCAGGTCTGTGCAGTGGTCTGATGGGTGCAGATCTCTAGTCTCATCTAGCAGCTCGTGTGGGCGCAGGTTTGCAGCTGACCTTGTCCAGCTCCTTCCGGATCATCCAGCACTTGGTCACTCCCAGCAGCACCTGGACCAAGCCCAGGCGGTTCCCGATTTCCGTCATGATGCTCAGGGAGGACTCGTAGCGGGGGAAGGCGGTCTGCGGGCAGGGGGAAGGAAACACGGGGTTTGCCGTGGCCGGCTGCGGCGCCTCGCTGCGCTCTCTGCCCCTCCCGGCAGGAGGGGGCTGTACCTGCACGTCCTTGCGGCTGCGGTGGATGTCGGCAAAGCAGAGCAGGCAGAGCGCCTGCAGGGGCCGGTCCCCGTGCTGCAGGGCAATCTTCATGGACTCCTGAAACAATTCTCCGCTCAGGAGAGGCGCCAGTTGGTGGTTCGGAGCAGCAGCGCTCGGGCTGCGGCGCCCAGCAGCACGGAAACAGCTCAAGCCCTTTAGAGCAAGATCCCCCCCGAGGGCCATTCGCAGGCTCCAGCTGTCCTGGCTGCTGCGGCCACAGCCCCAAGGCTGGGAGGAAGCCTGAGCACCCCGAGCAAGCGTGGATGCTCTGGCATCTCTCCTCCTCCCCACCCTGCAGGCGAGGTGCCCTTGCAGAGAGCTGGCACAGCCCTGTGGCTGCCCACCCCGATACCTCACAGCAGTCCATGGCATCTGCCAGGCGCCCCAGCTTCCGATAGGCCACCGCCATGTGGTACTGGCTCATGGCTCGGTACTTCAGGCTCCAGCCCTTGCCGTAGTCATTCACCAGCTCAGCTGCCTTGCAGGGGAAGAACAAGGCTTTCTCATAGTCCTGCAAGGCAGACAGGCAGGAGTCACAGCCAGAAGCACAACCATTTCCTGTGGTGGTCACCCCCCTGGCTCTGGCACCCTCACAGGGAACAAGGTCCTTCTCACACTGATGTGGAACCTCCTCTGCTCCAGCTCACACCCGCTGCCCCTTGTCCTGTCACTGGGTGCCCCTGAGCAGAGCCTGGCTCCATCCTCCTCACACCCACCCTTCCCATATTGATCAACATCCATGGGGTCACCCCTCAGACTCCTTTCTCCCAGCTCCAGAGCCCCAGCTCCCTCACTCTCTCCTGGTAAGACCCACGAGAGGATCCCCGTCCCTCCCGCAGGCTACTGCACCTTTATCTGGGCATAGAAGCTCCCGAGGCTGCAGCAGACTCGGCACTCAAGCATCTTGTCGTCGTTGTTGTGCGCGTAGCGTAAGGCCTTCTCAAAGCACTCCAGGGCCTTCTGGAAGGTGCTGAGCCCCAGGAAGGCGTTGCCCATGCTGAGGCTCACCTGGCCGTTGAGCTGCGGGCTCACCGTGGTGCCCTGCATGTTCAGGCAGGTCTTGCAGTAGGAGATGGCCTTCTGGAACTCACAGAGCTTCTCGTTGCTGCGGGCCAGGTTCAGGTAGCTCTCCGTGAGGTAGTCGGGGTCCTCCAGCTCGCGAGCGGTGTCGATCTGCACCACTGCAAACTGCGAGCAGAACAGACTGTGAAGGTCCACAGCTTGTTCAGACCCACCTCCAACACCCCCAGAGGAGCAGCCTGTGAGGCTGCAGACTCCTGCGCAGCGGCCCTCTCCTGCTCTCCAGGAGCCGAGCACCCCGCTGGCTTCAGTCCTGTCCAGCAGCAGAGGTCAAGGCTTGTTCAATTTGTGTTTTCATCAGAGACCATCACACAGCACTCGCTGCAGCTCAGTGTGGTGGCAACACTCAGCCACGTCAGCTACTGCAGCATCTCACAGTCCTCCCAAGAAAGCCCCAACACCCCCCCCAAACTGCCTGCGCTTGGGTCCCAACGCTCTCGGGTTCCTCAGGGCTGTAGAGCCAGAGATGTGCTCCTGCTTCCCCGCAGCCCCCAGCCTTCATACAAGCTCTCCATTCCGTGCCGAGGGCCACCGCAGCCTCCTGCCTCGGTGTGAAGTAGCTTCTCCTCTTCAGGGGAATCTGAGCATCTTCTTGAATCACAGGGGATTCAGACCTTCAGCTCTGACCCCACTTCTCCTGCTGTTTCCTCTCTCGACAGTTCTCCTTCCTCTATCCTTGAGGATCCCTTTGCAGAATCTTCAGTTAACTGAAGCTGTTTTCCTAAGACTAGGAAGCTCTGAACTCACCCATCTCTTCTCAGACACCAGCTGAAGGTTTGGTTCTGCGAGCCCGCTCCTTCGCCTCCGGTCGACCCCATCCCGCCCGTTTTGCTGCTCCCTTCCCTCACCGGGGCAGTGGGTCTGCCACCACCGAGCTCCTCGTCACTCACCTGAGCTGCTTCTCTTCAGGTCCTTCCCAGGAGGAGCAGCACCCTCTGTCCTTCCTCATCCCATGTGGCTGGGACTAGGCAGCGCCTCGGCAAGTGCGGAGTCCCTGGGAAGGGGCGTGCTGCCCTTGCAGAAAGGGCTACCGAACCCTTCTCGACGAGCTGTGGGCTACCGAACCCTTCTCAGTGAGCTGTGGGCTCACCCGTCCTGTTCTGCTCTAGATGGCTGCTGACTGCCACTCTAGGAAGAGGCAGCACACCCCATCAGGACAAGAACACCGAGGCCCCTCAGCAGGACCCTCCTCGAGGCTGGGGGAAGACTACAACAACATCCCGTCGTCACCCTCCAGACTCGCCGCCCCGCTGCCCCCTCTCTGCGCATCTTCCGTCACCTCTCAGCCCCACGCGGCGGCTCCTCTCTGCTCATTTAACCAAACACATCGATGCTCACGGTGGAACGTCAGCTGCTTCTTCCTGCTCTTCCATCAAGCCCCGGGCCCTGGCAACTAGGAGCCCGCGTGTGACCAGTCCTGGAGCATCTCCCTCCGAAGAGGGCCCTCTTTCCTCTCTCTCGCAGCAGAAACCAGCGCGAGACCCACGATGGACGTGAACGACGGGAGAGCAGAGGTGCCTCCACAGGACAGCTGCTGGTTCCTCAGGACGGACCTGGAGACCCCCTCGACACTGACCCGCTGCTCCCTGCGCACAGCCTCACGCGGAGCAGGTTTCTGCCCTCACACCTCTTGCTGAGAGCAGAGTGGGGACAAACCATGAGAGGTGCCTCCTGCGCTCCATGGGAAGGGAGGACCTCGGCGACCGGGGAACCCTGAGGGCCCAGACCCCATCCGAAGCAGCGTTTGCTGCGTCTCACGGGCTGGGGCTACCGGTTACTGCACTGGTGCAGGCGCCCAGCAGCTGGGGTGCCCTCTGACACGGGACACAGCCCCCCGCCTCGCGCTCAGCGCTCCAGTCGCTCTGGGCAGCGGGCGCGACGCGACGGCACGCGGCATCTCCAGCTGGCCTTACCTTCAGCATCTCTTTGTAGCGGCCCATCTCTGCGTGAGCGGTGATGAGGCACCCCAACACCCGGAACCTGCCAGCAGGATCCGCAGACTTCTCCAGAACCCTCATCCAGACCCGCAGGGCCTTTTCGGTCTGGTTAGACTGGTAAAGGTGGAGGCCCTTCTCTATCTGCTGCTTTGTCTGGTCCTGCCCCATCTCCCCGGCATCCAGGAGCCGCATACGCCGAGCACGGAGGGCAGCACGAAGGAAGTGGACGCAAGAGGACGCAATGCGAGGCGCCCTACGAGACGAGGGCGGGCTGTGCGCTCAGCTGTGGAGCCATGGAAGCCCAGGCAGGCCGGAGCTGTGGCTGGCAACGGCAGGCTGTGGCTGTTCGGCGCTGACGGGAGGCTCCCAGAACCGCTAGGGCCCCGGTTGCCTGCCCAGCCCCATGAACAAAGAGCAGAAGCACAACAGAGGGCGAAAGAGAAGAGCCCCGAGCGGCAGGAGCGAAACTCAATCTGAGCAGCGGGCGCTGGTTCCCGCCCCATTGGCCACAGCTGCGCCTGCCAGTCCGGCTCACGCGGCTCCGGGAATGCCGGGCAGGCCCCCAGCTTCCAAGGTCACAGCCCGGCAGCGTGGGGCTCACAAATACTCGGCAGGGACCGGCGGGGCGGCCGCAGGGACGTCTCAGATGTCCGTCCGTGGGAGGCTGCTGCCTTCCAGGCCACAGCCCGGTGCCACCGATGGTGCTGTCGAAGGGGCAGGACCGGAAGCATTCCCAGGAGGACTCTGTCTCTCCTCGGTGCCCTCTCCCTGTTTCCTGGCGCAGCCCGCTCCACGCCGCCGCTGCCTACGCGGTGGCAAACGCGGGAGCGCTCAGGAGCCGCAGAGCTCAGCGCTGCGTTCCAGCCCCTGCACGCCCCAGCTGCCAGGCGAGACTCCGCCGGGCCACCTGCCGCAGCAGCGCCGGGAGCCCTGCCGCACGCGGGCAGCTGCTGCGAAGGGAGGCTGGAGACACCTCGGCTCAGGGTCCTCGGAAGTGAAGCACGGAGACACAACTGACCTGGGCAGAAGGGGAGCTGGGCCGGGTGGAAGGCTGCTGCTTCGGCCGCAAGCTGCCCGGACTCCTCGTACCCAGAGCTCCATCCGCTGCCTCTGCAACCGACGCCGGATCCCTCTGGGCAGGTGGCTGTTCTGCCGCTTTGAGGGGGCTTTAATAATCTGGGGATTCAGCCCCGATGTTGAGTGTTCTAAGCGACGCTTCTTCCTCTCTTCTGCCTCACAAACGCAGGAGAGCAGAAGGAAGGAGACCGCGCTGCGTTTCGGGAGCTTCCAGAGATGTCGCAGCAACCTCACGGCCACCGTGGTGGGACTTTACACTTGAGGGGGGCATCCGACTCACGGCAAGTTTCTGACTTCACCTGCACCAAACACTCACCTTGTACAGCTCGCTGTCTTTCAGAGACTCACAGAGCATCAGGGATTGGAGGGGACCCAGTCCCCCTGCCAGAGCAGGATCCCCTGGACCCAGTCACGCAGGAACACACACGGCCAGGCAGTGACTTTTGCCTGTCGCAAAGCCTGAGCAATGCCAACCCACGCAGGGTCTCCCTGCGCTCTACTTCCAGGACCAGGAGCACTGGTAACTGGAGACACCTTCACGCTGCAGAGGCAGGGCAGGCTCAGCAAGGTTGGCCGCGTTCCTGGAAGGGGTAAGGAGGCGGTGGTGGGCACAGGGCTTGTCAGAGCAGCGTGAGCTGGCACCCAGCTAATCCCACACAGCAGCACCACGCACACATGCTGTTCCCAGACGGTGGAGGCTGCAGTTACGCAGCCCCTGAAGCGCAGGGCATGGGCTGCACCACTTCTGCCAGGCTGGATCTCCCTGCACACCACAGGTTTGCACTGCCCGAGACTCTCAGCTTCCTGCCTTCCCTGCCAGATGATACAAAAGGGGGGTAAAACAAACCAAACCTTGTTTGGAACCTCCTCTGCTCCAGCTCACACCCACTGCCCCCTGTCCTGTCACTGGGTGCCCCTGAGCAGAGCCTGGCTCCACCCTCCTGACACCCACCCTTCCCACATTGATCAACATCCATGGGGCCACCCCTCAGGCTCCTTTTTCCCAGCTCCAGAGCCCCAGCTCCCTCAGCCTCTCCTCAGCAGGGAGATGCTCCCCTCCATCGTGCTGGGCTCTCTCCAGCAGCTCTGTGTCACAGAATCCCGGAACACTAGGGATTGGAAGGGACCTCGAAAGGTCACCCAGGCCAATCCCCCCACCACAGCAGGATCCCCTAGAGCCAGTTGCACAGGGGGTTTGAAATGTCTCCAGAGGAGGAGAGTCCCAGTGGCCACTCTGGCCACCCCTCCCTGCCTGTGTGATCCCCACACATACACATTCGTGCCCTTGAACACGCAGAACAAGCCGCACCGGGCCACCAGATCTTGTGTGGCTTGGGGCTAAGAGAGCACCGCTGGAAGATGGTTCTTCCGTGTCTCTCCTCCTCTCCGCGCACCTGGACCCAGAACGAAGCCCCAGTTTGAAGACACAAGTGCAGGACACGGGGGCTCTTCTCAAACAGTTTAATAGCAAATAAACAAAGGAAGGTACCACACTTGGCATATACAAAATGACTTGTTGTCGGTGTGTCTGTGCAATTAAAACAGCTTTCAGTTGCCCTTTGGGACAAAGAGAGAAAAAACAAACGGGAACACACACACACGGAGGGAGCAACTCGCTCGTCCCAGCCTCTGCGCTCCCCGACCCGGCGCACGGGCTCTGCCGCCGGCGCGGCCAGGAGGGCAGCTCTCACACCAGCCAGGGACAATCCGCAGCGCCCTACAGAGAACAGCACTAGCTCCACACGGAGAGACAGGCTGGTTTGCAAACCAAAACGAGGGAGGAGAGGGAACAGCTCAAACGGGGGAGGAAAGGCGTCTGCTACGACTGAGCCACGACTTCAAGGTGACTAAACCCCGCTGCTGCAGAGCGGACTCTGCATTTGGTCATAGTGGCAATCTGCTTTCTCGTCACGCTGCGCGTCGCGTTACATTGGTTTCTAGTAGAAAAGGCAAAAAACTGTACAAAACCCCAGTGTTAAATACAACGGTTGTACCAATAAAAAAGCCCACAGGTTTGTTTCCAAAAGGGAAATTTCTCTTCTTTAAATTATTCACAAAAAGCAGCCAGAAATCAGAAAGGCAGCTGCTGCTCCGCTGTCTCAAACCCATTAAAACCACCACAGGACAATTAAAACAACCAAAGGAAGAAGGAAGGAGAGAGGAGAGGAAACGAACACCCAGCGGTTGGCGTTTGGGTTTTCTTCCGACGTTTCTCTTCCGCGGGCTTCCCCCCGGGTTCCTCGCGGAACCAAACGCGCTGCCGCGCCGGCAGGGAACGGCGCCGGCCCCACCGGCGCACGGGCAGCCCCGTGCGGCCAGACCCCCGCAAACCTCCTCTTCTCCCCGGCCTCACGCCTCGCCCCGGGCCCGACGGGCAGAGCGCCGGCTGGCATCTGCCGAGAGCACAGGGTGGCCTCGGCCGGCCCGGGAGCAGGGCACAACAAAGGCCTTCCGCGTCCCCGCAGCGGCCCAGACACACGAGCAGAATTTCCACCCCATTGAACACGATGCCTTTTCTCAGCAAAGCCCCCTCCCCGGGTTCACATTGTTGGCCGCTGTGAAGCCGCCCCACGCTTGCCGGGTGCCTTCGCCTAGAAGCCACATCCCCGTCCCCACCTCGTGCGGATGGCACCGAGGGCAGGGGGCAGCCTGCCGCCCAGGAAGCAGCAGCCTGCTGCGGTTCACCCCGCAGGCCGGAGGAGCTGCTCAGCCCGTCCCCCAGTGAGAACAAAACAAAACCTAAAAAATCTCCGTGGAGATTCCCCAGCGAAGGCCCTCGGGAGGGGAGCTGGGGAGGGTACCCTGTTCAGGTCGCAGCTAGAGGCTGCTGTGTTGTGCTTGTCGCCCGGGAAAGGAGCCGGCAGCTGCTCTCCGGGAGGGTTCGGACGCTTCCGGTCAAGAGCCGAACCCAGTCTGCCCGACGGTGCCAGAAGGGGCCGGCTTCATGGAAAGCGCCAGGCGCCACGCCAAGCACTCGTCCTGGGTGGCTCAAAGGAGCCCTGGCTGCAGGTGCCCCCGGGCATGGAAACACGGTGAAGCTCCCCCCGCTCGCTGCTCCCTAGCTACCCCCTGCCACCAGGACTCTGGCTGCAGAACCGGTGTGAGCGCTTCCCGGAGCCTCCGGCAGCGCTGGGGAGGGACCCAGGGCCAGGCGCTCTGTCAGAGTGTCTACGTGCCCGGGCAGATGCCCTCGGGTGGCTTCTGGCCAGACACTAGTCACTCCAAACGCACCGGTCCACAGGGCACCCTGGAAATGCTTTACATCGCTCCGTGTTTGCGCCGGCTACAGGAGACAGGAGAGGTGGAGGTGAGAGGCCACGAGGATGTGAAGGGCACAGCAGGGAGCATGCAGAACACTTCTGGGCGCCGCCGCGGCCTGGGGACTCGCACGGGGCCGTCACATCTTGCTGAGGGCGCCGCCGCGCGGGGAGGGGGCCAAGAAGAACCCCGCAGCAAACGCCCGCTCAACGGCAAGAGCCGCGAGCAGGGGACAACGCGGCTGGAGCGCGCGCTGCCGCCGCCGGGCCACGGTCTGGGGCTCGCGGGGCCGCCTCCTCCAGCACGGGAGCCCGACCAGCAAAACGTGAGGCCGGGAAGCCTCCGCGAGGGCCGGGTGGCACCCCCAGAGCTGGCTGTTCTGCTCCACAGCCGCGCCGTCACCAGCAAGCGCGCGGAGAGAGCGGCGCCCAGAGCGGCCGCCGCCAGGTCTGCTAGCAAGGCTGCGCCCGGGGCGGTCGCAGAGGGTCGGGCTCAAAGGTCAAGTGGTTATCGTCTAGAAAAATAGAAATTCTTTTCATATTCAAATGCGAGGTGCAGGGTTCCCCTTCAGCAGTCTTTCTAGCAAAACCCATTTGGCAGCACAAAAAGGAACCAAACCAAAGGAGAACAAAAACCAAAGAAAGAAAACAAACGTAATAAAAATACACATCAGCGCCAAAGGTCAACACAAGGTCAAAGGTGAGAGTTCAAGCATCAGAGAAGCTGAAGAGACAAGGATTTGGACGATGTACTTGAACGCCACATCGACATGCTTTAGGCACAACGATGAACAAACGGCAGGAATCTAGAAAAAAACAAACCAGAAAGAGGGAGACCCACTGAGTTACACAGAGCAGTACATCCACACACGGAGAGAGACGAGGATGGCCCCGCGCCGCCAGCTCTCCTGGCGCACGCAGGGGACAGGGAAGGGCAGCACATGCCAACGATGGACGAGTGAGAGCCAAAGGACATGAAGGACACCGAGTAAACATCAAATGGAAGCAGAGGCCGGGGGTTCCCTCTCCAGCCCTGGTCTGGGGACACCTCACAGCACCCCCAGCACATCCACCCAGCGCCTCCGCTAGCTCTGCCTGGGAGAGGAAGGCAGCGAGTGCCCTCCCTAGGAGAACGGCCCCGGGGCTGACGTCCGCCCGCAGGGGTGGTTTGGTGGCTGAGCCTCTGCTCGCATCCTAACGCAGCAGGTCCCCTCGGCTACGGTCTCGTCTCACACACAGGAAAACAAAGAGGGGCCACGGCAGCCCGGGACCCCGCGCGCTGGAGAAGAGCCCCTTCAGACTCGACTGCGGGGCAAGGCTCGTCCTAGCTGAGCGCTGCGCGCACCGCCAGAGCCGCACAGGGGCTTCCCACTCCCAGCCTCTTGTACCAACAGCCCCCCGCGGCCAGGACTCCGGGCTCTACAGTCACTGTTGCCATCTGGGCGAGCAGGAAAAAAGTGCTTCCTGAAGCCCCCTGGAAGAGTTTATAAATAAAACGACTCTGACACCAGCCAAGTGATACAAAAATACCTGTCTCCTCCCCTCAGCCTGTGAACTGCAAGGAACATTTTGGGAAGAAGCGTGGGAGGTGGAGAAGGGAAGAAGCCTGTTTTTATCTTCTTTCCTCCTCTCCCCAACTCCCCTTTAGCTCCTGCTCGTGGCCTCATCCTCCAGCCCATCTCAAAGCTGCTGGCTCCCGACTCGAGCAAGGCGAGACCCGCGCACCACGGCACGTCCACGGACGGCGCGCGCTGCAGTCCGGCCCCACGGCAAGAACCACACCGCCCGCTGAACCCCCGACACCCCACTTACTAGAGCTGCTGAGACCCCCCTGCTCCTCGGAGTCCAGAGCAAGGCCCTAGTCTGGGGTCTGAACCACCAGCAGCAACCAGAGCACGGTGCAGCTGCTCGTGCAGCTCTGGAGACACTGCTGGTGGCTGGAGGGGCCCAGTCCTGAGCCAGAAGGGCGAACGGGCCTGAGCTGAGGCAGGCGATCAAGTGACGTTTCAGCACCGCGGATGTTCTGGTGGTTTGGTTTTAGACAGAGAGCTCTCAAGCACTTCCCCTCGGCGGCCCGGGGCAAGACGACTCCGTTTTGGGACTGGCCCACCAAAGCAGAGCCGTGGTGCTGCGCAAGAACTTCCATGATCTGGTGACAACTGCTCCAGTTTCTCCGTGGACAGCAGTCCTGCGCTGCGGGTTCTGCACTCCGTGGCAGGTTTCCTCAGGGACGCGGAGCACCCTTCAGCGCTCGCGAGGCGCTGGCGGCGCTGATGGCTGCAGCTTCTGCCTGCGACCTGCATCATCCGCTCTGCTGGTCGTGTTTTCCAAGAGAAGCAGGACCAAGTCCGTTGTGGCCGGCAGCTCTCTCCTGACTGGCTGCAGCCCACTCCACCACGCACCTGGAGGGCGGAAGCCCCAGAGCACGAGCAGCTTTGCTCACGGGCGCGTTTGCCAAGAAGACGCTCCGAGGTGCCTCTTTTCCAGGAAGCAGCACCCGCAGCTGGTGAACGGCCTCAGCACTACGGTGCAGAGATCCTACAGAGCTGCGGGGCCTCCGTAGGCAGAGTTACTGGAGACCTGATCGCCTAGACGCAGAAGGATCCTAATCCTCACTCAGTTCAGAGACTCGGTGTCATCGCTGCTCAGCAAAGGCATTTCCTAGCCCCTCAAGCTTGGCACTGCCAGGGCAGCAGGGCAGAGGGGGAAGCTGCAGAGGAATCCTGCGCTGCTGCTGTGCGGGGCGCTGAAGGGTCTCATCTTCTGTACCGCAGGACCCGACGCTCGAGCAGACCGGGACTCGCAGAGTTCACACCAGGGCACGGAGTCAAGGTGAGCGTCGGCTGAGGGGAGACCACAAATCCAAGCAGCAGGCCACGTTCCTCTTGCTTCTGAACTGCTGAGAGCGTTTCCTGGTGGCACACGCGCCGCGGAACGGCAGCTCGGCACAGGTGCTCCTGGCTTTGCTGTAAACACACCTGGTTCTTTGGTTTACGAGCGCACGGAATACTGCTGGCCAAGCGGCTACCTAAGCCAATCCTCAGCCACTCACTCTTACCCTGCTCCCCAGGAAATAAAGCCCTGGAGCCTGGTTTGGTCTGTGAACTTTGAAAGCCAGCTGACAGCTCCAGCTGCCCCAAACCTCAGACTTTCCTGCCACTAGCGAGGAGGAAAACTGGAAGAGGCTCCAGTCAGCAGCAGCTGCCTGCCGCGGGCACAAACGCTTTGGCAACACCGAGATGGGGGTCTTGGCACAAGCGCACGGCGCGGGCCACACCTGCAGCTGCCGAGCGCCGCTGCAGCTCCACAGCAGGGAGAAGAGCTGCACCGGCCCGCACCGGCCGAGGCGGCCCCTGCTAAAACCCAACCCGCGCAGATGGAGCTCTCGCCAGCTTTCTGGCACCGCTTCGAGCTCGCCAGTAAGGCACGGGCGCTGGCGTCGGGGAGGAGCTACGCGCCACGGCGAGTGCCAGCGCGACCCGGCCGCGGGAGCCGCGGCTGTTTGCCAGCGACACGCCTGGCCGTACGCCACGGTGCCGAGGCCACGCCGCGGGACGCGGAAGCTAAACGCCTCAGCTGGGGCAACTGAACGCAGGATGCCAGAGCATCAGTTAAAGCAGAACAGGACAAAGGCCAAGGGCAGCACAGCCGGGCAGGGCACGAAGGCAGGAGTGACTGTAGAGAGCCCAGAGCGCAGCGCTCGCCCCGTCCCCGGTCAGCAGCTGCTGGGCCGCAAAGAGGCCACTGAAAATCAGTAGTTTCGACCAAGCACACCACGACGTGTGCAGAACAATCACACTCAGGATTCTACAAAACCCTGGCCACTTCTTTTTCCAGTGAAATAATTTAGGTAATAAATACTCTCCACCCTGGAGCGGTATAAAACTTCTACAAAAATAGAAACGACATTCTCAGTTACAGCAGGTTGCACCTGGAGCGGCGGCTCCCAACTCTGTGGTTTTTCTCTTTTCTTTTTTTTCTTTTCTTTTTTTCTGAAAAGCATAGTATTTATTAAAAAAAATAATCCCATCGTCACCCTGGAGGCCTTCGCACTCCAGCACTCGCTCCTCGGGACGGCAGGGCGCACCCTGCCCGTCGTGCCGAAGCCAAGCGCGCGCGGTTCGCTCCGGTGTCCCCGGGAAGTTTGGCAGTCTGGCCCCCGAGCCTTCGCCACCCCGAGCGGCGTCAATAACACCGACGCATCCGCTCGTCCGCCGCCGGCGCGGACGGGCCGGCACCCGGCGGCGTTTGCAATTTAAGGATGGGAAGGGCTCTTCCTGGGGGCTGCGGGTCAGACCTGGTACTTCTGAGGTTTGAGATCCCAGGGGACCCAGTCCCTGGGAAGGACCCCCAGTCCCTGGGAAGGACCCGCCCTCGCAGAGAGCTCGGTTTGACGGGCTCAGCGCCGCTCCTGCGGAGCAGCCAGCCAGCCCCGCGTCTAGGCGGCAGCCGGCCCCTGGGCTGCTGCAGGAGCTGGTGCATCACGGACCAGGAGTACAAGGAGAACAAGGAACAGAAGCAGCCATGAGGTAAATGTTAAGGACACACAGCAATTGTAAACGTCCTCTTGTGGCAGAGGCGGCTTTCGGTGGTGGCAAAACAGGGCTCGACGCCAATTTTGTGGGCCAGCTCAGGCCAGAGGGCCAAAAGCCCTTGGAGCCCCTCGAACCAGTGTGTCACAGAGACCCTCAGCCACGCGCCAGGAGGCGGCGGCTAGTACCAAAGGGCAGAGCAAGCCCCAGCTCCTGTCCTGCACTGGCACTTGCCACCTTGAAGGAGAACTGCAGGATCGAGGAGCAGCTCGCGACTAGACCTAACCACGAGATTGGTTGGCTCGGGCGTGCGCTCTGTCTGCGACGGGCAGGACGCTCTCACCCTTGCAGCGCCAGGAGGACGCGTGGGAGCCCGGAGAGCCAGCTGCGGGGCCGCCGAGCTTTGGAGCTCACTGAAGGCATTTGCACAGGGAAGCAAACGGCACTTGTGTCGCGGTTATCGAATGGACTCGGCTCTGCAAAAAGGACACTCTCCCACGGGGCTGGGGAAGGTGCTGAACTGCCAGGAATTGTTAACGAGCTGCTGCAGGTTACCAGGGACCAAAGGCTTCTTGTGTTCAGCCCCAGACGCATCCAACCAGACTAAGCTGTCCTACACTCTGCCACCACACCCAGAGAAAGGACAGCGGCTGAGTCTGCTGAAGCCTGGACAGACTCAGTGCATCTCCTCAGTCGCCAGCTCGGCACGACGGCGGGACGCCTGGGGCAGGGACGCCAGCCAGCCACCCGACGAAGTGCCGCGTGCATTCACAGCGCTGCGTGAGCACTGCTGCATATACAGCAAAACCCCAGACCTCTGCAGTTCTCCTTGGGCGTGTGAATGTGGCCACCCTGCTAGCCGGCCTCCTGCTCTAGAGAGGAGGACTTGCTCAACCCCCACCACGGCATCCAGCTGCAGAAGCTTCAGAAAGAGCGGACGGGCCACGGCAAAGGCTACATGGAGCTGGATCTTTGCTGGCCCAAAGCTGGGTGGGTTCAGTTCTCCTTGCTCATCTTTGTTCTCAGCAGCTGTTCTGTGTTATTTCTGCTCTCCCTTCCCTCTCTCCCACGGCCGCATGGTGTCAGCTCTGCTTCCCTTGTCCTCTCTAGCCCAGGGCAGCGTGGCGTCACTTCTGCTGCTCCCCTGAACACTCCCTCACCACCCCAAGGAGCTGGCGTTGGTCCTTCTCAACACACACTGGTTACAAACACAGCAAACTTCAAATAAGGGGAAAAAACTAAACGAAACCTCAGCGATATGGCACCTAAACTCCAAAGTAAAACACTGGAAACAAAAGCACAAACTTGTCCTCCGTCCCAAGCAGGATTGTCAGCAGAGGCTGCCGCGGAGTCTTCAGAGGAAGGTGTGCCCGACAGAAGGCATGGGTCAGCTTCCAGGGCTGTAAAAACACAGCCTCAGGGCTTGGAATCACTAAGTGCGCTCCTCTCCAACTTACCAGAAGATCCTTCTCACTCCAGTCCCGGAGGGGAGGGCGCTCAGTATGGCTTGCTGTCGTTCTTGGAGCGCTTGAGCTGCACTTTCAGGCGCTTCATGCCGATCTGAAAGCCGTTCATGGACTGAATGGCGGCCTGAGCAGACACGGGATTGTCGTAGCTCACAAAACCTGGAGGAAGAGGACAGCACCACACCCGGCTCACAGCTGCTCTCCTCACAGAATCACAGCCGCACTCTGGTTGGAAAGGAGCCCCGGGATCACCGAGTCCAACCACACACCCTGCTTGACAAGTTCTCCCCTCAACACCTCATCCAAACGATCTTTAAAGACAGCCAGGGATGGCGACTCAACCACCTCCCTGGGCAGCCCAGTCCAGTGCCTGAGCCCCCTTTCTGGGAAAAAAACAAATCTTCCTAATATCTAGTCTGACCCTCCCCCGTTGCAGCTTGAACCCCTTTCCTCTTGTTCTGTCACTAACTGCTTGTGAGAAGAGACCAGCACCAACCTCTCCACAATGTCCTGTCAGGTAGTTATAGGGAGTGATGAGGTCTCCTCTCAGCCTCCTCTTCTTCAAACTAAAGAGCCCCAGCTCTTTCAGTCTTTCCTCATGAGCTTTACTCTCCAGGCCCTTCACCAGCTTAGTTGCCCTCCTCCTCATATTGACACGGAACCTCCTCTGCTCCAGCTCACACCCACTGCCCCTTGTCCTGTCGCTGGGTGCCCCTGAGCAGAGCCTGGCTCCATCCTCCTCACACCCACCCTTCACACATTGATCAGCATCCATGAGCACTTCCAGAAGCCCAAGGCCAAAGGCTCCTGCACTAGATGCTAGCCATAACCACTGGGCACAACAGACTAGCATAAATCATAGTGAGAGGGCAGAAAGCAGTGCACACAGCAAAGTATTAGTGCAGAGGCAGAGACACACAACAGAACAGGATCATCCTGGCTGGAAAGGACCTAACCAGGACCCAGCATCTCCCTAACCCCCAGACCGTGGCCTCAAGGGCGCCAGCCACGTGGTTTTTAAACACCTCCAGAACACGACCTACAGTGAATGCCCAGGGCCAGACCAGTGGAACGAAGCACAACAGGATGGAATCAGCAAAGCCAAGTCTTCCTGAAATGTTACTGTGGAAACTCCGAAAGAGAAACTCTTCACTACTGGAAGAGTTTTGATTGTTGATTTTTTAGGAATAAGGAAGTCACTAGCTGACCAGAGAACACACTGCCAAAGAGGTTACTAGAAAGAAGCCAGTTTTCTACAGGTAGTGATTAGACCCAACGTACCAAAACACTTGCTTAGGTTGGTCTGCTTGTCAATGAAAACCTTGGCAGAGACGACATTTCCAAATGGCATGAACATCTGCAGCAGATCCTGATCCCCAAACTCCTGGGGCAGGTGGTAGATGAACAGATTGGCTCCCTCTGGACCTTTAAACAAGCAGGAATATCAAGTCAGAATTAGCAGAGATAACATAGAAAATGTTATCTTCACAGAAAAAGGGAAAAGCCATTCGAGCCAGATTGTCTAGATAATTTCTAGATAAAGCAGTGAAAATTTTATGGAGGACTTGATTCCAGAGTAAATCAGCATGACCTTTTGCTGGGACTGATCACTCAGCTAGTTCTAGGTCTTTCTCACCAGTTTTGCTCATCATTTCCATATTGTGCCAGCACTGGATCACAGATCTTTAATGCTGACAAATATGTGAAGGGTGGGTGTCAGGAGGATGGGGCCAGGCTCTGCTCAGGGGTACCCAGTGATAGGACAAGGGGCACTGGCTGTGATGGTTTCACATCAGTGTGAGAAGGACCTTCCTCCCAGTGAGGGTGACAGAGCCCTGGAAGGGGCTGCGCAGGGCGTTGTGGAGTCTCCCTCTCTAGAGATGTTCGCAGCCCTCCTGGCCCTGTTCCTGTGTGACTGGATTGAGGGGATCCTGCTGTGGCAGGGGGTGGGGCTGGATGGTCTTTGGAGGTCCCTTCCCATCCCCAGCGTTCTGTGATCTTTGCTGCAATGAAAGCTAAACGACAAGGCTGAGCCTCAGATGCTGACTAAACCCAAACTGGCAGGGACAGTCTGTGGGCTGAAGGACTAAGTAAATCTCAACACAAACTCCAAGCAGTGGCAGTACTTGTGAGCTGACAGGTTCTTTACCAAACATCATCCTACATTCTGCTGAATAATTACTCCTACATTCTTCCCTGCTTCGCCCTTCATGTTAAATTGATTCTGAATCTGAAGAGTGAAGAGGTTGGCATTAAACACCCATGGAAAGAGGTGAGAGACCAGGAAGGCAAAGGCAGCAAAACTACAGTTTATCCTCTGACAGTAGGATGTATTGTGCTGCTCTCGCACTCTCCTGAGCTCTGGAGAAACGGGGGGGTTCCATCACTAAACATTTCAGAGGAGAAATCCTGGGGGGAACCCTGTCTATACCCTGCACTGGACAGTCCTGAAGGGAGGCCTCACGGGGCTTTCCAAGAACTGCCACCACACCGAAGCTGTGCGGACACGGCAAGGCAAGGGGTGAGCCCGCCCTTCCAAGAGCCTCTCAGAAGTCACTCCCACGCCTCTGTGCCCACCTTCTTTTTGACTTCCTGCCGCACCAATGCTCTGCTGTGTTAAGAGACTCTGGTTGTAGAGTGTGGGCAGTGCAGCAGCTGCATACTGCTGGATGCCAGAGTAAGCCTGGGTGAGGGCTTCCATCGTGCTGCCCGTCCCGTTTGAGAGGCTGCCGCTGCCAAGTCCTCCGTTTAAGGCTGCCATTCCTGCACAGGAAAGAGGAAACACAGGTCACCGGCGCTTCCACGCAGCCACATCCGCTGCCTTCCAAACTCTGCACCACCTCCCACAGAGCGCGCCCAGCCTGAGCAATGACAGCCAGCTGTTCCCCTGCTGGCCACCACACACCTCTTACCTGCTAATGAGCTAACGTTGAGGCCGGCTGTAGCCCCTGCCAGTGTCTGCAGTGCTCCAAGAGAAGCCATTGGATTGACAGAAGAGCTGCTACTGGAGCTGGGTGAGGAACCTGCTATTGAAGCAAGATCATTAAACTACAGGAGGCTTGTCCTGGTAATTCAAACTGCACCAAGTTATTGCTGCAGAAAATGCTGCCAAGGAGCAGACCAAGGCAGCACAGAATACTTTAGGTAAAGAAAATAAATCAATGCCCAACCTACACAGCTTCACTGATCATACTGCTTTTATCTTCCAACCCCTTCCTACACGCCAAAAAACAGTCACTTCATCGTAACACCTACTCTTTGTAGCAAAAGCAGCTTTACTAAACTTTACACCCTTAAGAGCCACCCAGGACGTAACCGTCGGCTGAACTCTGGACCCCAGCAGAAGGGCACCAGTAGCAGCGCCTGGTCCAGCTCACTGAAGTGAGTGAGGGCCACCTCTCTGTATTAACATCCGCACGAGGCGAAAGAAGACCTGAACCACAGCTGCTGGGGCCTTCAGAGAAGGGCCCGGTCCAGCTGAACACAGAGGTTTCCCATGCTGCCAGAACGGGCAGACACCCCGGCTATTCCGACACACAACAACTCTCCATTCCCTAGCAGCTGGGACCAGGGCCAAGGAAAGTCTTGGAACGTACGTCCAACACACGGTCTGTCCTCTTCTGACTGGGTCACTAGTATCTCCAGCCACGTTTACTCAGTGAGAGAGAGGTCTGCAAACACAGTACCCAGCAGGCTCGCAGCTGACACAGCCTGCGCAGAGCCAGCTCTACAGACACAGGCACCACAGCTATGAGAGAAGAGTTTGCCAAGCTGGAGCAGCAACAGAAACACAGGTTCAGATGAAGGTAATCTCTACCAGGAGCACGGCTAGGACAAGGCAAGAATGGCATGTTTATGATAAGGACCAGTGGTTTCCCTAACGGGCCTGCAGACAACTAAGAAGAAGGTAGGTATGAAAAGCTGTGCAGGCTGCTGTCAGCCCAGGAGTTTAAATTGCAGGGCAATTACCAGGGAGTGCTACTGAGGCGTAATCTACATGCCAAGGCCACAATCTGTGAGCCCAGGAGCCTCTGAGCTGAGGGCAATGCCTCTGTACTAGAGTTACAATTTCCATGCACTCCCTTCGGTGCCGTTTGAAGGCAGAACTGTTTGACTCCACGTTCCGAGGCAGAAGTCCTGCCGTTTCATCACCCGCTACGCACAGAAACAGCTCCTTTCGTTTTCAAACTGCCAGCTGACAGCTTCGCCCGACAGGCTGCAATTCTTGTCTTGAAGTCTGTAATGACTAGTCTTCCCCTGTTTGTTGTCATCACAGCACTAATAATTCTGGAAGCTTTAATCATACCCCCCCCCATGTCTGCTCCCTCACAGTGCGGGAGCTCCACGGCTCATGCAGGTCTGGCCTCTGAACTTCACAACCTGCCAGTCCCCCATCCCACCCCAATAAACTCAGAACAAGCTTGCTCTAGTCAGCAGACAGGAGCACCAACACGAAAACTGTAGCCCTGAACGTCAGTCACAGTAAACTGTAACCTGACAGCTGCAGCTCTGCTACTGCACACAGAAATATGGGAGAAGTTCCCACTGAGCTTCACCTTTCACAGACAATGGAAACGCATTAGTGGGTTATAAATCACAGACCCACAGGCCATCACGGGTGGGAAGGGACCTCAAAATATCATCTAGTCCTGCCACAGCAGGATCCCCCAGATCCAGTCACACAGGAACACATCCAGGTGGGTTTGAAACGTCTCCAGAGAAGGAGGCTCCACAACCCCCTGGGCAGCCCCTGCCAGGGCTCTGGCACCCTCACTGGGAGGAAGGTCCTTCTCACACTGATGTGGAACCTCCTCTGCTCCAGCTCACACCCACTGCCCCTTGTCCTGTCACTGGGTGCCCCTGAGCAGAGCCTGGCTCCATCCTCCTCACACCCACCCTTCACACATTGATCAACATCCATGGGGTCACCCCTCAGGCTCCTTTTTCCCAGCTCCAGAGCCCCAGCTCCCTCAGCCTTTCCTCAGCAGGGAGATGCTCCCCTCCCTCCATCATCCCTGTGGCTCTGCGCTGGGCTCTCTCCAGCAGCTCCGTGTCCTCCTGGAGCTGAGGGGCCCAGAGCTAGACACAACATTCCAGACAGAGTCTGTTCTATGGCTTCAACTACTCTATGACCTGTGGCTGTTTGCTTCCTTTAACTGGGGAACAGGACACAGAGTTGAGAGGAACTCTGAAATGCTGATCCTCAAAGATTCCTGACCACACAGGTTTTATGTAAAAAGCTGAAGGGAATCCTGTCGTGGGAGGACAGAGCACCCGTGGGTTAACCTTGACCACGTGACGTAAGGTTTTTAAATAGCTTTTCCCTGTAATCTCATTACAACCTCAGTCCAGATCCTCGGTCTTCCCACACAACAGGAAAACTGCCTGTGTGGGTTGAAAACACCCTCCACCCCCCCGGAGGTCTTCAGGATGTCAGCTGTGCAGGCAGGACTGCAAAGCCGAGCAAGCAACGTGCCTTTTTATGACAAGCAGTCAAACTCAAGCCCACAGCGTGGGCGCTGGAAGGCTGGCACCCTGCAAACACAGCGACTCCCTTCCTCTGCCAGGACTTAGAAATAACTGAAAGCGAGGCCAAAGTAATTGAGCAGGACACTGGTCAGAACTGAGCACGTCTGCACCAAGCACCTCTTGGGGTGCTCCTTTAACGATCGCACGTAACTGCAAGGCAGCAAGAGCACTACTGGGGTCGTCTAGCTTCTGTGGATCCTGGACAAAACCTCAAGTAAAAAACCACCGAGAGCACAGCGCTGGCTTGGATGTGCAGATCACACACCCAGCTCCAGACAGCCACTTGCCTACATCACAGACGAACCCCATGTGCGATGAGACTGTAACAACGGGACTGAACGGAGGTCACCTACCTTTCTGCTCCCTGATGACCTCAACAATTCTCTGTACTCTAAATTAATCTGAGCATTTGGAGGAAGGAACACAGGCACAAAAGCCTTTGCTGGTGGCTGAAGTATCTCCCTAAACAAAGGCCAATGAACATACTAGTGAAGCTGCTTATCTGTCAAGGAATCAACATGAAAGGGATGAAAAGAGGGACACAGAGCAGAGGACACCCATCCTGAAATGACTGCTCCACACCCCAGTGCAGCGTGGGCCATCTCTTACCTGAGCTGGTGAGCACACTCAGGGGACTGCTGGAGGAAGTGAGGGCCGCAGTGCCGCTCGGCGTGTTCTGCGCCGCGGTGGCCGCCGCTGCCAGCGCAGCCAGGTTCTGCAGCTGCATTGCATTCAATCCTGCAACACACAGAGGCGAAGCTCTGCAGTTTTCATCAGTCACCATCACCCAAGCTCCGCAGCTCCAGTGCACCACAAGAGAACAATGGAAGAAGCTTAAGCCCAAGAGGTCTAAATGTTACTCAACTTCTCTGCAAGGCAACTCCCTGTTGTAACTGGAAGGCAGATTTTGCCTGAGTTCTGGTCACAGAGCAGGCAGCCACGATCCCACACAGAACTGCTGTGCAGACATTTGCAAGCAGCGTTCTCCCTACAAAGCAGCTCTCACTGGGAGCTCAGCTAGGGCCTGGCAGCCACAGTGCACCCTAGAGAACTTGCCTAGACACCAGCACAACGAGCTCCTCTTCTCTCATGTCCACCCACCCTCTCTGTATGGGAAGAGCAGTAGGTGCAGAGCTCCTTCGCCAAGGCCACAAGTCACACCTCTAACCCACCAGGAGCATTTCTTTAGTCCCTTGGCAGCCAAGAAACAAGCCAACTGAGGGATAGTAAGAGACCACTCCTGACCAAAAGCCAGGCAGGCTGAGGAGTGAGTCAGACAAAGACTCTTAGAGTTGTGCAAATATCTGGTTGTTCTGCTATGGAGGACTACAAGTGCAAGTGCTGGGGCTAGTGAAGCACGGAGCAGCCTGCTTCCCTGCCGGGGCTCCATCGCAGAGCCTGGCTCCATCCTCCTCACACCCACCCCTCACATATTGACCAACATCCATGGGGTCACCCCCCAGGCTCCTTTTCTCCCAGCTCCAGAGGCCCAGCTCCCTCAGCCTTTCCTCAGCAGGGAGATGCTCCCCTCCCTTCACCATCTCTGTGGCTCTGTGCTGGGCTCTCTCCAGCAGCTCTGTGTCCTCCTGGAGCTGAGGGGCCCAGGACAGGACACAATATTAGTGCTTATTTCAAGAGTGCTGCTCCGCATCTGCACTGGCTTGGATGAAAACAAACGCACAGAGCCACCCTTGTGTGCCCTGAAGGGAGGGTAATTTTAAATGCCAGAGGTAAGGGAGGTTGCTGGCACACCACAGCTTGCCTTGGGGACAGTCGTGAACTATGAACATCCACACCTGTAGCAGAGGATTCCTGTCATTCCAAAGCAGAGGGCAAAGTCAGAACTGCTTCTTTCAAGGTTAGTGCCTCTACAGCCTTTTCTCTACCTTCCTGCTCTGTTCTTTGACTCTGAATTTGTCTTCTGGAGGATAAAACTCACCTCCCATTGGGTGGAGGCTGCTCAAAGTGTTCAGGTTCCCAGAAGACGCAGCTGCTGTCTGCTGAAGGAGCTGCAAATAAAGCTAGACATTACACCAAAAAACAAAACAAGAGTGAGAGTGAGGGCTGGCTCCGCTTCCGGGACACAACGCAGCACACCGCAGCCAGAGCGCCGTCACACAGGGATGCCCGCTGCCCGTGCGCCTCACGAGGCCAAGCACAGCCCGAGCAGCACCGCAGTGCAGATCCACACTGCCACGCACCAGAGCAGCCAAAGCAGCAGCACGGCGCTTGCTCCGCTCAACAGACTCAGTGCCGAGGGAAGGTTTAGCGGACACGCCACCAAAACCAGTGGAACCAGCAGCGAAGCTTCTGCTGAAAGCACCTCGGGCAGGACTGACACCCCGCAGGACACAGCCCCCCAAGGCACTGCCAGACAGAACAAAGGGCAAACGCCTGATCAAAACTAAAGAGTCGGCGCGAGAGGGAACACTTCACCTTCCCTAGGCACAGCAGCCAGGACAGGCATTTCGAGCCTCAGCTCAGAAGCTATTTGCAAGGATTTCCTATTCCTTTCCCCACCAAGTAGTTGCAGAAAATCCCAGCTACCAGAGCTAAGGCAGTAGGAAATGTGAATGCTCTTCTACTTCAACAGCACAGCAGTCCCAGGAGGAGCAAAAATTGTTTTTCCTGTTCCCCAGACCCCTGCACTACACAAAAGCAGTTCTCAGACACACTGGCAACCCCCAGGAGCCAGAGCACATCAGTCTGAGCAGCTCACCCTTAGGGACCCAGCAAGGCTGGGTAAAATCAGTGACAAACAGGACACTTAGGTCATTTTTCTAAGGAAAGTAGTTTCTTTTAGGCTTTTTTTACTGTGTACTGTCAGCTACCTGGCACTTCCACCCTGATCACCTGTTCTATAAGGGCAGCACCAAGTTGTAGCTTTCTCTGCAAGGGGATGACAAACATAGACTGAGAAAGGGGAAATGGAAGAGGAATACAAGAACTGTTCTGCCAGATGGGCACCAGAAGGGCCTTTATAAGAGCAAATGTTGAGGTCTTAACATATGAAGGTCTTCCCTGCATAAAGTCATCCTGCAGAAGATGGTAAGAATGTAGTGTCAGCAGCTGGGGCTACAGACTGGGGTTAAAATCCTCACTTAGCTGTATCCCAAATAGCTGCTGGCACATAACTGGATTTCAGTCTCCATCTACAAAACGTGGATTAAGAACCTTGCCCTGATACAGTGGGAACTTCTGAAAACGAAGACACTCGGACACCAACCCCTGAAGAGATGGAAAAGAAACTCACTGCTAGGTACTGGGGTCCAAGTGTGTTGAGACCAGCCAGGTTTCCCCATACTGAGGCAGCACTGATCTGTTGCATTTGTTGCTGGAGTTGCTGAGCAATTCGTTTCTGCTCTTTGTCCTTCTGCGTGTCTGCAAATTTCACCACAATGGGAGAAGAGCAGCCCTGCAAACAGCAATTCAGACAATTACACACTTGCTATCCCCAGCAGTCATCAAATACCACGCTGAGACCCAGCCCCTGGAAGCGCTCCCCGGCCCTCTCCACACATGTCCACACGCACACACCCCAGCAGCACACTGCAGCGATGGCTTCAAATCTCATTTGCTCTTAATTCTATTCTGTAGTTTGCTGTCTTCCCTGCAGATGAAGTTTCTGTCTTAATCTCTAAAAACAGGAGCAAAACACACACAGAGCTCCGGAGGAAGTTATGTGTGAAGAGAACAAGCTGCACTCATCACCCTTCTCTCTGTTCTCTAGCCCTCCAAACTCCACAGTGACTGCCTGACGCGCTACAGCTCCCGACGCCCACAGCTTGCCTTACCTCCATGGTTTGTGCTTGGTGCATTGCTTTGATTGCCGTCTGTGCCATGGCTCTTGTTGTGAAAGTCACGAAGGCGCAGCCTGAGGGGAGAACAGACCCGAGGCCGGTCAGGGGTCGCGCACGGCAGCACCAGCTCTGCGTCACCAGGAGACCAAGCGCCGCCCGGACCTGCCCGGCGGCTTCCGCCGCGGAGCCCCGAAGCGCGCGCACGCCTCCTGCTCACCTCGGCTCAGGCCGTCCGGGCCCCGCAGGATCCTGCACTCCTCAATCTGCCCGAACGGGGAGAACATCACTCGGATATCGTTTTCATTGCACTTCTTGGATATCATCCCAATGAACAGCTTCCTGTCTTCTACTGCTAAGAAATCAAACGGGAAGCGTATTACCAGCAAACACACACCTACTGCAGGTTATGTTATGGAGCTGTTTCTCTTGTATTTGGGGTCGGGGCTGACAGGGGAATCTTTTCAGTTTAAGAGGGTACACTGAGATAGCTCAGTAAGCCTGAGCAGTGCCCGATTTACGATGCCTGACGTTCAGGCTTCGCTGACTGCTGCTCCCTCGCAGGCACGTAAGCCAAGAGCTTCAGTTTACATCTGCCTGCTTCCTCATGCTCCTGCTTCCACGGCAGAACCAAGAGCAGTTGCTAGAACAGAACAGCCCAGGTTCTGCTTTACCCACTCTGATCTGCACCAAAGGCATGAAAATACCATCTAAACCAGCATGGACTGGCCCTTGCCTCTCCTCCAGACTCAGAGCTGAGGAATTGGGTTACCTGGTGAAGAGCCTCCCGCCCTCTGGGGCTCAGGTTGTGCCAGGGGAGGGTCAGATGGGATCTTATGAAAAAGATCTTCGCAGAAAGGTCTGGGGGGCCTTGGAACAGGCTTCCCAGGGAGAGGGGGGAGGCACCGTCCCTGGAGGAGTTCAACAGCTGGGCAGCTGGGGTGTCTCAGGAGATGGGCTAGGGCTTGGGGCCCGCAGGGCGGACGGTTGGACTTGCTGATCCTGAAGGTCTTTTCCAACCCTGAGGATTCTACGATTTGCCATGTGCGCACATTACAAGTTCTGTTCCCGTCTCCTCCAACACCCCCCCACGAGGACCACCCCCACGCAGGGATGTCTGGACAGAAAGATGCTCTGCACACAGACAGAGGAATCACAGACAGGACCACTTCTGTTACGGGTGCTACGCATGCACCCCGTGGTTTGTTTTCCACTTCCTTCAGATGTGCACTTTGAGGAACCAGAATTCTCTCTCCATGACATGAGAATAATCTTACAGAAATTAAGGGAAATGCAGAAAAAACACGTAGCCAAGCCTAGAAAGGCCGACACTACAAGGCACATCCATCTCTGCTGCAATAGGCCTTGCTTCACACTGGCCAGGCACTTGAGAAAGCATTTCCACCGTTCACAGAATGGTTTAGGTCGGAAAAGACCTTAAAAATCACACACCTCTGCCATGGGCAGGAACATCTTCCACCAGAACAAGTCGCTCAGAGCGCCACCCAACCTGACCTGGAACGTTTGTTGGGACAGGGTGGCCAGAATCTCCCTGGGCAACCCGGGCCAGGGTCTCAGCACGCTTAGAGCAGAGAATTTCTTCCTGATGTCCCGTCTAAGTCTCCCTTCTTTCAGTTAAAGCCTCATCCAGTCACTGCACTCCCTGCTGAAATGCCTGCTGCCATCTTTCAGTGCTAAAGTGTCTGCACTAAGGTCTCCCCAGTCTCTTCTCCAGCTGAGTATTCCCAACTCTCACAGCCTGGCCTCACTTCAGGGCCCTCCTCTGACTCCACTCCAACAGCTCCCTATCTCTGTTGCGCTGAGAAGCCCAGAGCTGGACGCAGCCCTGCGGGGGGCTGTCTCACCAGAGTAAAGCAGCAGGGCACAATCTCCTCCCTGAGCTGCTGCTCAAGCTGCTGAGGACACAGGCAGCTTCTGAGCTGCAAATGCACACTGTCATCTCATGCCCCTCTTTTTACCAGCCGGTACCATCACGTTCTTCTCCCAAGGCTGCTCTCTAGCCACCTGTCATCAGTCTGCCTCTGTGCTTGGGGCTGCCCTGACCTGGGTGTGGGACCTTGCACTTGGCCTTGTGAAACGCTACAAGGATCCTCCTCTCAAGCCCATCAAGGTCCCTCTGGATGGCACCCCTTTCCTCTAGGGTGTTACCCAGACAGCCCTGAGCTTCATGCCATCTGTAAACTTGCTGAGGGTGCATTAAATTCACAGGCCACGTCCCTAACAAAGATTTGAATCACCTTAGTACAAAGAACTCACTGGATGTTTCCGTAACTGACACCACCATTCTACCAGAGGCAGCAGCAGCGGGAGGTACCGAGTCATGGAATTTCAGACAGCCCCTACCTATTATACTAAAAACACACCCTTTCTAGGCCTCAAAAATAAAAATCGGGTCTCCAGTTCAAGAAAACTTCACTAGAATTTGTTCACTGACAAGAAAGTCCTCAGCACACATGATGCCACCAGACCCAGGCTTCAGCAAAACTTACCATTACTCTTTTCACTGTCAGCCGGTTTCATCTGGATAGGATGGTGCATCTGAAACAGACAGGGGTGGTTTCATCCTAGAAGCATTTCCTTTCCACTACAAAGTAGTATTTTATACACCCCATAGCACTTAGGGAAGAAAAACCTAGGTGGCCTAAGCTGCCCCTACAGCAGCACACATGACAGCGTGCAAGCTTCCAGGACACAGAGGAGCTCTCCCCCCCGACAGCCACCATCCCTGTTCCAGCGCACTCCAAGAGCCACGCCTGCCCCCTTCAGCGCCGCCCTGTTCGCGCCCAAGGCTGGGGTTCTGTCCAACAGCTCTTTTGCAAAGTCATCCCAAGGCGAGCTAACGCACGTTCGTACATCAGCGGTGCCAGAGTTAGAGCCGTGAACTAAGGACGGCTCGTTTCTTACCCCTGGGAGGATCTTCATGTTGTGAAGAGCGTTCTGTGCTTCTAGTGCAGCTTTCCGGGTATAAAAGGTAACAAAACAGCACCCTGCAAGGGAAGCACAGGAGGACAACCGCTGCCGGTCTGGACACGCTGTACACACACTGCACGCCCCGCTCCAGCCTCGCAGTGCAGAGCGCACGGCCAGGCAGGGAAGGGGCCAGGCACTGGAAGAGCTCGGCACTGCCGACCGGGAGACTGCTTGAAAAGGATTCCCAAGCGTAACAGCGCACAGTCTGCTCGGATCTGACACCTCCAACCCACCGCTACAGCTCGACCCCCTCCCTGAGACGCACACAGCACGGGGAATGAGCAGGAAGAACTGGAGAGCTGCGTGTGGTTGCAGGGCCGGGGTCTCACTGCAGTTACCAAGACGTGGTGGGACAGCTCACAGGGCTGGGAGGCTGCCCTGGAGGGCTGTGCTCTCCTGGGGAAGGACAGACCAGCAGGGAGAGGGGCTGGGGGGGCTCCTGCCGTGGGACAGAAACTGCAATGTGCTGAGCTCTGCCTAGCGGGGGGATGAAGAGCAGGTTGAGTGTCTGTGGGTAAAGATGGAGGGGCCTGTTGGTCGAGTCCCTCCACCAGAGCCCAACGTGCAATAGCTTTAACTACTAATTGTTGTAATGTCTTGTGTTGGAAGGACTACTAGGACCAGAGGGAATGGCCTAAAGCTGCATCACAGGAGGGTTAGGCTGGGCATTAGAGAAAATGTCTTCTCTGAGAGGGCTGTAAAGCACTGGAATGGGCTGCTCAGGGAGGGGGCTGAGTCACCATCCCTTGATACCTTTAAAAGTCACCTAGATGAGGTGCTTAGAGGTCTGTTTTAGGGGTGATACAGTGAAGAGTAAGGTTAAAGGTTGGACTTGATGATCTGGTAGGTCTTTTCCAAGCTAAATGTTTCTGTGATTAAAACCAACACTTAAGTGTGATTCGATGATTCTAAGTACCCCTGGCCAGGTTTGACAACACAAGCCCCACAGGGAGTGTTTGCTGGTATCCAACACTTCCCTAGTTTCACAGGAAGGAGGACAGTGCCCAGAACTGAACAGCAAACCCAGGCACAGGGCTTGGTTTGGATTGGATGTACAGCGGTGTCTGATGCACACAAGTGACTAAGACCTCAAGTTTGTATTTCAGCTGAAACTTCCAGCAGTATTTTGATCACTCCATAGCATCACAAAGATGGTCTGAAGGACCACACTATTACTTTGATGCTCTGCTTTGCAACTACAATCCTCTTCAAGCACTCCCATCAATTCTGAGCTCTAAAAGAATGTCTTTCATAAGCTCAGCTAATGAGTGGACCATGGCACACATGTATGATTTAGACACACACACACAAAGACTATGAAGCCCACACACCTGGTCACAGAAATTCTCACCTTTGCTTTGAGGAGGGTTTTGGCTCCTGTCCCTCAAGACATTGATTTCATAGACAGCACCGTACTGTTCAAAAAGTTCTCTTAAATCCTTCTCGCACCAGCTCCGTGGGACCTGCCCCACAAACATCTTGATGGCGTCTAGATCAGGTTGGTCTGGGTGATCCAGGGTGCCATTCATTTTCTTTGAACTACAGAAAAACATGGAAGAACTTGTGGTTTACATCTCTGCACAGATTCCAGGTGCTGCTGCAGCTAGAGGCAGCACGCTTACAGCACAATTAAAGAAGTACATGCCCATGTAAACGTTTAAAACATCCAGAGAGGCTTGCACATTCTCAGTCCTGCACAGCAGAGAACGTTCCAAACCACCACTCCCATCCACTGGCAAGCTGCGCACCCGGAAACCAAACTCTCCGTACAGCTGTTCCAAGACACTCTATGTTTGCTCCTACAATGCAGTCGACAGCTGGGTTCCAAGACACAAATCTCCTGAAATTACTGAAAGGTATTGCTAGTTTAACCACAAAATTGTACAGAAAAAGAGAACCACAGAATAATTCAGGTTGGAGAAGACCCTCGAGATCATCCAGTCCAACCATCAACCCTAGTCTACAAGGTCACCCCCAAACCAGACCCCCCCAACACCACATCTAAGCAACTTTTAAACTCATCACAGAATCCAGGGATGGGGACTCAACCATCACCCTGGGCAGCCCATCCCAGTGCATGATCACTCCTTCTGGGAAGAATGTCTTCCGATGGCCAGTCTAACTCTGCCCTGTTAGAGCCGAAAGCCCTTCCCTCTGCTTCTGTCACCAATTACCTGTGAGAAGAGAGCAGCACCAACATCTCCACAGGGTCCTTTCAGCTAGCTGTACACAGCGATGAGGTCTCCCCTCAGCCTCCTCTTCCTCACACTCAATAGCCCCAACTCTCTCCATCTCTCTCCTCGGAAGAACGAGCCTAAACTCTGTTTACCCACAGACTACTGATGTTATCAACAACCACTGAAACAGCTGTTTTCAAATGTGACTGTCTGGAGCTGTCCTGTAGGATGAAGACCCATCTTAGAAACAGGTGGAACAGGAACAGACTCAGTTGCACTGGAGGTCTACAAGGCAGTAACTGTGAAACAGGAGTTTCGCAGGCAAAATGAGGCTTGGGTTGTAGGTGAACAGGGTGGGTTTGGTGAGTCCGGCATGAGCTGAGCTCTCACTGTCACCAGTCACAGCCCAGTATACCACAACACCTACCTCTGTGGAAGACTGGTGGCAATGACACCTCACTCTTGCTATCATAATTAGTAGGCTAGAATTGCTGACCAACCCCACGATAACTGCGAAAGGACGCAGGGAGTGGAATAACAACTGCGCAACGACTGCCGCTGGCACCCAAACCCTCTGCTGAGGGACACAGGTGGCCTTCTGCTGGAGCAGCCTGCCTTCTCTGCCGGCTTCCTTGAACACGCCATCTTTAGCAGCTCATTCATTGCACATTAAACAGTCCACTGTCCATCTGCAACCACATTTTGGAAAAGAAAACGCTTCCAAACCAGGTAACAGTTAGTTAACTTCCCCCTCACTTTCCCCTCTCTGCTGTTCAGAACCAAAGGGCAAACCAACACTGTGGAAGTGACCTCATTTTACAGCTGTACGAACAGGCCCTGGGAACAACAAACCTTGTGCCTCGAAAGGAAGGGGATCATTGCAAATCCCTTCAGTCCTCTCTAGTTTTACACTCAGAAAGGGTCATTCAAGACAAACAAAACCTTCTCCAAAGAGGTAGACCGAGTCTCTTCATTCAACACCTTTTAATTCCAATAGAGAGCAGGGAATTATTGACCCTCTTCCAATAAACATTTGCAGCCCTGCCTCCTGTGTCACGAGCAGCTTCAGGAACATCCAGCATGGCTCCTATTGACCGGGCAACTCTTACCGTGACCTCAACAGCATTAAGAGAACCTTGCACTGCTAATTACAAAGCGTGGTCTGCAGGCAGCACTAGGGAAGAACAGACACTGTTCTCCCAGAAACTGACTTAAACAACTAGTTTGATAATACCTGCCCCTGTAGTTCACACTGTGAATAGAGCTGCCCAACAGCTTCACTCCTCCTTAGCCCGCATCCCTAAGAGTCTCAGAACATTACTTGCCATCAATTCAACATCAACTGTCTGTCCCACTAGGAGTTTTCAAGAGAACAAACTGCAGGCTCTCCTTATCTCTTTCTCCCTCTGAGGGTACTGTCTGTCAGACAGCAGAGGCTTCTGAGACAGCAACTCCAACAGTCCCTTCAGCTGCACGCTTAGATGTGAAGACAAAATACTCACACGGGGCTGGCATTCAAGGAGCAATGGTCCACCATCATCTCTGGGAGGAAATCCAACTTGAACGCAGCCATCACCTCAGTTTGTGACAAACCAACAGCACTAGACCAGTGTGTTCCCTAAACCCTCAACAGCACCACTTCCAAAAGTCCTGCAGGTCTTCACACTCAGCCAAACAAAAAACTACTCAAACCACAGAAACAGGGGCTTGGGGAGACCAGCAATAGACACCACAGAAACGGGCTGGACTGGGAAAAGGACATGGAATCCCAGATTAAAAAGGGGATGTGACCATGTGAAGGGAGGCTCAGCTTAGCACACAATGAAAGCGCTGATGCACGGGGCTTGTTTTGTGCGATTTTCCCTGGCGAAGCAGTACTGAGCGCACTGTCAGATAAACAGAGTGTCAGATCCATGAAGATAGCGATGGCTAACAGAGCAGAAAGAATACAAACTCCTGTCTTTCCATTCCCAGATAACTCCTTGCCTCCCAAAACAGCAGGCCAAGGCCCTGAGGTCCACACGCTTCCCATAACACCAGCATTAAGAAATGAAGTCGGGAGGTTCCATCACCATAAACCTTCTCAGTGGCTGGCCTCAGCCTTTTCACCTTGTGCACTACCTATGGAGACAAGCGTCAACCAAAATACTCTTCTGAAGCTGCCACCAAAAAATCAGAGCTAAGATCTGATTGCTCAAGAATCCCACAACTGCCACAGAACACAATACTCTGCTCCTTGAACTGGAGCAAAACGTGTATTTTTCTGGGAACAATACTTTTCCCATCAGGCATCTATAAACCCACAGACATGCAGTGCCTGCAGACGACAGAGAGGGGAAAGCACAGTGATTTGCTGGAAGCTCTTCTACAGTCTTTGAAGACTGACCAGAACACTGCAGCAGCCTCATCATACAAGCAGGAAAAACATGTTGATCAGGAGCTGTGAGGGTTTCTAGCCACACAACACAGACCTCTTGTTCAATCTCCAATGCCCAAGCTAACAGGGAGACCAACCGCATGCATGGGGAGATGCAGAAATACTTGATTCCAGAATCACAGAAGATTAGGGATTGGAAGGGACCTCCAAAGATCATACAGCCCAATCCCCTGCCACAGAAGGATCCTCTAGATCCAGTCACATAGGAACATGGCCAGGTGGGTTTGAAATGCCTCCAGAGGAGACTCCACAGCCCTCTGGGCAGCCCCTGCCAGGGCTCTGGCACCATCACCATGAACAAGGTCCTTCTCACACTGATGTGGAACCTCCTCTGCTCCAGCTCACACCTACTGCCCCTTGTCCTGTCACTGGGTGCCCCTGAGCAGAGCCTGGCTCCATCCTCCTGACACCCACCCTTCACACATTGATCAACATCCATGGGGTCACCCCTCAGGCTCCTTTTTTCCCAGCTCAAGAGCCCCAGCTCCCTCAGCCTCTCCTCATCAGGGCGATGCTCCACTCCATCATCTCTACTATTGTGAGAACTAAGTGCAGCAGTGTTTCTTTGGAATCATAAGAACCAGAAAAAAAATCACCCTGGCCAGTGCTTCCAAAGACAGAAAGAGCTAAACACCTTTTTCTGCTCAGATGTCAAATTCCTGCTGGCTTCCAGAACCATTCTTTGGCTGTTTGTATTCAAAGTATAACAGAAACAATGACATTCCAAGCACTAGGGACTGTAGCTGCACATTTAAATGTGCTGCTAATCAGTCAGCAGGAGCATCAACAACTTCTACAGACTACAGATTAAAGTTCACTTGAACACCTCTGCAGCCCTGGGTTGTGCTGCAGAACATACTGCTACAAACACCCAGCAGAGACTGCAGAATGGAAATGCTAACAGTTCTGACTCTAAAGTCTACAGAATTACATCACATCCTGGGGAACAAGACCCCTACAAACCCCACAAACTGCCTGTGTATTTTCTTTCCTAAGAAACCTCGGTCGTTTCAGTGAGAAATGAACTCTGAAAGCTGAAGCTAACACCATCCTTTCCTTTACACAGTCCGAACCTCAGACAACACACACATACCTGAGGGGCTGCTGGGGTGGGAAAGGATGCAGGCTGCGGGGAGAGCAGATGCTGCAGGGCTTTGAAGGAGACAGCTCCTAGAACAAACTTCCCCTGCATTCTCTGTGCACATCCAGGTCCCTTCATCACTGCTGAATTGCAGTCCTGGTCACAGGCTTTGAAGTGTGGCAACTGCGTGGCACTATTGTATCGGCCCGCTGCGGATCTGTACGTGCGTGGTCAGATCGCCTTCCGCCCACAATGACATCCAGACTGGCTCCCCACTGGGTACAGAAAGCATCTTCCCTAGCTGCCCAAACTGCAGCGTCTTCCTCTGAGGCTTTGAGACACCCACCATTCAGAAAGAAATCACCCAAAAGCCTTTTCAGGTATTTCCACATGAAGACTCTGAACTGGACGCGTTGATTTGGCAAAGCAGAAAGTTGTGACTGAGGAGCTGGAGGACTGCTACGTGGCTGGTGCATCGCTGCCTTCCGAAACAGCCCTACGTACTCCAGCTGAGCTCTCTGCAGCAGACACCTACTATTTCCAGTAATCAGAACACGCTGGCAACCCACTGCTGCCAACAACTACCTGCTTCTCCAGGGCTGAACAACCCCTAAATATGACTTTCTTAGTGCCCAGCTGTCAGCTAACACAGCAGCACCTGATCTGCTGCAGCTTCACAGAACATCAGGGATTGGAAGGGACCTTGAAAGACCATCCAGCCCAATCCCCCTGCCACAGAGGATCCCCTAAACCAAGTGGCACAGGAACGGAGCGATACCGCCAAGGCTTGCACAGGCATGACCAACACCAAGAGAAAATGCTGCATTAGTGCCATTTACAGAGTGACAGACAACTCTGGTTGGTATTTACCTGGATTGTTCCAAAGGCAGCCAGGATCTGCCCACTCTGCTTTCCAGGACAGGACCTGCGCAGCAGTGAAACAAATGAAAAAGAGGTCCATGTAAGTGACAGCTTCCAAGTTAGGTATTCTCCTACAAATGCCTTCTCTTCGGTGCTTAACCACCTTCTTGTGCCCGTTCCCCTGCGATAAAGGAAACATGTTTATTAATCTTTGTGGGAACACAACAAGAAAGGAACCCGGGCTGCCGTCTTTCCCTGACAGCATTTTAAGACATTTTCTGTTGCTGGCTTTAGACTTCGACTATGTGAAGTTCCAAATGGTGACCTTGGGAATACTGGTCTGAAATACACGGGAAATTTCTGTCTTTCCCAGCTAAATCTTACTCTGTAAAAAAATGAGGAAGTGGGCAAGATTTAACAGGAGCTTAGATGTGGTGCTGGGGGATCTGGTTGAGGGGTGAACTTGTAGAGTAGGGTTGATGGTTGGACTCTATAACCCCAGGGGTCTTTTCCAACCTGAATGACTCTACGATTCTATGATTAAAAGAACAGAGTGAAACAAAAATCAGCATTACCAGCTGTTTCTTCATAGCAGCAGAGAATTTAAAATAACCCTCAAAAGCCCACGGCACAGTGAACCTCACCGTGACGCAAGGAAGACTGCAAAGGCCTGGCTGAGAAGACTCTACATGAATGATACTAGATCCACAGGAAATAAGCAGACAAACGAACTGCCAAGATGATGAATATGGAGCAATTAATGTTGGACACCACACCTACCAGAGCACCTCTGTAGTTGTAGAACAGATAACAAGAAGTCTCTATGCAGGCTTCCCAGAATAATTAGCTCTGGCAAATTGCAGACAAGGAGTAATTGTCACACAGTTATAGCTCCTTGCAAGACATCTTCAAATTAATCATTGATATGAAAAAGCAGCACTGAACTACATCCCCAAGGGCAACTGTTTTTACAGCAGAAGCATGCAGATGCCTTCCCTTCGTTCTATAAAGACAAACTTTGAAAACAACAAAATTGTAGAAGATTTAGTTTTCTTATCTGTAGGGTCAGGCACTGGAACGGGCTGCCCAGGGTGCGGGTTGAGTCCCCATCCCCAGATGGGGAGTTTAAAAGACACTCAGATGTAGTGTTGGGGGGATCTGGTTTAGGGGTGACCTTGTAGAGTAGGGTTGATGGTTGGACTCAATGATCCCGGGGGTCTTCTCCAACCTGAATGATTCTGTGTGGGTAAGATTTTATGTCCATAGACATGGAAGGGGTACTTCAGGTACTGCTAAAGTTGTCTGTATTTTGTGAGAGACAAACTACAGAAATCTTCAGTATCCAGGAGAGACCTGCAGCTGCTTTGGCACTGCACACAGACAAAAGGTCTTGACAAAGTAGAAGAAATGGCCCAGTCACAACAACAGTGAGAGGAAACAAAAGCAACAGTACAACACTCAAGGGGAGACAAGGCAGGAAATGACAGTATGAGAAGTGAGGACATGCACTTCCGTTCTGGGAAAGCAAGAATAGAGAGCTAACAGGAGACAGGATGGAGCACTCGAGACAGCCACAAGGTCTGAGGGTTTGCCCCATCCTTTTGCTTTGTTTCTTGATGGAATTCAGACCAGGAGGGACACAAAGTGTGGATGAAACTTGCAGCCCAGCGCCAAAATCGTCAGTAGAAGAGACCGCGTACAACAAGGCCTGCAAGTCACCACGTGCTGAAGGCTGAAAGACAGATTCCCTTACACTGCTTTCCCCTGTCTCTCTCAACAAACGGTGCCTCTGAGCTTACAGATAGTAAATTCTTCATATTGTCATTTTTTAAACACTGGCCAGAAGTTTACCTTCAAGTATTTTAACTCTGCCAGCAATGCTATGGGACAGTACATTGGAGATCTCCTTCAACTCATTTTACTTTGTAAATGCAAACAAAAGCCTAGTCTCAAACAGGCCTGAGTTTTGCTGTCTTATCATAGGGGTCTTCAGCTCAGCACTTAGTCAAAATGCCAATTTGACTCGGCAGTATTTGCTAGAAAGACTTGTAGGAAGACAGCACCTTTCAGCTTAGTCTGCTGCTGCTAAAGCAGAGACAGAAGTCGTTCTTCTGCTAAGGAGCTGGAAATGCACTGGGTGCTGCCAAGCCCTAACAGCCTCCTTGTCTTTAAGCCAAAGATGTCACAAAGCACCACAAACAGCAAAGCAACTTCACACAGAGCATCGCTGTGCGGTTGCACAGAGGACCCAGGGGACACTACAGAGCCAGTTCCACAACCCCAGCACTGCACCACACGAGAAAGCTGGCCTGCTGCCCTGCACAGTGAATCCAAGCAACGCTGCACCTTGTGCGTGGGCAAAGGAAAACCTTGCAGCAGGAACTGGTTCTTCACTTTTCCATCTAAGAAACATAACGTGTAATGTTCACTCAGAAGGAACAAACTTTGCTGTTAAACAACGTTAAATCCTCTCTATTGAAATGCCTTGTAACAGCCATCAGACTCGGTTGAAACTCCCTCTGAAGCAGAACAGAAGCTTTTGTTTTCTTCCCCTGGCAAGTTTCAAGACTTTTTGGACTAAACAAAGGAACAAGTCTCAAGTTTCATGGTCTTTCACAGCCATCAGAGCAGCCCTATTGAGGAAGGAGTCCCTTCATCTGAAGTTGTTTCTACTAACAGCACCAGATACAAATGAGAAGCGGTTAATGCTGCAGTGAAAAGCCACTATTTCTCATTCCATTTTACCCGTACGGAAGCTTTTGTTCCTTGTTACCCGGAGAGAGCTCGCGTGCAGCCCAGACAGCTCCAGGAGGGCAGGTAGGATAACCATCATCACCATAACAATCTCTACACAGCAAGGCACGACTTCCCCAGCTCTCCAACCGAAGCTGCAGAGGTGCAGCTGCAGTACTGCCCATGAGCAGAGCAGGAGATCGGAACGGGCTGCTCTCTAGAAATTACTTGAAAATTAAGGTCTTTCTGGAGATCTGAATCCAGCTTTAGCCACGCTGATGAGTGACCTCTGCAGAGAGGATCACCTGCACTTCAAAGACAAATGTCATCCTCTCTGTGATACAGACTGACTCAGTCCTTTCCAACGATAATTGTGTTTCCTCAAGACAGTATCAAAACTCCACTCTCCCCAGTTGTCTACAGGCTAGCGCCCACATTAAACATTTCTACCGTGGCAGAGGCGACTCCTCAGTAGAGGAACAGCCACACTTCAAGCACAACAATATCACCTAACACAGCAGTTTCAGGTCAGTTGTCCTCAGGAGTGAGCCGGAAGCCTTGAAGTGCACAGTTACAGGCATCCTGGTCTATTTTTCTGGCACTGATCTCACCACCGTGGAAATCATCCCAGCTTGTTAGACCAGAGAAATAACAACCTGAGATCATGACAGAGCCTTGTACTGGGCTGTCAAGCTGACTTTGCCCAATGGCAAAACCACCACCAGAACCAAGCACAAGCAAAGGATTGGGTCGTCTCATTTGGAAACCGAATAGGAGAGGAAGCGTAAATGGTCTCCGCTGCCTCACTGGGCATGAGGCACGAACGCCACTGCGCCAGAAGATCCCCATGTTTGGCTCCAAGCGTCTCCATACTAGATGTCACCATTCTGCTGCACACAGTCAGGTATTTGTCTCAGCCCACAGGGAATTGCTCCACTCACACTCACCGTCAGGGCCTCACGGACCACAGAGCACAGACTTGTTCTGGTCAAGCATTCAGTATGAAGACACACATTTCCACTCTGCTCTCAGTTATGCTTCTGAAGTTATTAAATCACAGGCGGAGCAGAAGAACCTACTGACACAGTACTTGCAGTCCCACTTTGCTAACACTCCCACCCCTCTTCAGCAGTACAAAGTCAGGAAGCAGCAAAGAGTTTAAGGTCCAGGAAACACTGCTCAGTGTCTTGGAAAACAGCTGCTTTCATCACCAAAAGTAAAAGCAACCTTTCTCTCAAACCTTTGCAAGAAGCTCCAATATGCAACCGAGGGATACAAGCGTGGGTTCATACCTGCAGCTAGGCACCTCCCTTCAGTTGTTGCAGTCTTCACTCTGAAAGATAAGGAAGAAAAAGGCACTGAGTACTCCAGAGTTACAACAACGTTTCTGGAACTGACTGGTGACCTGGGAACACCTCACACACTCATTTTTGTTGTGTTTCACAATAACATGCTAGGTTATAAAGGTCCTACTAGTGATTCAGGCAATACATTACCTGAGGACATCTGCCCCACTTGGCTATTTTTGAAGTTTATTCACAGAATCCCAGAACATTGGGGATCGGAAGGGACCTCAAAAGATCACCCAGTCCAGTCCCCCTGCCACAGCAGGATCCCCTAGATCAAGGTGCACAGGAACGTGGCCAGGCATGTTTTGAACATGTCCAGAGAAGGAGACTCCACAACCCTCATGGGCAGCCTGTTCCAGTGCTCTGCAGTCCTCACCGGGAAGAAGTTCCTTCTCCTATTCAATACTTGATGGTTTCAGGTTCTTGCCAGCAGACCTGGCTTTCAATCATCACACAAAGCAATGTTTTTGTCATCCTTACACCAAATCTTTGCCAGATCGTTACCTCCTGTGGAAGCTGTCATAAACGCTGATTAGTATTTCTGTGATAATCAGCTTTCAGAAAAATTCAATACACAGTCCACTGCCCTTGTAAGTGCTTCAGAACAGACTGAGAAACAACTTTTTAATGCTAAAGAGAAAAAAATCTTCCCTTTGCACATGCAGCTCTAGAGAAGTAATTAAAAACCTTCAAAGGAACCATAAGTACAGGCAGAGGAACCCATAACTCCAGGGCACCTCTGGGAAGACATACACCTCACTGAGTCAGAGACAATAAAGGCTTCAAAAAGCAAGCAGCACAGCTGGCAGACACCTGCAGAAAGGCTGGGAGAATGCTCTTAAACCACAACTGCTCTTCCAACCAAAGTTCTTCTGGTACAGCTCACGTACCTGCAAGCAGAATCCAAGTACACCAAATCACCTTCTCCAGGCTTCTACACCAGACAAAGCCGGCTCAGAGGCCAAAGACCAACATCTGTAGTTCTTGCAAGAAGCAGGCACACACGGTGGGCATGATGTTACCTGTGGATGAGGCACCACAGCCTCTGCGGTTCACTGACATAGCAGGAAGCTCCTGTGAGAACCAGGCATTAGATGCCAACAGTGAACTACTGTCGTAGTCACACACACAGAATCACAGGATCATTCAGGCTGGAAAAGACCCCCGGAATCATCCAGTCCAACCATCAGTCCTACAAGGTCACCCTTAAACCAGATCCCTCAACACCACATCTAAGCATCTTTTAAGCTCATCACAGAATCCAGGCATGAGGACTCAGCCCCCACCCTGGGCAGCCCATCCCAGTCCCTGACCACTCTCTCCAGGAAGCATTTCTTCTGATGGCCAGTCTAACCCTCCCCTGTTGGAGCCTGAAGCCCTTCCCCTCCACTTCTGTCACTAATGACCTGTGAGAAGAAACCAGCACCAACATCTCTGCAGTGTCCTTTTGCAGGAGCACTGGCTCTTAGTGGCGACATCAGAACTATTAACTGGTGCATCTCATTACAGCTTCTGCAAAGACCTGTCCCGAATCCCACCCCCCGACTCAAGTGCTGCATCTGAGTCACTTCCAACTTCTTCTGCATAAAGCTGCGAGGAGCTACAGCACCACTTGAGAACCCCATGTAGACAAATGAAGTTTTAATTCTCAGATTGAACAGCCAGACCCAAGAGTGACAAAATACACTCTCGCTGACGGCTGTAACTCGCAGTATCATATAAATAGAACTGCAGCTGGCAACAAGAGGCTGTAACCACCAAGTACTAAACAAAGGATAGGAGCCCAATAAATCTAGTGAAACTGCTTTGACAGTGGCAAAACTTCAGTCTCACCAGCACCCAGAACCATCCAGAAGGAAATACTTGATTATTTAATGAACGCTGATCAGCAACTTCACTGTCTCAGCGCTTGTCTAGACCAGTAAGTTCTGGTTTCTCATTACACTTTCCAGGAATGTTTGTTTGTGGGATGCTAAAATCACCACTGACAACCAAAGAGGCTGCAGATAACACAGACCATACAGCTCTACCTGACTTATTCTGGCATCAACAGTCACTCAAAAAAACCAACATTCAGCCTGGACTCCCTGTGCATTTATGGACCTTTAAAGTACCTGCATGGTCAGGGACAAAAACATGCAAACACCACCACTCTGGAGGAAAAGCGTGAGGGAGATAACGATGCACCACAGTGAAGGAGCACTGGGTATGTCAGACGACAAACAGAGAGGTTGATACCAAAAGACTGGTTCCATTCACTGTACAGCTTAACCCACAACCCACAGAAAGGGTGACACTCTCTCGTGACTTTTCCACGACACACCAAGACAACAGGAACAGCCAGGAGAAACTCACAAGTGCCAAAGCCTTACCAAGGAAGCAGTCATACTTTCTTATCCAAGAAATGCCCTTCTCCTGCTGCAATCTTTACACCATCCAAGCCTCCCAGCACCAGACACCGCTTGTTCAACACACGGCAACAACTCGTGGTCACTGCGCCTGCTCACTTCACTCCTGCAGACAGAGCTGTCAAATCCTGTTCTCCTCAGTGCTGCCAGCACCAAGTGCTAATGTGCACAGAGGTCAGCAGGCAATCTGTACAGTTACTAAGCAGAATGACTCACGACAGTAGGTTTGACTAGCAGAATATCAGCGTGTTCAACTCCAGATACAACAGGAAGAATGCAGTGAGGCTCTGAGAATTGAACATTTGAGAACCACTGGTTAAGAACACAAAAAAAAAGGGAAAACATTTCAAATGCTGGTTTGAGTTACTGTAACCACAATATCATAAAATAGTTGGTATTTGGGATGTAGACCATATCTGCAATGTGTGTTCCGTGCCCTGTCAGCTGTTACAGTTTAAACACTCTGGTCTTGTAAACCCTAATTAAAAAGTGACAAGAGGCACACTCTGAGAATGCAAAGCGATCCCAAGGTCTTCTGCTGAATACACAGGTCTAGCAGAACATCTTTTGCAGGGGGATTGGACTAGATGATCTTTCGAGGTCACTTCCAATCCCTAATGTTCTGTGATCTTTACTATGCTAGTGGCAGCCTTTTACACTACAAACTACCCTTGCAGCCCATTCTGTGACCCTGAAGCACCCACTCCGGGCTGCTTGCCTGCAGTGACTAATGCTCACTGACCCTTGCGCAGCTCTGCTTGCTCCTCTCTCTTCCTCAGGCTTCAGGAACCCTTCTCTGCTGCTCAAGGCAGGATCTGTCACCTGATCTTAGCTTTCAGCTGGGTGCTGGGAGAAGGAGGTGGGACCCATCAAGAACTCTGCCAAGAACAGAGAGCCTCAGTACTTGCTTCTAGTTCTATGCACGTATCTTCAAACGTTCTACACTTACACACTTATCTATCAATTCTTTCCACTCCCTTTTCCTGGAAGGCATGGCCTGACATCAGATGTTTCCACTGCTAGCAGGAGACTCCAGAAACTTTAGCACAAAATCAAAGTGCTATAAATACATTTCTGGCTGCCCAAGGACTCAAAATGGGCAAAATCCTCTTACATATCTTAGTGGACTCTCCAGGTTTCAACACGTCATATCTAGACTTTGGAGCTACCTTGCACTTCCTGAATCAAAACCTCACATGTGGTCCCTTATCTTCTCTGTCCTCACAGAACATTAGGGACTGGAAGGGACCTCGAAGGATCATCCGGTCCAATGCCCCCCGCAAACAGCCTGTATCAAGCACTGCCTTCACAAAGCACCTTCCATCAACATCCCTGTCTAAACCAAAGGATACACACTACAACTCTCACTTCCTTTTCTCAGCTGTGTTACTAGAGAGAACTGGACGCAAGCCCTCCATAGACACTGGACAGATACTGGGCAGAAACTCAAAGGAACAGATCAACATGTTCCTACTGCAGATTCAGTTCATGCTGAAACGCTTGCCAAAAGACCAGAGCACAAGCCTTTCTGACCAGCAGTCCATCCCCACCTCTGTGTAACAAGGCTGAGAAAGAGACACTCGGGTGTGACCTAGCCTATCGACAACAGGAAAAGATTGGGTTTAACCTCCATGTTCCCCAATTCCATTCACTGCACAACCACAGAGAGGGTCTTGGCAGCACAAAGAGCAAACACACCAAAAGATGGAAGAAGCCTCTTTCCGAGTAGATCCAGCACACGCTCACTCCCATTACCCATGGAACCACACCGTCAGATTTAGGTGCAGAATTCCCCTTGATGATAGTCTGAGTCTTGGTAAAGGCCTCAAATGACACAGACGGTTTGTTTTCAAACAGTACTGTCAACTCAGAAACAGTTTAGATTATGGATTTGCCACCTTCCCCTGGCTTGTACAGAAGGGATGTCAACTGGGGAGCCTGAGAAAGTAAGAGCAAGAAAAGGCAAAGGGCTCAAGGAGGATGCAAGGATTAGGAAACATTGTCGGAGCTCTTCAGACAAGAAGCTCAATATCCCAGCAGCTGCTTTTTCACAATTAATTCCACAGGTTTTTCAGACAAAGGTGGGACAGCTACTGCCACGTGCTCAATAAACAAAGGATGATCAGAAAACAAACAGCCACACAACAGAGATGCTGACGTTGGAAGAGTTCAAGAAGTCATACACCCACCACAGTTCCCTGCCTGCAGACACAGGCCGATTCAGGCATTGTTAAGCAGCTGAGAGCCCCCAGTGTGCCTCCAAAACAGGCTTCTTCCAAATGCAAGGAACCTATAGCTGTCTCAGAAGGAAATACATTGCTGTGGCAGCAAAACAATTCAGACTGAGCTCATGGAACGCGGTCCTCCTGAATGATTTCCACAAGATGCTGCCTTCTGCTTAGCGAGGCAAACAGTGTCTATCTCATGCAGATAGGTGTGATGTCTTTTTGCGCCGATACCCAAAAGGCAGCAGTACCTGCAAGAGGAGAGTATCCCCTGACAGGCAGTAAACATGCTCTAGAGCCCATTCCCCCCTTTCTCCCTCTCCAAAAATGCATCGCCAGCGTGGATTCAGGTAGATCCAGTTGCTGCCACTATTCTGAACGCCTCTCTGCTACTCGGAGAAACCCCACCACCAATTTACTACAGCATCAGCAGCTAAAGACTCCTGCACTATTTGTTTACTTGATCTACTGAAGAAAAGCCATGGTGAACCGCCATCCCAAGCGTGTGCAGGCTTTAATATAAACCTCATGCAAACGCACAGCCAGGGAAGTCGTAGCCTCACATTTCCAGCTCTTCCTAGCAGGCCATTTCCTAGAACCCCATCCCTCAGCACCAACTCCTTGTTCTAGATGAGGCTGACCAGGGTCTAGCTCCTCATTAATCTCCCTTGCCCATCACAAGGCAAGACAGAGCTCAGTTCTTCCAGGACAGAATCTAGTTTTCACTAATCTTTATGGCAGACAGTGACAAGCATTTTGTGGGAAGATACAGACCTCGACTAATCACCTCCAAAGTAAGCAGGGGCCTGACCCTGAAGACCCTCGTCCCAGAAGACAGCAGCTATTTCAGTGGTTAAACCTGTGTCTTTGTGATGCCACTGCCACCCACTTGGACAAGACAACTGCCTGCCCTCTGCACTCCCGATGCCACAGCTCCCAGCTTGGATGAACTGCATTTTACAAGAAAGAAAGCATCCACAAATAGATCACCTTTCACTTGGCACACCAGTCCTCCCCAGAAACACGGAGACAGACAGACGGACGGACGTACGTAACAAAAGAGACTCTAAGTCCTGGCTCTCAGCTCTGCTCGGCTAGAGCTGAAGGCACCAGTACCAGGCAGATCCACAGCAACCAGTTAGCTAGTGTGCTGCTGCTGTACAAATATAGAAAGCACAAAGTGGAACGAGCACTTCGGCGGAAGAGATTCTGCTCTGCTCTGGGTAGGGAGGGAGGAGCAGGGCGCTGAACCAGCTGAACGGCTTTACCCATACATGGTCTCTGCAAGAGACCACTGTGAAGACAAGTTCCTTCACATGTGCACGCCCTCAGTCAGTGTCGCACTGCGCGGGGCAAGACAGGAATTAAAGGGTAGGCACTTAAGGGAGTCACTGGTTTGAAGTGAGTTCCGAGCCCGTTTTGCTAATGCCCTCCTTAATAATGGCGAAAGGTCCCACATACTTCGTCCAACAGAATCTGGGCAACAGCTCAAGTGCCAGACAAAAGCCTCCCTTCCACAGAACCCCCCGCATTCACCAGCACTTCCAGAACCACTGCCCTGGCTGGGTCCTCCTCGTTGCTTTTGGATATACACATACGCATACCAACCTCTTGGTTTGACCTTCCCTGCCACACAATCCCCCCCAAAGTTAATTACAGAGATCTTCTTAAACCCTTCTCCCTTTAAGTGTTTTCCTAAACCAGAAAGCACAACCTTTCTCACTGGTTGATATAAATTCCTGTGGTGACCTGCCATGCCTGCTTCCCCAGCCATTCTTTTTAGCCAGAGTGTAAACACAAACAAAACCTTTATCCATGCATTCCTCTTAAAAATATAAGGAATCTGCTTCCACCCAGCATCTTCTTCTCCTCCTCTTCACGTTCTCGTACAGAAAGAGCAAAATCAGTGTAACTTAAAATCTCAACCCTGAGGTATTAAACAAAAACCAAACAAGTGGCACAGTCCCTCTTTTTTCCAGCACGCAGGCATCACAGAATCACAGTTAGAGACTGGAAAGGACCTCAAAAGATCATCCACTCCAATCCCCTTGCCACAGCAGGATCCCCTAGATCAAGTGGCACAGGAACATATCCAAGTGGGTTTTAAACATCTCCTCTCTCCAGAGGAGACTCCACAACCCCCCTGGGAAGCCCCTGCCAGGGCTCTGTCATCCTCACCAGGAAGAAGGTTCTTCTCACACTGATGGGGAACCTCCTCTGCTCCAGCTCACACCCACTGCCCCTTGTCCTGTCACTGGGTGCCCCTGAGCAGAGCCTGGCTCCATCCTCCTGACACCCACCCTTCACATATTTAACATCAATAGGGTCACCCCTCAGTCTCCTTTTTTCCAAGTTAAAGAGACCCAGCTCCCTCTATAATTCCTTATGAGGAAAGACTAAGAATTACAAAGCAAATTCTACACCAGACAGTCAATGTCACAGCAGCTTCTACGCTGTGAAACACAGACAGTACAGTACCACCTACAGCCGGTCTCTCTAGTGATCAAGCCCTGGCACTGAACACAATCCAAGCTGTAACATGGGAGGCTTTACTGCACAAATACCAGAACATTCTCACTCACCTTCTTCTAAGTCACCAAGTACACAACCACAGATTTCTGAGCAGTGAAACTGCCTGTGAGAAGCAAATACACGACCCTCTTTCACCCCAAAGCCTTTGCATGTTGATAACTGTCTGTAGCAGCATCACTTCTAAGGGCACCTAGGCCTCACTCAAACTGACAGATGCTGCAGTCGTAACACAATGATGGACAACACAAAAGAGGAAGAAATACAATTCCTAAGTCCCCTGACCTGTCAGCGAGGCTGAAATGCAAACCAGCAGTTTTTGGAAGGCAAATGACATGGCAGCACACAGGTGAGCTGACAAAAGGATGTGAGACAATGTTCAGTTTAGGAATCTCTGCTCATATAAAGTTAAGGAAGATGCCTTCACTTTCCTACGTAGACTTGGCATGTGTCTGCTAAATGCTTCGGTCAGATAACAGCCTTCAAAAATAACCAGCTCATCTGTTTTGAGGAAAACAGACGTGAATGCTGCTTTTCCAGCAGATGCTGAAGGATTTGTGTATAGTTGGAATATTCTCTGACCTGCACAGTTTGTGGCAAAAATAGCTGAGAACATTAGTGGGTTCAGTGACAGCCTGAATTCTAAATTATAAGATGTTCACAGAACAGTATCACAGAATCCCAGAACATCAGGGATTGGAAGGGACCTTGAAAGATCATCCAGTCTAATCCCCCTGCCACAGCAGGATCCCGCACATCCAGTCGCCAGGCAGGTTTGAAACATCTCCAGCACCCAATGATAGGACATGGGGCAACGAATGCAAGCTGGAACAGAGGAAGTTTACCTCACTCTGAGAAGGATCTTCTTCCTGGTGACAGTGACAGAGCCCTGGAAGGGACTGCCCAGGGAGGTTGTGAAGTTTCCTTCTCCGGAGACGTTTCAAACTCGCCTGGACATGTTCCTGTGCAACTGGATCTAGGGGATCCTGCTGTGGTGGGGGATTGGGCTGGGTGATCTTTCGAGGTCCATTTCAGTCCCTAATGTTCTATGAATCTGCGATGGCAGCACAACAAGACACACTCAACACACTCGACCTCTCCTCCACATTCTTGTTCAAGATCTTGAGATGTGCTGCTGAAAAGAACGCAGGGTCTCTGCTCACTTTCATGAATTCCAACAACACCTAAGCAAGGTATCCCAATTTACATTTACAAGCAATTTAGTCAAATCAACGTGAAAATCCCACCGAGACATGATTTTAGCCCAGTTTACATAACTGTAATCTACCTGTACCTTTATCCCCACAAGTCAAGCCACTAGATCAGTTAGAAGTCTACTGTAAATCAGTGAAGCTCATCACCAGAACTGGCAGTGTGACAGTTTGCTGCTGCTGCCTTGTCTTGAACAGAGCAGCCAGTGAACCAGCTCACCTGTTCCACACCAAAACTGAGCACCACTGAGAATGCTGAAAGCGGAAGGGCAGCAGCGTGCACAGGACAGAAGACAACTCACGGCATAAACTCACACACCGTGTGCCACAAACCATATCACCTAAACTGAAATTCTTTGCCAAGAGCTGAAGACTTCTGCTCAGCCATCTAGCTGCAACCAGTACTGTTCATCCTGAACTCGCGCGGCCACGATCACTTTTATTTTAAAGAGCAGAGCTAAGATGGCTGAAAGCTTTGTGCTACTTGAGATGTCAGGAAGACTTCCTTCACCCGGGACAATAACCGTGCCACGACACACTGCTGTCAAACCAACAAGCCCACTCTGTCACAAGTCTGACCTGTGAGCTACTTGCTCATCCCCACAGCAAACCATCTGCAGACTAGTTTGTGCTGAAGGTTTGAAGCCATTTCCATCCTAATGTCCTGCTTTGCCCTAACACACATATTCGCCTCACATGCTTTACTTGTTTAGGGGTGAACTTGGAAAGTCGGGTTGGACTCCATGATCCTGGGGGTTCTTTTCCAACCTGAACGATTCTGAGATTCCTGGCAACAGGTACCACCAAGGTGATACTCAGTTGACACTTGGGAAACGTCCTTTTTAAAATGTGAAGGCTAAAGCACCCTCAAGATTGTCCAGCACAGGTGTAGCAGCAACAGCAGAAGAGCTGACACCTTGCTACTTTCGAATTACACAAGCATCTCTACCGACAGGAGCAACAGCAATGAAACTGGTGGTTGTTTCTTCCAACCAAGATGCCCTTTCTTGCCTCAAGAAACCTTGTGACAGGATCACAACTGTGATACTTCAGGAGAAATATCCCTTAGACAGCCTCAACAACTTTTCTCAGTCTGAAACTCCCATTCTAAGAAACCCTGAAGTATTTTCCTCTGCTTTGATTAACACTGTTTTTTCCCCAGCAAATAGCTGATCAATGGATAAAAATACTTCCTTGCCTGAAGGCAGTTCCCAAAGCAGTGAATAACTGCGCAGAGTCTGGGGAACAGCGAGCTAAAGGACGAGAAGCAGTACCGAACGCACCTGGATCGAAAGAAAACATTTAAGGTATCCACAGCCAGACTGGTGAATGACAGCACAGAGCTAGACATCTGAGTCTGCTGGAGTACTGCTGCTGTTCCAAGCAGCAAAACTCACAGTATGCCTCTGCAAACTGGGTTGTCTCATGGACACAACGCTGAAAGTCTCCACTAGAACATGCTGTGCTGGCTGTTGAAAGATAACCAGGGTCACAGACTAATCACAAGGAAATCTCAAAAACAAGGAGAATCTGTAGCACAGTTTGTACCATCCAGCCCCAAAACTCAGGAGAAACTTAGAGCAGGCCCTCTGAAGAGGTTTGCAGCAGAAGGCAAGTGAATGACACCAAGAAACACAGTAACTGAAATTCCATAACCACACTTTGGAATGAGATGCCAGAAACAGTTACAGAACAACCTGCTCTTAACAGAGTCCATTACTGAGTCCACTCAGAGACTGGAGAACAGGCAGGATTTTACTTAACTCTGTGCAAGTCTAAAATTCTTAAGAACCAGATAAACTTCCACCTTTTATCAAATTCTAGAATCACAGAAGATTAGAGATTGGAAGGGACCTCGAAAGATCATCCAGTCCAGTCCCCCTGCCACAGCAGAACCCCCAGATTGAACTAGTTCAGCACAATGCTGTTTGCAGTAATTTCAGAAGGAGTTACACAAGATCATAAATACTTCTCCCACGTCAAAGCATCACAATTTGTTTCATCTAATGATTCTTCATACGATGCAAGTGTTACTTGCCAGAGACACAGCAAATTAAGGATTCCTTATGCATGAAACATATGAGCACTGCCTACCTATGATCCAGCCACCCTCTGTGATTTTCCCAGCTGGGAGGCATGTCTTGAGTATCCCCACTCATTGCAGAAGAAATCAAAGCTAAAGGCACCCTTCCCACAGACAACTTAACAAGCACATTTAGTCTGGCATGACCAGCAAGAAGACAGATCAGCAGTAAGGACACAGCACTGCTGTGGAATCCTTTACCACGTCTGGCAGCCACTGTGAAAGACAAGTAACTTCTTCACGTTAGTCTAAGTCAAAAACCTGCACAATAAAACTACCACCAGACATACCCTTGTGGTTTAATGCTCACAAGTTGATGACAGTTACTCTTCTGTCACCTGTGTCTCCACAGACACTGTGCTCTTGCTTGCTGTTGCAACTTCTATGCCTGACTCTATTACCTAAGCTCAAATCCAAAGAAAAGGAGCAGGTTCCTAACGGCAAGCACAGAACTGAGGCAGGACCAGGGACTGGCTTGTCTCCAATGTAACACTAGACACTTTGAAAGGGAAAGTTAAAAACAGAGACATCCAAGAGGGATCATTCAGAGTGGGTGAACTCACTCTACCGAACAGCTCATGCTTTCCCAGAATAAATATCAGCACCAGTTTTGAATTCAAGCACAGGCTGAAAGAGCAAGTTCCTTAAAACAAATACAATTCACAGAATCACAGAACTTTAGGAATTGGAAGGGACCTCGAGAGATCATCCAGTCCAATCCCCCTGCCACAGCAGGATCCCCTAGATCCAGTCACACAGGAACATGGCCAGGTGGGTTTGAAATGTCTCCAGGGAAGGAGACTCCACAAACCCCCTGGGCAGCCCCTTCCAGGCCTCTGGCACCCTCATCAGGTCCTTCTCACACAGATGTGGAACCTCCTGTGTTCCAGCTCACACCCACTGCTCCATGTCCCATCATTAGATGCCACTGATCAGAGCCTGGCTCCATCCTCCTGACACCCACCATTCCTTTACACCACTGCATTTTAAAATCCTTATTTAGGGATTTTACCGTACGTACATCTGCATCCATGTTGCTGAGCAAATACAAGAACTGTGTTCTTGCCCTGGGGATTCTTCACCAGCAGGAAAGCAGCTGAACATACTAAGCCACAGGATGCCAGCTGCACCCACCTTAACATTTCCTCTGCATAAACACGTAAGAAGTATTTTCAAGCCTCTACCACAGCAGGAGTATTTCCAACAAAGCTGCCCATTAAAGAGCTGGATGCAACTCTGGGCAGTACAGCACCTCACATTATGCAGAGCTGCCAGCAACATGGCTGAGGGGAAGAAAAAGAGCACAATGGGTTTGTTATCAATATTCAATGCCAAGTCAGTGCAGCACAAACTACCTGAACTGTAGGAAACTGATAGAGAAAACAGCAAAAGGAGAGAACTTAGCAAGTGCTGTCATCATTAGTGCAAAGATTAAGACTGCAAGGACAGAGACGCACACGGGAAGTTAAATAATTTGTAGATACTGGTGAAGTCCAAGCTCCTGCAGGCAGGAAGCAAAGCGTGCTCCAAGATATAAAACCCCAACACAGGTTTCTCTAGATGAAGTGAGGCCCCGTGAAAGCCACACTCGAGCAACACGTACAGGACACTGTAAAGTTACAGAAACGCTCGCGGACACTGTCTGGCAGAAGGGAATGCCTCTGCCTTCGACGTGAACACCTCCAGGCCACGATGCCTTAGGAATTTAAGCATCGAAGTTCCCTCACCTTACTCTAACGCTGCCTTCCGCTTCCCACTCACAAACAGCCCCGGAGGGACCTTGCGCCGTTACCAGCCTTTATCACTCTACGTGCGGCCCCTCCGGGGGGTTTATCCACCTTCCCACCCGGTTCCGGCACCCAGCTCCTGCTCCCGCCCAGCGCCGTCTGCGCCCCGGTTCGGCCCTGGCCCCTACCAGCGCTCCGCATACCTCAAACCGGCCCGCACCGCACCCTGCGCCGGAACCAGCCCGGTCCCTGAGGGACAGACAGAGCCGCCCCACACCCCAGGGGCCGCGCCGAGCAGCGCCCGCAGCCCCACACCGTGCCCCTGCCAGCGCTCAGGGGCAGACACCGCAACCGGCGGCTTCCGGCCTCGGGACCCGCAGGGCGCCGCCAGCAGGGCGGCCCCGGGCCCCACTAGCCGCTGGCCCAGTCCCTTCGCGCCCGGGACAGAGACTGCGGGCGGCCCCTCGGTCGGGCCCGGGACTTCGGCCGTTACCTGCGCCCGGCGGTCGCGCTCCCCGCGGGCCCGGCCCGGCGAGAGCTCCTCCTGGCGGATGCCGCCTCACCTGCCCTGGGTCCGCCCGCGCCCCGCTCGGCTCTCAGCGCCGTCTCGGGCCGGCTCCGCAAGATGGCGGCGCTTCCGGGAGAGACCACGGCGGGCGCGGGGCGGGGGGGGCGGGAGAAACCTCACTGGGCCCCGCCCTCCCGCCTCGGGCCTCCGGCTCCGCATGGCGCTGGCGGAGGCGCTGGGAGCCGCGGCGGCGCGGCTGCTCTTCTACCCGACGCTGCTGTACACGGCGGCGCGGGCGCGGCTGCCCGGGTCCCGCCGGCCCTGGTTCCATCGCATCGACCGCGCCGTGCTGCTGGGCGCGCTGCCGCTGCGGGGACGCAGCCGCGGGGTAAGGCGGTGGGCAAGGCGGGGCGGGACGGGCCTGGAGGGGCCTCACGGTGCCTGACGGGGCCTGTGCCCGCAGCTGGTGGCCGAGGAGAACGTCCGCGCCGTGGTCAGCCTCAACGAGGAGTACGAGACCCGGTTTCTGTGCTGCTCCGCCCAGGTGAGCCCCGGGAAGGGCTCACTGGGCCCAGGCCCAGCTCCTTCCTTCCCTGCCACGTCCTTTGGATTCCCTTAAACTTTTCTGACAGCCAGCACTACAGCTTCCATAAACCTCATTTAAAGGGGTGACATTTAGGCCCTGCTTACAGGAAACCCCAAATGCCTCAGTTGGCAACCCCCCTCCCCAAAGTTAACTAGTTGAATCTGCACTTCAGGAATGGGAGGCAATGGGAGTGGAGCAGTTGCGTCTCAGCACTGTGGATCTAACTGGAGTCCCTACCTTGGAAAACCTGCACAAGGGAGTCGCATTCATCCTGAAGCACCGAGCCCGAGGCAGCAGCGTCTATGTCCACTGCAAGGCAGGGCGCTCCCGCAGTGCCACCATGGTAGCTGCATATTTAATCCAAGTAAGAACAACTCTTTGCTAAATGGGGTTTATTGTCACAGTGGCTAGGGGGAAGACAGCCAACTTCTGCAGTTTGCTTTTGCTTAAGAATCCTCTACATACAGGTGTGTCAACAATCCATGATTTTATCGAGTTTGCACTGGAGACCCGTTTTAGAAGAGGCAGATCACTCAGCCCTAAACACGCACTGCTACAGTCGCAAATGCAGGGCAAACAATCACGTGAAACTCCCATGTTTGCTGAACTGCGAAAGCCTTATGCTTTCTTCGATAATCCAGTTTATCTTCACAGAATCCCAGAACATTTGGATCGGAAGGGACCTTGAATGATCATCTAGTCCAATCCAGTCCATCCACAGCAGGATCCCCTAGATCCAGCCTCACAGGAACATGGCCAGGAGGGTTTGAAATGTCTCCAGAGAAGGAGACTCTACAACCCCCTGGGCAGCCCCTTCCAGGGCTCTCTCACCCTTACTGGGAAGAAGGTCCTTCTCATATTGATGTGGATGTTCCACATATTGATGTGGAACCTCCTCTGCTCCAGCTCACACACACTGCCACTTGTCCCATTATTAGTTGACACTGAGCAGAGCCTGGCTCCATCCTCCTGACACCCACCCTTCACACACTGATCAACATCCATGGGGTCACCCCTCAGGCTCCTCTTTCCCAGCTCAAGAGCCCCAGCTCCCTCAGCCTTTCCTCAGCAGGGAGATGTTCCACTCCATCATCTTTGTGGCTCCACATAGAATAGTGAGATAGTGGTGGAGCTGCAGTTTAGTTGCTGATGTAAATAGTGTCCTCTTTCCTCTGTATGGCCGGCCATGGCCAGCTCTAGCACAGGCACAGGTACTGGCAAAGATGTTCTGATCTTAGAGGAAAGAGAAGCTGTTGTTACAATAAAGCTCTGGAACTCATGCTCTGATAGCATCTGTGTGGTTCTGGCAGAGCAGTCACACCTCAGGAAGCGGCTCTGTTTTCTGGTCCACTGATATAGTAAGTTCTCAACAGGTTTAATGAGTCTGTCCATCATAATTCTTTCTGTGGAGGAGCAGACCAAGATGGGAGTAACAAGTCCCTGACTCTGTGAGGAACATGAGGGGCAAAGTGTGAAGTTTCTATCTGCTGTTGTGTGCAGCCTGCAGGGATGGAACAGATTTTCACTTGCAGGGTTTCTGCCCTTTCAGCTGCATCACTGGAGTCCTCAGGAAGCAATAGAGGCTATTGCCAAGATCCGTCCCCACATCCTTGTTCGGCGCAAGCAGGTCCAAGTCTTGGAGACATTTCACAGGGATGTGACTACTGGGACAACTGCACAGTGTCAGTAAGAACCACCAAAATCTGTCTCTCTGCTGCTTTAAGAAACCCCCAGGTTTTACTCACCTAATGAAGAGCTAAGCACTGTACTTCTTGACCATCAATAAATATGTTTTAACATAGACTACAGTGAAGGTGAGGTTTGGCTGTTCCATTAAGGTTTTCTCATGGCTATTACCTTGGTTCTTGTGGAGCCCCTCAGTTCTTGTCTCCCACACCTAGTAGCAGTGCTAAGCCAGACTGCAATCCACAGGCAGTTCTATAATATTTGCAGCAAAGGAACTTTGTCTCAGAAGAGACTTTATTCAAGGGATTACAATGCCAACAGAGGGGGGTATGATTACAGGTGGGGGTTTCCCTGTGCAGTAAGGAAGCCAACGCTCATAAAAACAGTGTCCCTCATGTTGTGAGCAGAATACAGAGCAGCAAAACAAGTTCCCAGGTTGTCACCACTCCTCCAGAGGAAGTGCCGAATAATGCAACCTACTAAAGGTCTTGGGGTCAGCACTGGAATCTGTCTGCTGCAAATACTTCTGCCAGTCCCTCCTTCTGCAGGAAGGACATGGGAACATTCAAATGGGGACATACCTGGAGGACACAGTGCACACTGAACTGCAACTGACATGACAGACACACATAGTCTCCCCAGCAGTTTAAAACTAGCTTGTCTGGGTCGAGGAGGACATTGTCCATGTGCCACAGGATTTGTTACTGGTGGATTGGTTTTGGGTTAAGAAAGCCAGTTGCTGCAGTCTGGGCCTCAAATACAAGCAGCTTATCGAGGGATCAAGGTAGTAGCATTTAGTCCATCTGAAATCTAAGATACAGCAGTTCAACTTTAACAGTGCTACGTAAAAGTACAGGCCCACAGCCAGAAAGGCTGCACATCCTCTGCTCAGGAACAGAGGATGGGGTCTTGACTGGCTGTTGTAGACTCGTACTAATCGGGACTGGTGCTTAGGGTGGTGGCTGCCTCTGAGCTGCAGAACACTGATGCTGCTCTGCCACTGGGGCTGTTCCTCCCAACTAGGCCAGGACAAACTGCAAGTTAGTGAGCAGCACTTTGATACCACTTGTGACTGTTACAACAGAGGTGGCTGGGTTGAGTTTGAACGTGTTTGCATCTCCCTTTTTGTAGCGGTCACGAAAGACGTAGATGCTGCCGTTACAGCTGGCGATTTTCCAGAGGGACGGTACCGAGCTCCAGGCGTCTGGCAGGCAGAGCCGGGTGAAGCTGTCGAGCAGGGGATTGTAGCACAGCAACGAATCCCCCTCGGCCACGATGAACACCACGTCCTTGTGGACGGCAGCGTGCATGCGCCCCGCGAACGGCAGGACATACGGCTTCACGTGGCACTTCTCCGTGTTGGTGTCGTAGCACTGGATCAGTCGAGAGGGCTTGGTGAAGAAGTCCAAGTCATTTTCCTCCCCACCCAGCAGGTAAATGACACCGTTAAGGTTGACACCTGCGGCTCCAGAGACTGCCACTTCCAGCTGACTCGTCTCTGTCCAGACATTGTCTCGTACTCTGTAGTATATGACAGCGTTGGAGAGAGTGTCCTGTAGAGTCTTCCCCCCCAGCGAGTATATCGCATCCTTGCTTGGCACGGAAACGAGGGTGTGCTGGAGCCGGTCGCGGGGCAGAGGGGCGCACCACTCCCAGTCTATCGTTGCGTTGTTGCACTTCCACATGCGTCGTGGGATGGAGCCGCCCACAACGTAGAGGTCACTGCCGTGCTTGCAGGCTGCCGTGATCTGGTGGCACAGGCTGTTCTGGCCGCTCACGCTTATGGAGTCGTCATCAGCACAGTGCAGAGAGACGGCGAGGGAGTGCGTACGAGACGACTCCTTTCCAATCAGGTAGATGTGAACGTTTTCTCCGATCACCTGAGAAAAAGGAGCGTGTCAGCAGAACTGCACTAGTCCACACAAACATCAGTGATGCCTAAGAACACATTTTTCAGCTTAGGACCCACCTGTGGGCCTGAGGCGTGGGAGCCTGCCGCTCTACCGTGTTCAGGATTCAGAGCCTCACAGCCTTTGCAAGAGACCAGTCGTACCTGACATTGCGCAGCAGCACCAGACTGGGCTGGAACCCAGTCGTCTGTGGTTTAGGTAAAGGGCTGCTTGCATCACTCTGAGTAGAGTTATAAGAGAGATGCCAAACTCAGACTTCTGAATGGTCTCTTGGTAACAGCATCTGATGAAGCAAGTTCTGCGTGGCACTGCGCCAGCCGTAGCGAGAGCAGCCTGAGGTGAAGTTGAAAATGCTGTCAAGCAGGGCTGCTGTTTACAACAATGAAAGGGCTCCTCACACAAGCACCACGAATTGCGATGGCATTTGTGCTTTGACAGCTTTCAAGTCACACCTGGGAGCAGAATACCCTGCCTTGGAAAGTGTGAAACCAGCAAGTGCTACGCTGGAAGAGGTCTTTTTATACCTTCAGACTCGATCGCAGTGTCTCTGAAAAGCCTGCTCGCTCCTCCTTGTTGAAGTTGATCCAGGTTTCTATGGCAACTGCTGGATTCTGAGAACACGGAACGCCATCTGCGGTTTGGGGACAGAAAGGCACTTCTGGTATCTTGACAAAGCTGTATGCGCCCTCGAGAACATCCTCTGCCTGCGACTGCCGCCCCCTGCTCCCACCACAGACCCTACTTTCTAGAGAATCACAGAACATTAGGGATAGGAAGGGACCTGAAAAGATCATCCAGTCCAGTTCGCCCACGAACAAAAGACAGAGGTGCCTATGTTGTGGTGGGCATGGGCAGCGCTGCCAGCCAGACGTCTGCATGAAGTGAGTTTGGGTTAACAGTAGAAGATGGAGCTGCCACATCTTACGCACTCTGGATGAGTTTCACCACGGGAACCTACGTCCAAGAAAGGCAGAAAAACGCTCTCGTTTGAGATTCTCAGCAGCTGCCTTTCTTTCTGGCTGGTCCTAGGAACACGTCCAGCAAAAGTCATCCAGAATTTCCCTTTTCTGAGCATGGCATGACACTCAAGGAGGAACATCTGGTGTTGCTCCCATCCTCTTGCATCTGCAAATCCTCAAGGAGCTGCTATAGCTTTCCTTAGCAGCGTGGCAGTAGCAAACACACAGCGTACGGCATCAGATCTCCGTCTGGTTCCAGACACAACCACAAGCTTTGGTTAGCTACAAACTACTGCGTCGTCACCTACAGGACTTTACCCACCAGATTCACAGAGCATTAGGGATTGGAAGGGTCCTCAAAAGATCACCCAGCCCAGTCCCCCTGCCACAGCAGGATTCCCTAGATCCAGTCACACAGGAACATGTTCAGGTGAGTTTTAAACCAGAGAAGGAGACTCCACAACTCCCCTGGACAGCCCCTTCCAGGGCTTTGTCACCCTCACTGGGAAGAAGGTCCTTCTCACATTGATGTGGAACCTCCTCTGCTCCAGCTCATGCTAATTTTAATCCTTGCCACTAATAGCTTCCTCTGTTTACGTCTCCATTAACTAAACAAATGAATGGGAGTTGCAAAAGAAAAATAAGTTGTAGGAGTTATATTTCAGGTTTTAATCCATTTTATGAGCTAAGTTCTGGCATAGCTACTGAGTAATGGGATTCTAATGTTCTGAGATTCTATACATGGAATTTATTCAAATGCAGCAGAGATAATACACTGGGGTGGGGTGTGTGTAAAGGCTCTCATATGCGTAACCGTAACCACCTTAAGGGCTATTTTAAGTCCCACAGATGGATTTTGCCAGAGTTCCAAAGAAGCCTGTCATGGCAAGTTTATTGTTGTAACAGCATATAAAGCACATGACACATCAAGAGTAGTTATTGACTCATTTATAAAATTAAAGCAAGGATCTCTCTGGTCCCAAGTCCAGCACATTTAGCTTGGAAAAAAGGAGACTGAGGGGTGACCTCACTGATATTAGTAAATATGGAAAAGGCAGGAGGCTGGAGCCAGGCTCTGCTCTGTGCCATCTAATGACAGGACAAGGGGCAGCGGGTGTGAGCTGGAACAGAGGAGGTTCCACATCAATCTGGGAAGGACCTTCTTCCCAGTGAGGGGTGACAGAGCCCTGGAAGGGGCTGCCCAGGGGGGTTGTGGAGTCTCCTTCTCTGGAGATGTTTACAACCTGCCTGGCCTGTTCCTGTGCGACTGGATCTAAGGGATCCTGCTGTGGCTGGGGGATTGGAGTGGATGATCTGTCGAGGTCCCTTCCAATCCCTAATGTTCAGTGCTTCTGTGATCTGCACATATAGGCTTCTTTATTTTTGCTTCCTCCAGCAATGACACAGAAATGCACACACTCAGGGTTGTGCTGGCAGCACTGTGGAGAAGTTCTCAAGTGCTGGCTGCATCTACCAGGGCAGCAGGAAATCTCATATGTTGGTGGCAGCTGGACTAAGCTGTTCATGCGCTGACACATCCCACAGTACCAAGTCACTGCATCCTTTGCTGCAGATGGCTAGTTATTACCTTTAGAAGGGCAATTGCTGCATTACTTAGGACGTTGCAATGCCTCTGCTTCAGTCAGCTGAGTGCCTAGCCCAGATAATCCTGGGAATGACATCCAGCTGGTCAATACCCTAACAGCGACAAACACGGCTGGTGCTCAGGCTTTCCTACGAACTGGAGTCGTTGCATTGCTAAGTGTTAAATGATCACAAACTAAAGCAACTAACCAAGAGGCTTTCCTAAAGTGTTCATTTCTGGCTTCAGTTTACTTTTCATGCAAACAAAAACACAACAAATTGTTGGAAGTTACCAAGTAAAACTTCTGAGATGTAGACTCAGGAACTGCTGGAAATCACCAGCTTCCTCTGTGTCACAGAATCACAGAACATTAGGGATTGGAAGGGACCTTGAAAGATCACCCAGTCCAGTCCCCCTGACACAGCAGATCAAGTCGCACAGGAACAAGGCCAGGTATCTCCAGAGGAGAAGACTCCACAACCCTGCTGGGCAGCCCCTGCAAGGGCTCTGGCACCTTCACTGGGAAGAAGGTCCTTCTCACACTGATGTGGAACCTCCTCTGTTCCAGCTTACACTTGTTGCCTCTTATCATTAGATGCCCCTGAGCAGAGCCTGGCTCCATCCTCCTGACACCTACCCTTCACACATCGATCAACATCCATGTGGTCACCTCTCAGGCTCCTTTTTCCCAGCTCAAGAGCCCCAGCTCTCTCAGCCTTTCCTCAGCAGGGAGATGCTCCCCTCCCTGCATCATCCCTGTGGCTCTGTGCTGGACTCTCCAGCAGCTCTGTGTCCTTCTGGAGCTGAGGGGCCCAGGACTGGACACAACATTCCAGATGCGGCCTCAGCAGGGCACAGCAGAGGAGGAGGTGAACCTCCCCTTCTCTATAGCTTAGTTGCTCCATGTCCAGGAACAATTAACACTTCTTTCCTGCTTAAGTTATCCAGAATGCTTTGCTTAGCTTAGCTAATCCTCTGAACAGACAGTGACTAAGAGAGTCTGGATCTTCCTACCAGTTTTGCTCAGCCTCTGAAAGTCTCTTTTCTCCACACACACCCTGCCTAGTCCCAGGAGCTCCTTACCTGTGAGGATGTCTGTCAGCAGGCGGAGAGGCAGGTGTAGGAACTCCTCCGTGTCCTGCAGTTGAGACAAATGCGACTTTGCACAGTGCTTGGCTGCTGTGTAGAGCTCCATGTCACTGTGCTGATCTGCCAACCACATGACCTGCAGACAGTTCCTGACCTGCACCGTACGGGCCAGAAAACGAGAGCACTCCTCAAAGAGGGCGGTCAGCTGGTACATGTCTGCCACTTCGTAGGTCTCCTGCAACTCCTCTGCCCTCAGCTTTACAGTGCCGTGGTAAATGTAGTCCACAAGGAGCTGAAAGACACTCTCGCTAACGTCCTGTAGCTCAATCACCCGGTTGTGGGCCTCCTTTAGATTGGAAGTGAACATTGAGCGAAAAAAGCAGCTCTGAGCTGAGAGGACCAAACGGTGCAGCTGGAATTCTTTGCCTTCCACCGATATTGTAACATCAGCAAAGAGCTCATCCTCCAGGCATAACTTCATGATCCCTTGGGCCACGCGGCCTGAGTGGGAGCGGTCGGTGAAGGTGTAGTTCACAAAGTAGTTTTCTTCTGCAGAGGAGCCTCCAGTCTCTTCTGATGAGTCCATGGTGCTGCACAGATCAGACCTCCAGCAATCTGTAAAACCACAACAACCAGATGGATTTCTCTCTCTGCTCACAAGATGATGCAGTACATCAGGGCACCCATTGGTAGCAGACCAGCATATTTTAGACTGAGTATAAATAGCGCCGCCAGAAACTGCTGCTTGAGCTTCAGAATCTCAAACAAGTGAGATCACAGCATACTTAAAACTGTGGTATGTGCCAAGCTCCCAGCACGGGGAGCGTCTCATCCCAGCAGAACCAGGAGATTAAGGGATCTTGTCACCGCTCGTTTTACTGACACAATGACGTGCAGCAGCAGTTACTAAGGGGAAAAGTCCAGCAGCCACCCCAAAAAACTCACAAAGCCAAAGCAAAGTGGCAGCACCACGAGCTGGGTGTCCTGGTTTTTGGTTTCCACCATCAGGAATAGGTGCAGTGCTATCTCCAGGGGTTTTATCAAGTGTTCTCACACCTCACCCATCAGCTGTGGTGATCAATATCACACATCTCTGCAGTTAGTACTGCACACAATTTCCACAACACTCTCCCACGATGGGGTTATTCTCCATGCAGATCCACAATTACTTTTGCATACTTCACTCTCTGAAGCATCCCTTTTCTCATAGCAGTCCTAAGTGACACAGGAAGGTTCCTAAGTTTCTTTGCTCGAGTTGTGCTGGGAGGAAGCAGTGTCTACACCCCTGTCTGGCCATTCCTGTCCCTGACAATGGATTATACCTGCCCGGATTATACCTTCACAGACACTGTAGAACAGCCTGGTCTGCCTGGACACCATCCACACCTCACTCTGCAAGAGACCGGGGCACTGCAGCCCCCCACCGGGGCACACCGGGTCGTTACCGAGTGTGAGGCCTGTCCTGCGGGCTGGCTCCCACCGCAGCCGGGGCTAGCGATCCTCCCTGGGCTCAGGAGCTGCGGCCCGGCCTGCACCGGGAGGAAGAAGGACGGACGCACAGACCGACAGTGCCTCTGCCCCCTGTCGCTGGTGCCAAGGCGACGTCGCCAGCAGCTGCTGGCCCTCTCCCCCGCCTCTCGCCCTCTCCCGCACACGCAGGCCCCAGGGCCCCCGCAGCCCCCGGGCCCCAGCCCCCGCCCGAGCCGCCGCTCCCCGCCAGCTGTCGGCGGGGCGGGAGCCGACCCCGGTGCGAGCGCGGCCGCAGTCCCAAGGCCCCCCGAGGCCCGCCCGCGGCACCCACCTGCGGCCCCGCCCTTCATCGCCGCCCCCGGAGCCCCCCGCTGCCGCCTCGCCCGCTCCAGGCACCGCCGCTTCCGCCGCGACCCGGGAGTGTCCCCGCGAGGCCTCCGTCGCTTCCGGCTCCGGGGCAGTCGGAGGCGGCAGCTTCCGCTTCCGGCGGCGACTTCCGCTTCCGGCCGCGGCCCCGTGTCCTTGTCCCGCCGCGTCCCGGAGAGATGTTGGCGGCGGCAGCGCGGGGGCTGGCGAGGGTCGCGCTGCGAGGTGAGTGGGTCGGGTCGGGTCGGGTCCAGTCCGATCGGCTCCGGGCCGGGCGGTGAGACGTGTCCGTTTGTTTCGCAGCTGGCTCAGCCCCGGTGCAGGCCCAGGCCCGGCTCTCGGGGAGCTCCACCACCGCGGAGACTCGCCGTAAGTGAACAGGGCCCGGGGAGGGGGCCGGGGGGAAGCGGGCGGCTCGCTTTGGTGTCCCGTCAGCGCCCCGGTGATCCCTTTCCATGTGCCAGTGGTCCCTGTCAGTACCTCGGTGGTCCTGGTTCGTGTCCCAGCGATCTCTGTCAGTGGCCTAGTGATCCCCGTCTGCGCCCCAGCGGGCCCTGTCCGTGTCCCACTGCCCATCCTGGTGCCCACTCTGCCCCTGCCAGCTCCAGGGAGTCGCAAACCTTTTTGCGGTGCCAATGCCACACAAACCCAAACCCTGGGCCACGGAGTGGCTCTGTTGGCAGCCGCCTGTGCTAACCCCAGGTTCCCCTCTGTGCCCTTTCTCGTGCCCCTGCCCGTGCAGAGCTGTGCCTGGGAGCAGCTCTGTGGCCCTGAACCATAACAAACCCCCCAGGCTCAGCAGGAGATCCTGGACCGGTTTGGTGGTGAAGCAGCTGCGTACGTGCTGGCCCATCAGAGAAACCTAGAGTGACTTTGTCTAGAGAAACAGATCCTTGCTAGACCAGGCTTAGTGTCACAAGTGTCTCGTTAAATCGCCGTCTCTCTCTTTTCCATTGTATTTGCTTCTTCATCGTGTCACTGACCTGTTTCTGCTGTTGTATTTTCAGTGCCCAAAATAATTCCTGTCTAGGAACTTCCTTCCTTACACAGGTTCCACATCCCTCCTGCAGCAGCTTGTGTGTTGTGCTGTGCAGACAGGGAGTGTTTAACCTTGGGTTGTCCATAAATGCACTTTGCAGGTCACCTGAGCCTGCCTGGCAGCTGCCAGAGACAGCCTGGTGAGACAGGTTTGTGAGTCTGGGGTGAGATTGCTGCTCCTTGTTCTCTGCTGTAGCCTTGGGAACTTTGTTTTCCTCTTTAGCTACCGTCAGGCCAAAGAATGAGGTAGAACAGAAACAGCTTTGTGCTTTTGGGGAGTATGTGGCTGAGATCCTGCCCAAGTACATCCAGCAAGTGCAGGTAGGTGCTGTCTGCTGTTCCTGGGGCTGGGGGAGAAGGTGGGCTGGACCTGGTGAGCACACCGGCTGTTTTCAGATCTTCTGGGGAAGACAGATTGTTGTCATTGCATGAAAGTCACCACTGTTAGTCACAGAACACTGGGGGTTGGAAGGGACCTTTGAAAGACCATCCAAGTCCAGTCCCCCTGCCTCAGCAGGATCCCCTAGATCCAGTCGCACAGGAACAGTCCAGGTGGGTTTGAAATGTCTCCAGAAGAGATCTCACAACCCCCCTGGGCAGCCCCTGCCAGGGCTCTGGCACCCTCACCATGAAGAAGGTCCTTCTCACACTGATGTGGAACCTCCTCTGGTGCAGCTCACACCCACTGCCCCTTGTCCTGTCACTGGGTGCCCCTGAGCAGAGCCTGGCTCCATCCTCCTGACACCCACCCTTCCCATATTGATCAACATCCATGGGGTCACTCCTCAGGCTCCTTTTTCCCAGCTCCAGAGCCCCAGCTCCCTCAGCCTTTCCTCAGCAGGGAGATGCTCCCCTCCCTCCATCACTCCTGTGACTCTGCACTGGGCTCTCTCCTGCAGCTCTGTGTCCTCCTGGAGCTGAGGGGTCCAGAACTGGACACAACATTCCAGCTGTGGTCTCTGCAGGGCAGAGTAGAGGGGGAGCAGAACCTCTGTCCATCTGCTAACGCTCCCCTTCTGATCCACCCCAGGATGATGTTCAGCCCTGTTGGGTGCTTGTCCTCACACCCTGTACCCTGTTTTCTTCAGGTGACCTGCTTCAATGAGCTGGAGCTGTTGATCCACCCAGATGGGATCATTCCAGTCCTGACCTTCCTACGAGATCACACTAACGCCCAGTTCAAGTCCCTGGCTGACCTGACGGCTGTGGACGTCCCCTCCCGGCAGTACCGCTTTGAGGTGAGAGCTGCTTCCAGGTGCAGGACTTGGCTCCCAAGGCCACCAGCACTCGTGAAACCAGGGCAGCTCTGACCACAGCTCGTGCTGACCTGCCACGGAGGGCTGGGCTGGTCTAGCCTGCGGACCACAGAATCACAGAACATTAGGGCTGGGAAAAGGCCTCAGAAGATCACCTAGTCCACTCCCCCTGCCACAGCAGGAGCAGCACCAGTATCTCACGGGTTCTTAGCTCAGCCAGCGCTGTACCACGCAGAGCCACGAACACCAGACCGACACCTTCTTTCACTGTGCTGCAGATTGTGTACAACCTCCTGTCTCTGCGCTTCAACAGCCGGATCCGCGTGAAGACCTACACGGACGAGCTGACGCCTGTCGACTCCTCGGTGTCCGTGCACAAGGCAGCAAACTGGTACGAGAGGGAGGTGAGTGCCAGGGTGCCCGGAGCAGAGTCTGCTTTGCCTTCGCTCTTACACCGATCCCCTGGGCCCCGAGACAGGCCTCTTGCCCTGGCTGCCTTTCCAAGGAGGAGGTAAAAGGGCTTTGGTTTTCTTCTGAACACGTTTCTGCAGAGGGTCCACTGGTGCTGCACAACGCTGGGCACGGAGCGGGAGTTTTGGTGACACCATACACAAAGGGGGGTTTTTCCTTTGGTCTAATTGACCTTCCTCGGCTCCCTCCGCCTAGGTTTGGGACATGTTTGGCGTCTTCTTCGCCAACCACCCTGACCTGAGGCGGATCCTCACGGACTATGGGTTTGAGGGCCATCCTTTCCGGAAGGACTTTCCGCTTTCTGGTTACGTGGAGGTAGGAGACCTGCTGGAGTCTGAAGTTATCCCATCCTTCCAGTACTCTTCACAGAGTCACAGAACATCAGGGATGGGAGGGGACCTCCAAAGACCATCCAGTCCAACCCCCTGACACAGCAGGATCCCCTAGATCCAGTTCCACAGGAACAGGGCCGGGTGGGTTTGAATAGTCTCCAGAGAAGGAGACTCCACAGCCCCCATGGGCAGCCCCTGCCAGGGCTCTGGCACCCTCATGGGGGAAAAGGTTCTTCTCACACTGGTGTCCCAGTCTCACACCCGCTGCCCCTTGTCCTGTCAGTGGGTGCCCCTGAGCAGAGCCTGTTGCCACCGTCCTGACCCTCAGCGGGAAGAAGGTCCTTGTTCAGTGGCCCAGCAGCTGCCCTGTCGTGCGAGAAGCCCGACGCGTTACCCGCCGTGTCCCTTGGCTGTTCCAGGTGCGGTACGACGACGAGGTGAAGCGGGTGGTGGCAGAGCCCGTGGAGCTCGCTCAGGAGTTCCGCAAGTTTGATCTGAATAGTCCCTGGGAGGCCTTCCCTGCCTATCGGGCAGCTCCAGAGCCCCTCAAAATAGAAGCGGGAGCCAAGAAGGAAGAAGCAAAATAGCAGCAGGGTGGAGCGGATCCGCAGCACCATCCGTCCTGCTCTCTCAGAGTATTTATAGTAATAAAAGCTGACGAGGTTCTCGCCTGCTGCGGTCGCGTGGACGATGTGGGTTTCAAGGTCCATGGGAGCCCAGGGTGGGGGATGCCAGTTCACAGGCCTGGTAACCCAGCTGGTGGGTGTTTGCCTGCTGCTTTGAGCTTTGTGACACCGGGTTCATCCTTCTGGTTTGCAAGCTGAGCAGTCCAGGCCTTCCCCATGGCCAGGATGTTCTCTGTGCTGCTGCTGGCTGTCCCTGCAGGCTCAAATCAGAACCCAGCACTCACCAGGAGCCTGTCCTGAAGCAACAGGGTCTCTGATCTGACATGGGTGCTGCGAAGGCAACAGGCACAGCTTTTGCCACAGCTGTCACTGGGACAAGGGGTGCCTGGACCCAAAACTGAAAGGCTGTGGAAATCTCAGCCTAGTTTCCTCAGGAATTAGGCCAGTGCCAGTTCTCCTGGCAGAAGGGGCAGCAAAGGGACCCTCTCGCATGCGACTGCCTCATGCTGACAGTCTCTTCACCACGGAGCAGCAGCTCCAGAGTGATTTCCCCTGCAGTCAAAGCCACCTCCCTTCCCTTGTCCCACAGGCAAAGGTCGCTGCTCCAGCTGCTCTCAGCTGTGTGATGCCTTCAGCATGACCATGGTCTTTGCTGTTGAGGAGCCTCTTGGCTCCTTCCAGAGAAGCTGGAAAAAACACTGCTTCCAGCCCGCCCAGCACCTGTTTGACTGGGGTTGTGCTAGAGCAGTCAGTGATGTCACTTGTCCTGCGTCCAGAGCACGCAGCCCTGCTCTGCATCAGCTGGCAGCCCTGGTTAAGAGCTGAGAGCTGCCTCCCAAAAGATTCCCTCGAACAGCTCGCACCCTGCAGAGGTTTCTCATCGTTTCCACTGTAGGAGCAACAGTTGAAAAGAAGTGAGTTTGGGGAAGTGGATAGTCTGGGGTAGAGCAAGGGGTGGGACAAGCAGGAGCTAATGAAAGAGGACCCAGTACATGCTGTGACCAGAATCGGAGCTGTTTGCAAGAGTAGAGGGCTGAACAGAGCACGGTGAGAGCCACAGAATCACTCCTGCTGGAGAAGTCTCCCAGGACCATCAGGGCCAACCATCAGCCCTACACTACAAGTTCACCCCAAACCAGATGGCAGCATCGTTCCGGTTGGAAAAGGCCCCCGGGATCATTGAGTCCAACCATTAGCCCCACTCTACAGGGTCACCCCTAAAACCAGATCCCCCAGCATCCCATCTAAGCGACTTTTAAGCTCATCCAGGGGTGGGGACTCTACCCCCACCCTGGGCAGCCCAGTCCACAGCCTGAGCACTCTCTCTGGGAAGAGTCTCTTCCTGATGGCCAGTCTGACCCTCCCCTGGTGAAGCTGGAAGCCCTTCCCTCTGCTGCTGTCGCCAAGCCTGGGGGTTCATGCAGCCCTCAGCTCCTCTTTGGTCCTGCCGTCCATCAGTTGTGACCAGTCAAGAGCAAGTGGACTTCAGGTCTTGCTCCAACATGTTCCGCAGCTGCTCCCCGTGCAGGGACTGTTTGCAGGCTGATGCCTGTTGCTCAAGACAAACAAATTCCTGGCACCACTTCTGTCACTGTGGAAGCTCTTCTTGAGGCCCATTTCCCCCATCCCAGGGTGCTCGAAGCCAGCACTCGTGGTCTGTGTGCGCCTTCCCCAGGAGATGAGTCAGAAGGGGGAGCGTAGCAGGAGCAGAGGGCAGGAGCCACTTGAACCTCAGGTCTGTGCACAGGGAGAATTCGGCTGATGCGACGCGAGGAGCCGCTCGGCAGTGCCCTGGCAAGTCAGGCAGGTGCAAGGTCTGCTGAGGAATGTCTGTGCTGCAGAGGCAGCCAGCCCCGCGGGGACAGGCGGCCTTTCCAGCAGGTCCTGAACACGTGGAGTAGTTGCTCTTCCTATTAGGGGTACCTGCAGTAGGGCAGCTCACACAGACATGCTGCCCTGGGGCACAAGAGGTCACGCAGCCTCAGACTGCCCACATGCAGCTCCTGAGCTTCAGGGTGGGGGGGTTTCACCAGGGCCAGGCACTCCCACAGAACAGTGCTTGTGGCACAGGCCAGACAACAGCACATCCCACATCACCCATCGCACTGCACCCTTGACATCTTCTTCAGGTTGTCTGAGGGCTGAGCAGGGGGGTCCTGCCTGCGTGTAGCCTGCATCCAGAGCTGAACCACGGCAGTTGCTTTATGACCCCCCTGCAGCCAAGAGGGGGGATCAGGAAGAGGGGAGGAGGCCAGAGGCTAAAGCAAAAACAGGCGAGGAGAGAGCAAAGCTGCTGCCAAGCGAAGCACGCAGGCGTGGTCCAGGTGAGCCTGCTGTGGGAGGGGGATCGGACTAGATGCTCTTTCAAGTCTCTTCCAACCCCTAGTGCCCTGTGATACTCACCCCAGTCAACATCCAGAGGTCACACCACCAGAAAGCAGCTCTTAGGAGAACAAAGAGCCACAAAGAAGCCCAAAACCCAACCTTCCCCACTTTATACTGGTGGGGTGATGCTGGTGGGATGGGATCCACCTGCAACCAACTCAGAGCAGCTGCCAGGGCTGACTCCCTGATGGAGCAGCACTGCTGATGGTCTGCAGAGCCAGGTGAGGTGGGGGCTGTCCTGCAGCACAAGGACAGGCCCCCCTGTGCCCCTGTCACTGTTACCCAGCCCATGACTCCTTCAAGCAGTGGCTGCAGCTCCCAAGCCAAGATAAAACCACAAGTGAAGAGTTTGCACAAGGACCTGCAGCACCCTGCCTGGAAAATAGCTGGGGGACAGTGAAGGTCCCTTCCAGTTACAGCTGGTGCTCAGGGTTTCCTTGCCTCTTCCCCTTTGCCCACTCAACCCTCACCTTCCCTGGGAGACCCCCATGTCCTTCTTTCCCCTTTCCTCCACCACCTTCTTCTACTCACTTTCTCCCCCAGAGCATCTGCCAGACAGACCCTGGCTGGGGACTCTGATTGCTCCAAGTCCTGATGCTCTGAGTTACCCAAGGTGTTGTCACAGGAGAGCGCAGTGAGGTCCCAGAGGCTGGCTGGCTCTGGTCCCCACTGCCTGCTACCTTCTCCCTCGGCAGGGTTTGGTAGAGACCTGAGCAGGTGCCCCTCTGAGGAAGCTTCATCTGCCTGCTCCTGTGCTTCGGCAGCTACTGCCCTTCCGTGAGGCTGCACTGACTGCCACCTCGTCCATCTGCTGACCATCCTCCTTCTGATCCAGGATGCCACTGGCCTTCTTGGCCACCAGGGCCCATTGCTGGCTCCTGGCCATCCTGCTGGCCACCAGGACTCCCAGGTCCCTTTCTCCTCCAGTGCTCTCCAGAAGGTCAGTCCCCACCCTGTCCTGGTCCCTGGGGCTGTTCTTGCCCAGATGCCAGACCCTCCACTGCCCCATTATAGTTCATCCAGTGTCTCCCCTCCCAGCTGTGCAGGGGGATTTCTTCCATCTAACAGCTTCCTATAATAAATTGGAAGCAGTGGAAAAGCAGCTTAAACAATTCTGCCAAAAACTTCTCTACAAAGTCTTCCAAATTTCCAAAATAGGATGGAAAACATCCTTCGGGGTCAGCGAGCTGAACTGCAAACCCTGCCCAGGGATCCCTCCCAGCAGCAACTGCTGGGACCAGAAGCAGCCAGGGTGACACTGCAGCCCGAGGCTCCTGGCTCCCCGCAGCACTGCCCGCAGGGTGGCCAGGCTGCGATGGCCCCGGCTCGGAGCAGAGCCTGCCTGGTGCTCCTCGTGCTCGCTGGATCCCAGCTGCTGACAGGTAGGACCTGCACCTGCTGGCGTGTGGCTCCTTGGCTTGGCTGGTGCTCCTGGCCCAGCGCTTCAGCTCTGGGTGCTGCCACAGGCAGAGCTGGAGTCCCCTGGGGCTGCTCACCTGCAGGGTGAGGAACTGCCACCAGCTTTTGGGATGGGGAGGGTTTTCTTGGGTCTCTGCTCTGGCAAGACTGTTGATTGTCTACATTCTTTCTGGGGAAAAATATCCCAGTTTAATAAAGTTAGGGTCTGTTCTCCCCTCTCCAGAGGGTCTGTCTGTGATTATTTTTTACGCTGCCTGTGCTGCTTTGCTGAGTTTTTGTCTTATTCTACTACGAAATTGAACCCGGTCTGTTTGTGAGACACAGGCAGCAGCAGTTTGGCAGCTGAGTCACAGACACTGCAGCTGAGCAGACTCCTCTCAGCTGACGGACCCGTGAGCAGGGAGGGTGGGTTGGCAGAGAGAACCCCAGAACATTAGGGACTGGGAGGGACCACCCAGTCCGCAGCAGTCCCCTGCCACAGCAGGAGCCCCTAGATCCAGTCACACAGGAACAGGCCAGGCAGGTTTGAAACATCTCCAGAGAAGGAGACTCCACAGCCCCCCTGGGTAGCCCCTGCCAGGGCTCTGGCACCCTCACTGGGAACAAGGTCCCTTCTCACACTGATGTGGGACCTCCTCTGCTCCAGCTCACACCCACTGCCCCTTGTCCCATCACTGGGTGCCCCAGAGCAGAGCCTGGCTCCATCCTTCATACCCACCCTTCACAACATTAATGAGGTCGACCCTCATTCTCCTTCGTTCCCAGCTCCTGAGCCCCAGCTCCCTCAGCAGGGAGGTGCTCCCCTCCCTTGACGCAGTGTTTCCTGAGCTGACAGCCCTGCTGGCCCGCCGCTGGATGGGCAGGGAGCAGCAGCTACCCCCCTGCCCACATTCCACAGGCGCAGCTGTCGGGAGGCTGCAGCTGTTCGGAGAAGCAGCCCGGGGAGGGGTGGAGGTGGCCGTCTGCAGGCGCCCTAAACTACTTCTGCTCCCCGCAAGAAGCCCGTCTTGCTCATCAGAACGCCGTGGCCAGCATCTGTCACCGCTGGCGAGCTGTGAGCGCAGCTCGGAGGTGTCCAGGCTGTTACAGAGAGCGAGATGACAAAAACAGACGGGAAGGGTGGCGGCCCCCTGCTGCCAGCTCCCCTGCTCTCTTCCAGACGGACACCCTCGCGGCAGCAGCGATGCCGGCGCCAGCCCACCCCGTCGTGGCCCCGAGGATGCCGACGTCTTGCTAGAGGTCTCCGGGTGCTGGGGTCCTGTGGGCGCGCACGCACTCGTGCGTCCTGCCCGCCCGCGTCCCCGCGGGCTCTGGCTCGGGAGCGCCCGGCAGCCCCCGCAGTGACGCCCCCCGCCCTGGTGCCTCCTCCCGCTGGGGGCTGCCGCTGCGGGGGCCCCTCACGCTGCGGGGCGGGACGAGGGACCGCCCGTGGTGGCCGCGCGGGTGGGGCTGGGGCAGGAGACACGGGGTGGGAGAGCGGAGCCGGACCGGTCCCGTGGGGACGAGGGGGGACCCGGCCGGGCTGCCCGAGCGGACGCTGCGCTTCCCTTCCAGATGCTCTGGGGAGGGCTGGACCTCGAGGCCGACGGGACGGTGCGGCTGCGGGACGAGGAGCTGGCGAGCCTGCGCCCCGCACGGCGCTTCGTGCGCGTTCTGCGGGACGAGGTTCCCAAAGCGCCGGCGGAGATCGAGCTGCACCTCAGACACTACTCGGGGAGCGACACCCCGCTGCCTCCCGCCGAGTTCGAGCGCCTCCTCCTCACCAGCGCCTACTGCGCCCTCCAGATTCGCTCCGTGCGGGGCCTGGATAAAAACCTCTGGATCCGGTTCTTCGCTCAGCTGCTCGATGAAACCTTCCGTGACCTGTGCAAAGGGCTCTGCTCCGCGAACACCACCCTGCTCCTGGCTTCCTGGCCCTGGGAGGAGAAGCCTTCGCATCTAGCAGCCCTGAAACACTTCTACCCTTCTAACCTGGCCAGGACCAAGAGAAGCACCTGATCAGGGAAGGGCTGGGCGAAAGGGTGCACCCAACAGCAGGGGAACCCCTCGGGCTTTGGGCGCTTCCCTCGTTGTTCAGCACTTTGCACAAAGTCACAGAACCATTCAGGTTGGAAAAGACCCCCGGGATCAGCCAGTCCGACCAGCAACCCCACTATACAGGGTCACCCCTAGACCAGATCCCCCAGCACCACATCAGAGCGACTTGTAAACTCATCCAGGGATGGGGACTCAACCCCCACCCTGGGCAGCCCAGCCCAGTCCCTGACCACTCTCTCCAGAAGAATCTCTTCCTGATGGCCAGTCTGACCCTGCCCTGTTGGAGCTGGAAGCTCTTCCCTCTGGTTCTGTCACTGATGACCTGTGAGCAGAGCCCAGCACCAGCATCTCTGCAGCTGTGGAGAGCAATGAGGTCTCCCCTCAGCCTCCTCTTCCTCAAACTGAGCAGCCCCAACTCTCTCCATCTCTCCCCATCAGACTGATTCTCCAGGCTGGCCTTTCCCCAGCTCCGTTGTCCTCCTCTGCCCTTGCTCCTGCTCCTTGATGCCTCCCTTGTCTTGAGGTGCCCAACACTGGCCCCAGTTGTCAAGGTGCAGCCTCCCCATTGCTGAGCACAGGGGCACAATCCCCTCCCTACTCCTGGTGGACACACAGTTTCTGATCCAGGCCAGGATGCCACTGGCCTTCTTGGCCACCTGGGCACCCTGCTGGCTCAGATTCAGCCACCTGGCAGTTAGAACCCCAGGCCCTTTTCTGCTGCAACACCCCATTCCTTCTGCCCTGCCTTCTGCATCGTCTCACCCAGCCCAGCCCAGCCTCCCTACCCGGCTCAGCCTCTTTTCTCCTCCCCAGTAACCAGCTGAGAGGGTTCTGTCCTGTGAGATCAAACAGGTCAGACTGTGTGGTTCAGCCTCACACCCCACAAATCCCCAGGGATTTCCCACTTCATGGATTCATTTATCTTTAGAAAGGACCCTCAGCGCCCACGCCGTCCCCGCAGGGCTGCAGTGTGTGCACAGCTCCGCGGCAGCGGCGGATCGGAACAGTCCTCCTGGAGCCTCATTTAAATTCCTGAGGACTGTGACCTAGTTATTGCTTCGGCAGATTCTGTCTCCTCTGAGAAGGCTTCTCCGTAGGGCTCCAGCACTTTACAAACGTAAGGAACACACAGGCTCTGCCCAGGGGCACCCAGTGACAGGACCAGAGGAGGTTCCACATCAGTGTGACAAGGACCTTGTTCCCAATGAGGATGCCAGAGCCCTGGCAGGGGCTGCCCAGGGGGCTGTGGAGTCTCCTTCTCTGGAGATGTTTCAAACCAGCCTGGCCATGTTCCTGTGCGACTGGATCTGGGGGATCCTGCTGTGGATGGACTGGGTGATCTTTTGGGGTCCCTTCCAATCCCTGATGCTCTGTGACTCTGTGGTCCCCACGAGCCTCCCTCTGTCGGGCACGCTGCAGAGTGGAATTAAACCGCTGCCACTACCTGCTCACTAGCGGCTGGAGTTTTGTCTTCTACTAGGTTTCCCACCACCCTGACAGAACCTCCATCCTGAGCATCTCCCACATGTCCTGAGGTGACCTGTCTCTCCCTTTCTATCAACAGCCTCTGCATTTGCCGTGCTCGTGCCACACTCCAGGTGGGACCTGCCAGCTCTGGAGACAATTCAAACCCACCTGGCCGTGTTCCTGTGCCACTGGAACTAGGGGATCCTGCTGTGTTGGGGGGATTGGACTGGCTGCTCTTTTGAGGTCCCTTCCAATCCCTAATGCTCTGTGATCCTGTGACCTTGTGAATCTTCTTCCAAGCTGTCATTGCCCAGCAGATGGACAGGAGAGGTGGTGAAGCAGGAGTGAGAAGCCTGGAAGCAAGATGCCACAGAGAATGGTTTTTGAGGTCATGCCAGGGCTGCAGCAGAAGACAGAGCCAAACAGTTCATAAAGGGAGCCCTGGTGGGGCTTTTTGTTTGTGTTTCACAGAACCGCAGAGCATTAGGGACCTGGAAAGACCATCCAGTCCAGTTACCTGCCACAGCAGGATCCTCTAGATCCAGTCACACAGGAACAGTCCAGGAGGGTTTGAAGGAGCTTCTGCTCCTTCTCATATTGATGTGGGACCTCCTCTGTTCCAGCTCACACCCTCTGCCCCTTGTCCTGTCACTGGGTGCCCCTGAGCAGAGCCTGGCTCCATCCTCCTGACACCCACCCTTCACACATTGATCAACATTCATGAGGTCACTCCTCAGGCTCCTTTTTCCCAGCTCCAGAGCCCCAGCCCCCTCAGCCCTTCCTCAGCAGGGAGATGCTCCCCTCCCTCCATCATCCCTGTGGCTCTGTGCTGGGCTCTCTCCAGCAGCTCTGGGTCCTTCTGGAGCTGAGGGGTCCAGAACTGGACACAAGATCCCAGCTGTGGTCTCCTCAGGGCAGAGCAGACTCTCCACCTGCTCACTACTTCCCTTCTGATCCCCCACCTCCCCACCTCTTTCTCTCCTGCACTGGGAGCTCCCCCACTTGGTGCCCAGCTCCCCCAGCTCGTTCCCAGCTCCCCCAGCTGGTGCCCAGCTCCTCCAGACCGCAGCCAGCCCCGGCCGTGCCAGGAGCACAGCTCTTGTGATTTTATTACACTCACGTTCATCACATTTACCCCCCGACGCACGAGGACAGTCGCGGCAGCCTTCGCCCTCCGCGGTGCCCTCGCTGCTCAGCCCCTCGCCCAGCCCACCCCGGCCCCCAGCACCCCATGCTTCGCGTCGAGACCCCACAGCAGCACAGCACACGCACGGACAACCGGCAAAGACCTTTCCACAGACGGAGGGCGGCGGCCGCGGCCGGCAGGACGGCTCAAGCGCAGGACAGCGGCGGACGCGGGAGAACATGCGGGGGGCTCTGGCAGGGGAGCGGTACCCGAGTTCGTGGCGCCTTGGCTCCTTCATGCTGCTGTCACAGCTGCCCTAAGTGTTGGCCCATTGGGGCGAGCCGGCGCCCGGGAGGTGCTTGGCCGGTGCCTCTGCGTAGATCAGGAAGCCCGTGAAGGTGATGTACTTGCCGTGGTTGCTGTAGGCGCCGTAGCCGTCGTGCTGGTGGCTGTAGAGCCAGACGGTGTCTCCGTACTGCAGGGGCAGCATGATGCTCTGGCTCTGCATCTCGCGCCTCTTGGAGTGGTTGTCGTCGTAGATCATGGCCTGCACCTCGTTGTGGTTCTTCATGAGCTTCACCGACATCGTCTTGAAGGGCATCTTGCCGATGGTGAAGGAGAAGTAGTAGGCGCCGGGGATGCGGCACAAGAAGGTGCCGGTGGAGCAGTTGAAGTCCTTCCCGATGTTCACAAACTCCGTGTCGAAGGTGATGGGCTCGTGCTGGCTCTGCTTGCCGTCCGTGCCCAGGAGGCTCTGTGAGCGGGCAACCGAGAAGGCGGAGCGGGGGTCCAGCTCCGCGCCGGGCGGACCGGGCAGCCCGTGTCGCTGCTGAGCCGCGCGGTGGGGCGGCCCCAGCTCCTGGGAGCTGAGCGCGCTCTGGACGAAGGCGGAGGTGTCCGGGTAGATCAGGTAGCCGTTGAAGGTCGTGTAGGGGCCCACGTTGCTGTAGAGCGCGTACTTGGGGTCTCCGTGCAGGCGCAGCCAGACGGTGTCGCCGTAGTCGAGCTGCAGCATGGCGCTCTGGCTGGCCACCTTCCGCTCCTTGCGGTGGTGCTCGTCGTACACGATCACCTGCACCTCGTTCCTGTTCCTCATCAGCATCACCGACAGGTTCTTCTTCGGGTACTTCCCCACGGTGAAGGAGAAGTAGTAGGCTCCAGGGATGCGGCAGCGGAACAAGCCCGTCTTGGGATCAAAGTCGTCGCCGATGTTCACGTAGACTTTGTCGAAGGTGATGACCATCTCGGAGCTGCCTTCCATGCTGCTGGTCCTGGCCACGGAGAAGGCAGAGCGGAACTCGGCGCTGGGGTCGGCCGGGAAGCCGCCTGCGGGCACAAAGCCCAGGCAGCACAGGAGGCCAAGCGTGAGCGGGACCTGCAGCACCATCGCGGGTCTGGAAGGAGGAGGAAGAGCCTTTCAGCAGGAACCCCGCGAACCCCCAGCTCACACTCCAGCTGGACCCCGGCCCTACACTGGCGGGGACAGGCCACTCAAGGGGCAGCCTCACTCGGCACTGGGGAGGCTGCACCTCGAGTGCTGGGGCCAGTGTTGGGCACCTCAGGGCCATGGAGAAATCAAGGGGCTGGAGCAAGGGCAGAGGAGGGCAGTGATGCTGGGGAAGGGCCTGGAGACTCAATCTGATGAGGAAGGATGAAGAGAGTTGGGGCTGTTTAGTCTGAGGAAGAGGAGGCTGAGGGAGCCCTCATCGCTCTCCACAGCTCTCTGAGAGGACACTGGAGAGATGCTGGTGCTGGGCTCCTCTCACAGGTAATTGGTGACAGCAGCAGAGGGAAGGGCTTCGAGCTCCAGCAGGGGAGGGTCAGACTGGCCATCAGGAAGAGATTCTCCCCAGAGAGAGTGGTCAGGGACTGGGCTGGGCTGCCCAGGGTGGGGGTTGAGTCCCCATCCCTGGAAGAGTTTAGAAGTCACTCAGATGTGGTTCTGGGGGGGTCTGGTTTGGGGGTGACCTTGCAGAGTGGGGTTGCTGTTTGGACTCGATGATCCCGGGGGGCCTTTTCCAGCCTGAGTGGTCCTGTGACTCTCTGAAGGTCTGTGCCCAGATCCTGAGGGCACCCTGAGCAGTGCCCAGGCCCTGACCGCAGCTCAAACCCCGGCCTCGTGCTCACGTTCTCCTGGCCAGAGCTGGACAGCTTTGCCCCCTCACACGCAGGAACAGAGGGACCTCCTCCTGCGGGGGCCCCAGTGCCCGGCGGCTGGAGCCCGGTGCGGCTCAGGGTGCAGAGGAGCTCAGCGCTCGCTGCGGCCCCGCTCCCATTCCCTTTGGCCGCGTTCTCGTTCACAGGGATGGCCCAGACCCGACACAGACCCTGCATTGTGCAGCTGAGAGCCAGCTGGAGGGCAGCGAGGACACCGGCCTCGGGGATTCCCACGCAGACACCAGTGCCTGGCACCGCGCTGGGGGCTCGCAGGAGGTCGAAGCTGGAAGCCAAGCAGGTTGGTAGATACCTCTACTCAGAGAGGAGTGTGAAGGAAGCAGAGCAGGGGGTGCTGAGGGGAGGAAGGAAATGGAGAAAAGGGATAAAATGAAGCGAAAGGAAAACAAAAATGATGGAAAATCAAAGTTTCCTGATCTGCAGGATCCCCAAGAGAGAAACAAAACCCCAAACGGGGGAAACAACTCCCTGCCTGGGTGGTAGAGCAGAGAAAAACCTTCATATGATGGAGGGAGGGGAGCATCTCCCTGCTGAGGAAAGGCTGAGGGAGCTGGGGCTCTGGAGATGGGAAAGAAGAAGCCTGAGGGGTGACCCCATGGATGTTGATCAGTATGTGAAGGGTGGGTGTCAGGGGGATGGAGCCAGGCTCTGCTCAGGGGCACCCAGTGACAGGACAAGGGGCAGTGGGTGTGAGCTGGAGCAGAGGAGGTTCCACATCAGTGTGAGAAGGACCTTTGTCATGGTGAGGGTGCCAGAGCCCTGGCAGGGGCTGCCCAGGGGGGTTGTGGAGTCTCCTTCTCTGGAGACATTTCAAACCCTCCTGGACATGTTCCTGTGTGACTGGATCTGGGGGATCCTGCTGTGGCAGGGGGATGGGGCTGGATGACCTTACAGGTGCCTCCAGTCCCTGATGCTCTGTGATGCTGTGATCTCACATGCAGCTCTCCCTGGCAGCAGCCAAAGAGATGCTCATCAGTCTCTCAGCTGCTTCTTCCCGTGTCCCAGCAGGTTTTCTCTGTGCACAGGGGACCCTCTGCTCCATTTACGTTGAGCAGTGTGTGTTAAACCACTAGGACTGCAGGACCTAGATTTTCCTCTCCCAGAAGAGATTTTACGGACCCTCACGAGATGTTTGTCTTCATTAGCAGCTGCGGGACACTGACTGGCAGATCCTTTTCTGCAGCCATGGCTGGTCACTGCTGCCTCACGGTAGCCCCTCGCATTTCCCCCCACCGAATCCCACCCAGTTCTGCTCCCAGCAGTCCTGCCAACGTGTTGGGATCGTTTTGAACGCTCCCCTTTTCCTCCAGCAGGCAGCAGGTCCCACAGCCCTCGGTCCCAGGCAAAACACCCACTGAGCATCTGCTATCCAGGTCACCCAGGAGAACAGGGCACGAAGGCAGAGCCGGGGCGCTCCATGGCGCCAGCGCCGCTCTCCTGCCACTTTCGAGCAGCTTGTGGCCCTGGCTGAGGCTGAGAGGACACAGGTCACGAGCGCTGAGCCTCTTGCTGTCGTTTAAAGAAGAGCTGCCCGTTCAGAACATCGCGTTTGCCTGGTCTGTAGCCTCCTTCTCCTGCCATGCCCTGCACCTCAGCAAAGCAAAGCCTCCGGTTGATGTGCAGCCGCCACCAGGAATCGGAGCTTTCCCTGCAAGACACCGACAGCCCCGACCTCTCATCTCCAAAGGTCATCCAGTCCAATGCCCTGCCAGAGCAGGATCCCCTAGATCCAGTCACTAGGGATTGGAAGGGACCTCGAAGGATCACCCAGTCCCATCCCCTGGCCACAGCAGGATCCCCTAGATCCAGTCATCAGGGACATGTCCAGGTGGGTTTGAAATGTCTCCACAGAAGGAGACTCCACAACCCCCCCCCCCCGAGCAGCCCCTGCCAGGGCTCTGGCACCCTCACTGGGAACAAGGTCCTTCTCACACTGATGTGGCACCTCCTCTGCCCCAGCTCACACGCGGTGCCCCCTGTCCTGTCACTAGATGCACCTGGGCAGGGGCCGGCTCCACCCGGGAGGACTGCAGGCAGGACTGCAGCCTCGCTGACGAAGTATTTCAAAGTCGAGTTACACACCATGTCCCTGGAGAAGGGAAACTGCAGAAGGTTGCTCTAGCGCCGGCATGAATCACTGAAGCCCGGCTCCTTCACCCACGGAAGGGTCACGGCGCTGCCCTCCAGCCCCTGGCAGGGCACAGACCCACCGGGCATCACCCGGCAGAGGCTGACCTGCTCCCCGGGGGCTCTCCCGGGGCCGCGGCGGTGGGATTGCCAGGTGGACGGAGAGGGATGAAGCCGGACTAGCGGACAGAAGCCCGTCCATGACAGCATCAGCCGTAGGTTCCCCCCGGGACAGCGCTTGGGAGGCTCGAGCTGGGGATCCGCAACGCGATTGACTCCTTCTCCCCCGCCGGGGAGATGGGTTCCTCGCCCGGGGGCTTCCAGCTGCCCTCGCCCAAGGCCGGCCCCGGCAGCCTCTCTCCCGGCAGCTCCGCGCCGGGGAACGAACGGGACGAGGGAGGACCCGGCCGCTCCCCGCGGGGGAGCCGGTAGGGCCGCGGATCCCGCAGCCGTGTCCCGAGCACCGGCAGCGCCGAGACCCGGGAGCCCCGCGCGCCCCTCCAGGCCCAGCCCGGCCCGCGGTCCCGCTGCCCAGCCCCGCTCCGGCTGCGAGCCCCAGGTCCGAGCTCCCCGGCCCCCCCCGCGGTGCAGCCGGTCCCCGCGGCTCCCCGCCCGGTACCTGCGCTGCGGCGGCGGTCGGTGCCGGCGGGGGCTCCAGCATCACCAGCAATCACCGCTCCAGCATCACCAGCAATCACTGGTCCTGCCTCGGGAGGTCGGCGCTGATTTCTCCTGACAGCACAATAGCAGCTTCTCGCACGGCTGCTGCTCAAAGCCTGCTCCTCCTTAGCCATCTGAGGTCTAGGGTCGGCTTCCTGACAGCACATGTAAAGGTCTGGGTGTTTAAGTTCTAACTCCAACACCAAAGGTCTTTCCCTGTCTGAACCCACCAGCTATGGGGGATGTTCAGATGTCAGTGCACGGCTGCAGCACCTAGCAATGCTTCTCCTGCTGATGGACCAGCCTCTGCTGCCCTGTGTTGTTGTCCTCTGCTTTCCAGCCTCCATCCATACTTCACAGAATCACAGACAGTCAGGGGTTGGAAGGGACCTCGAAAGATCACCCAGTCCAATCCCCTGCCACAGCAGGGTCCCCTAGATCCTGTCACACAGAACATGGCCAGGAGGGTTTGACATGTCTCTAGAGAAGACAGGGGCCCCTGGGCAGCCCCTGCCAGGGCTCTGGCACCCTCACTGGGAACAAGGTCCTTCTCACACTGATGTGGAACCTCCTCTGCTCCAGCTCACACCCACTGCCCCTTGTCCTGTCACTGGGTGCCCCTGAGCAGAGTCTGGCTCGATCCTCCTGACACCCACCCTTCACATATTGATCAACATCCATGGGGTCACCCCTCAGGCTCCTTTTCTGCCAGGTCAAAAGCCCCATCAGCCTCAGCCTTTCCTCAGCAGGGAGATGCTCCCCTCCACCATCTCTGTGTCTCTGCACTGGGCTCCCTCCAGCAGCTCTGTGTCCTTCCAGAACTGAGGGACACAAAGAACTGGACACAAGATCCCAGCTGTGGTCTCCCCAGGGCAGAGCAGAGGAGGAGCAGAAACTCTCCATCTGCTGATCAGTTCTGTTCTGATCCACCCCAGGATGCCATTGGCCTTCTTGGCCACCAGGGCCCATTAGGGTCATCCTGCTGGCCACCAGGACCCCAGGTCCCTTCCACCTCCCCTGCTCTGTGACAGGTACTCGCCCTCTTCTGACCAGCGCCAGGGCTCCCCTTGCTGCAGCGACTGCTGGACTTGTGCGCTGGTGCCTTTGGACCAGTTTTCACATCGTCTCTTCCCACTCACTTCCCTCCTTGCGAGGTGTCGGAGCTCAGAGGCACCCACGCACTGTCGCAGGGTCGCTCCCCACAACCAGCAGCGAGAGAATGTGACAAAGAGAAAGGAAGAGCTTTCATCAGAGACGAAGGGGGCCGGCAGACAGAGGGACCCGAAAGTCGGCTCCCTTCTGGCGCAACGATGCAGTTTGCAGCAGAGCAGGAGCTTCTTCCCCTCTGCTCCCCGACAGCAGCTCTCGCAGGGCTGCGCCTCGCAGCAACTACCTGCCCCCGTGCAAACCCTTTGGGTTCTCTGCCCACCGGTGGCTGCATCACCCCTCTGTGCTTTCTCTCTTCTCCTTGTTCTTCTTCTTGTTCCCGCAGAGCAAAACAAAGGGGACGATGACAGGCAGGATGAGACGTGGGGGTGTCAGAGGTTAACCCTCCCGTGGCCCTGGCAGCAGCTGTCAGCTGAGCGCAGCAGCCTGGATGGGGTCACATCCAGCTGGTCCTGCTGGCCAGACACGTTTGGACATCTCCGAGCAGCTGCTTCGCACATTTCAAAGGGCAGATTCATCAGCCCCGATTTAATGCTCCTGGAGGCAGGATGGGCCTCTGGCTCCCAGGGGACGGGGATGCTCACCCCGAAGACAGCCCAGGCAAATGCATCTCTTTTAGCTGTCTGCTGATGATGGCTGAGCTGAGCCCTGCAGTGAGAGGGAACGGCTCTGCCAGACGTGAATGGTGTCACCAGGATCAGAGGCTCTGGGCACCAAGATGCTGTGGGCTTATAAACCAGGCGAGTACAGGGTGTGTGTCCTCTGCGATCCAGGCCACAGAGGTACAGAACATTAGAGCTTGGAGGGGACCCCCAGAGACCATCCAGGCCAATACCCCTGCCACCAGAGCCCATTGCTGGCACCCGGCCACCCTGCTGGCCACCAGGACCCCCAGGTCCCTTTCTCCTCCGCTGGTGTCCAACAGGTCAGTCCCCACCCTATCCCGGTCCCTGGGGCTGTTCTTCCCAGATGCCAGACTCTCCAGTGCCCTGGTTCTAGTCCATTCAGTGTCTCCCCGCCCAGCTCTCCAGCCTGTCCTGGTGCCCCTGACTGGCAGCAGCCTGCTGGGGTGTCGGCAGCTCCTGCCCACTCTGTGCCATCAGCAAACCTGCTGACAGAGCTCTCTGACCCCTCATCCAAGTCATCAATGAATAGATCGGACAGCACTGGTCCCAGTAGCAACTCCACCAGATCCAGGCCTCCACCTAGACTGTCCCATTGACCACTAGTCTCTGGCTCCTGTCCCGCAGCCACTTCACTGCCAGCTGAACTGCTGGGTGCTGTTTCCTGTGGGCAGCACTGCTCCTGCGCAGCAGCAGCCGGTGGATCTGCTGCTTTTCCCTGCCCAGGGGTTGGCCCCGGGAAAGCGCTGCCTCATCTGTGGGCCCTGGGCAGGAGGAGTAGGGGTGTCACAAGGGGAACCTCTCCGTCTGGATGGGCTCCTCTTGGTTGTGCATTTCCACAGCCTATAGTCCTGGCACCTGGGAGAATCCTGGCAGGAGCAGGGGAGCCCGAGGCAGCTCTGCCAACAGCAGCTGGGTTTACAGCCGGCACCCTCGCACCCGCGCAGCCTCCTCCTGCTCCTGCAAGGGCTCTGCTCCATCTCTTCGCGAGGCTCCTGCCAACCTTGGCCTGGCTGCTGCTCCCAGCTGTCCTGCGGGGCCGACGAGCTCGGCCGCCCCCCAGGCTCAGACACTTCAGCTCCCCTGACCGCCGTCCCCACCGTCGTGTTTCCCGGTTTAGCGCTCGGCTGCGTCGGCTGCACGCGCTCCCAGCCCGCGGGTGCGAGAAGTCGCGGAGCCCCCCGGTGAGTAACGGCACCAGGCAGGTGTCTGCGGCGCAGCAGGGCTCTCGCGCCGCCTGCCCACTCAGCCGCGGAGCCGCGGGGCTGCAGCGACTGCCGCTGCTATTTTCGACTGCGGGAGCCGGTGAAACAGCAGAATCCTCCTCCCTGTTCAAGTGAACTTGGGTTGAACCCCAGATCATCACAACACAGACCACGGCTCTCCGGAGACGTTTCAAACCTGCCCGGACTGATCCTGTGCAGCTGCACCGGGGGGACCCTGCGGTGGCAGGGGGGCTGGGCTGGATGATCTTTGGAGGTCCCTTCGATCCCTGATGGTCTGATGATGATGATGATGCTCTGACGTTCTGTGAGTGGATCTAGGGGACCCTGCTGTGTCAGGGGGATCGGGCTGGATGGTTTTTCGAGGTCCCTCCCAGTCCCTAATGCTCTGTGATTCCGAGGATCTGTGATTCAATACACGGAGGATTCCAAAAACAACTGGGAATGAGAGGGCAGCTTCACCCTCGAGCAGTTTCCAAAAGCATGAACAGTGCCTTTCTTCAAGACATCTCCTACATTTGGAAACCACCTTCTCTGTCATCCTTGATGCTTTGGTGCTGTTGAAGATGGCTCCAAGTGAGTTTTACCACTCAAAAGACAGCTGGGGCTCTGGAGCTGGGAAAAAGGAGCCTGAGGGGTGACCCCATGGATGTTGATCAATATGGGAAGGGTGGGTGTGAGGAGGATGGAGCCAGGCTCTGCTCAGGGGCACCCAGTGACAGGACAAGGGGCAGCGGGTGTGAGCTGGAGCAGAGGACGTTCCACATCAGTGTGAGAAGGACCTTGTTCTTGGTGAGGGTGCCAGAGCCCTGGCAGGGGCTGCCCAGGGGGTGGTGGAGTCTCCTTCTCTGGAGACGTTTCAAACCTGCCTGGACTGTTCCTGTGTGACTGGATCTAGGGGATCCAGCTGTGGCAGAGGGTTGGACTGGATGGTCTTTCCAGGCCCCTCCCAATCCCTGGTGCTCAGTGATTCTGTGACTTCGCTGCCAGTCAGAGTCCCCGTGAGCACCCAGCTCACTCCCTACGCTGCTCCCGGCACTGTGGAGGAGGTCTGGCTCCGGGTCGCACGCTGAGGGCTCACGCACTGTGGATCCCATCCCCTGCTCGAGCCAGTCCCTGTGCCTCTCAGTGACTCAGGCGATGGCACCGCTAACAGCCCTGCTTCACGTGTGAGACTCCAGGGGGATTGGAGCCCACCGGGTCAGGGACTAAGCACTGGGGGGTGAAGGCCTGGAGCCCTGGAAAGGGCTGTGAACGTTCCAAAGAGCTTAATGCAGTGAGATGCGAGAGCAGCGCCAGCAGCTGCCGAACGCTGGCTGTGATCAAGCTTCCTCCTCCTGCGGAGACTCAAATCAGGGCCATTGTAGTTTTATCGCAGGGGGCAGGGGCAGAGCTGCTGAGAAAATGGGCTGTGGTGACTGCTTGGGTCTGGCCACGGGGCTATTAGGGAGCAAATGGAGTCGTTTGTGCTTCAACATTTTTGCCTCGGTGAGTAACAAGAAAAGATGCTTATTAATAAATTATAATGAGCGGGACACAGGCGGCTCTTTGTCACCCTGAGATTTCAATTAGAGAGCTGGGTGTCAGGAAAACAGCCGGATCCACATGGGGAAGCTCTTTGTTTGCAGCCAGAAGCTCCTCTTTCGCCTCTTCACAGAATCACAGAACATGAGGGATTGGAAGGGACCTCAAAGCATCATCCAGTCCAGTCCCCCCCCAGCAGGATCCCCTAGATCCAGTCGCACAGGAACAGTCCAGGAGGGTTTGAAACGTCTCCAGAGAAGGAGACTCCACAACCCCCCCGGGCAGCCCCTGCCAGGGCTCTGGCACCCTCACTGGGAACAAGGTCCTTCTCACACTGATGGGGAACCTCGTCTGCTCCAGCTCACACCCGCTGCCCCTTGTCCTGTCACTGGGTGCCCCTGAACAGAGCCTGGCTCCACACTGATCCACATTAGCGATGCCAATGGTCTGTGATTATGTGATGTCTTTGCTGGCTGAGCAGCGTTTGCTGTCCTTCCTTCCAGCTGCTAGGTCCTGCTGCACCTCTGCCCTGCTGAGCAGCTAGAAGGAGACCAGCCAAGGGCAACAAATCCCAGCTTCTCAGGAGAAGAGAGAAACTACAGAAGAGGGGACTGCCCTGCCCTTCTCTGTCCTTTATTCCAACCTCTGTCCTTTCTAGCTCTGCTCCCTTTGTGCCCCTGAGGAAACAGAGCAGGAGCCTTCGTGTCCCCGCAGCGAGCAGGGCAGGAGTCTGTCCTCCCCAAGCGGTGACTCTGCGGCTGGTGGCACCGTTGGCTTTTGTTCTGCTCTCTTCCCCCAGGAGGGCTGGGTCGCAGGAGAGTGCCGAAGCTCCCGGTGTCACTCTGCAGCAGGCTCAAGGACAGGCGCCAGCCGAGGACTGATAATTGTGCTGCAGGAGCTGGCAGCGCTCACGAGAGCTAAGAATAGGCGGCCCAGCTGCTGGCTGGGAAGTGAAGTAAATGGGACAGGCAGGGTGCAGGCCACGGGGCTTGTGTGTCCTGACCTGAGAGCTGGGGGAAAAGTCCTGCAACTTGCAGGTAAGTCAGCACAAACCACTTCAGCAGAAGTGCCTGTAGTCAGTCTCCTTCTCTGGAGACGTTTCAAACCCTCCTGGCCCTGTTCCTGTGTTGCTTGGTCTAGGGGATCCTGCTGTGGCAGGGGGATGGGACTGGATGAACCTTCGAGGTCCCTTCCAGTCCCTGATGACCGGATCTAGGGGATCCTGCTGTGCTGGGGGGATCGGACCGGATGCTCTTCCGAGGTCCCTTCCAGTCCCTGGTGTTGGTGACTCTGTGGCGCGTGCCAACGAGCCGCCTTCCAGCCTCGCGTCCCCCCGAGGGAGCCGAGCGGAGGCAGGTTCGCGATGCCCGGGCATCACCTGCTGGATCGCGCGGGCAGTGCAGGCTGGAGCCGGCAGCGCTGCCCGTGGTGCCGGTGCCTGGCAGCTGGCGCGTTCGAGCTCCTTTCCTTTAACACCTCGTGTTTGCTTTTCTTCCTGGAGCGTAAGCGTGGAGATAAGTAGGGATTTGCTGCCTCAGATGTCCTACCTTCAAGTAGCAGAAAGTACCGGGCTGCAGGAAGAGGAGGCTTTCTGAGACCGCAGTGCTTGTCCTCCATCCCTGCAACACCGAGCGGATGCTGAGAGCTGTGAACAGCTGCGAGCGACACACATGAGTTGTCGTTTCATTGCCGGGTGCATCGCTTGTGCGAGGGTGATGCTGCCTTCCCAGCAGCTTTCTCCCCGTGCCTCGGGGAAGAGCAGCCGCGCTCTGAGCTGAAGGAGAGCTGCCAGCCCCAAGTGCAGCAGACCAGCATGAACTGCACCATCAGGGGTCTGTGGAGCCCCAGGAGCGCTGATTCGGGTGACAAGAGCTCTCATTCCAGCTCTGCCAGGGGGATTGGGCTGGATGATCTCTCAAGGTCCCTTCCAATCCCTAATGACTGGATCTAGGGGATCCTGCTGTGGCAGAGGGATGGGACTGGATGGTCTTTCGAGGTCCCTTCCGATCCCCGATGCTCTGGGATTCTATGATTATATAACACTGCACCAGGGCCCCAGCTACTGCCCTGCTGTGTCTGGAGAGGAGGCACCGTGGCCCTTGGAAGTGCTCATGAACACCCATGGCCAACCACAGAGCCGCCCCCCGCGTCTGCACAGGGAGGCCGACTCTGCGAGTGTGTGATGCTGCGGCCAAACCACGTTAGTGCTTGTCTGTGACTTTCCCTCTCCAGGAAGGCAGGGTGAGCTCTGTGGTTATTTGTGTTTATGTTTGCTGGCAGGAGCCGCCGGGACTGGAAGCTGTGGGAGGTGAGAACGGTGGGGAGCTCAGATCTGGTCCTTTATTAAGTCCCCCGTAGATCCTCGCCAGCCTCCTCGTCCTTGACTGACTCTAAGAGCTGCTCTTTTTCAGCGTGTTTGCCATCCTCCACAGAATCCCAGACCTTCAAAGATCATCCAGCCCAGTCCCCTGCCACAGCAGGATCCCCTAGATCCAGTCACAGAACATCACACAGAGTCATGACTGGGTCTCTACGGGGCGAGGAAAGCAGCCGAGTCCGTGTGACGGACAGCGAAGGAAGAGTGGGGCTTCACTCCGCTCTGGTCGTGGGCAGCCACAGAGCGGCCAAAGACAGGGAGGGGGAAGGAGGTGGGAGCTGTGGTGCTGAGGCGCTGAGCTGAGGCCGTGTCGCAAAGAGAAGAGGTGCTGCTGGAAAAGGATCGCGCTGGATAGAGCTGAAGAGGAAGGTGAGGAGAAGAAACATTCCTAGAGTTCAGCTGTGAACTAGCAGGGGGAAGCACTAGATAAGAAAATTAGGGAGAACAGTGTGAAGGGTGGGTGTGAGGAGGATGGAGCCAGGCTCTGCTCAGGGGCACCCAGTGACAGGACAAGGGGCAGTGGGTGTGAGCTGGAGCAGACGAGGTTCCACATCAGTGTGAGAGGGACCTTGTTCCCAGTGAGGGTGCCAGAGCCCTGGCAGGGGCTGCCCAGGGGGGTTGTGGAATCTCCTTCTCTGGAGACATTTCAAACCCACCCGGATGTGCTTCTGTGTGACTGGATCTCGGGGATCCTGCTGTGTTGGGGCGATGGGACTGGACAATCTTTGGAGGCCCCTTGCAATCCCTACTGACTGGATCTGGGGGATCCTGCTGTGACAGGGGGATTGGATTGGATAGTCTTTGGAGGTCCCTTCCCATCCCTGATGTTCTCAGATTCTGTGACAGAAGGATTTCGAGAAGCAGGAGCTGGGGTCATAAAAGCTGATGACAAGTCAGTTGCGTAGGACCCCAAATTTCATTAGTAGGGTCTGTCAGCTGAGGGTAGAGCACAAAGGCTCCCTTCAGGCACCAACGGACACCTCTCTGAGGCCATGACCTGACCATCCAGTCCTTCCTTTTCCTCAGAAGGGCCATTGCCACGAGAGAACAAAAAGAAAAATAGCTAAAAATAAGCAGTGAATCACAGAAAATTATCTCTCTAAACTTCCCAGCGCCTGCCATTGCCATGGGAACCCCGGGTTGCTGCAAGCTGCTGCGCTGCGAGATTTTCCTGGAAGCTCTGCAGCTTGCAGTTGGATTTGGACATGAAGTTGAATGAAGAGCAACTCCAAGAACTCAGACTGCCTCCTCCACCTCTTTTTTGCCACCTCTCCCTTTTCACAGGATCTCAGAACACGCCGTGGCCCCCGAGGCTGTGTGGGCAGCGCGTTGCTCGGGCGGCTGGGGAACCCACGCCGGTCCTTCGCAGGGACCTGCAGTCCAGGCTGGTGGCAGAGGAGCGGTGTCACCTGCAGCCAGCGGCGCAAAGGGAGCGGGAGAACCCCGCTGAGCGCCGCGCGTCGGGGTGCAGCACCGCCGGCTGGACGAGAGCGGGCTGCCACCGTGAACCCCAGGTGGCCCAGGCGCTGGCTTTGCTAGCGCGGTCTGAGCAGCATCTCCCCGCTGCCGCCTTTCCTGAGCGCAGCAGCCGTGGGGGCGACGCTTTCCTGAGCAAAGGAGCGTTAACTGGTCCCACGGGCGCTTCCCTCAGGAGCTGACGCACTCCCGAGACGAGTAACACGCGGCTGAGACCTCGCCTGGGGAACGCGTTCAGGACTTGAACTTCACCAGCTCGTGAACAGAAGCAGCAGGGCTCCTCCAGGCCCTGGAGCTCCGTGTCCACAGCCAAAAGAGCACGGACGTGGCTCCAAGAGCGGCCCTGCTGCACCGCAGGCGCTCTGGGTTCACAGAATCACAGAGAGTTAGGGATGGGAAGGGACCCTGAAAGATCATCCAGTCCCATCCACCCCACACAGCAGGATCCCCTAGATCCCGTCAGTAGGGATGGGAAGGGACCTCCAAAGATCATTGAGTCCAGTCCCTCCCCTCTACCACAGCAGGATCCCCTAGATCCAGTCACACAGGAACAGTCCAGGAGGGGCTGAAACGTCTCCAGAGCAGGAGACTCCACAACCCCCCTGGGCAGCCCCTGCCAGGGCTCTGGCACCCTCACCATGAACAAGGTCCTTCTCACCCTGATGTGGAACCTCCTCTGCTCCAGCTCACACCTGCTGCCCCTTGTCCTGTCACTCGGTGCCCCTGAGCAGAGCCTGGCTCCACCCTCCTGACACCCACCCTTCACACATTGATCAACATCCATGGGGTCACCCCTCAGGCTCCTTTTTTCCCAGCTCCAGAGCCCCAGCTCCCTCAGCCTGTCCTCAGCAGGGAGATGTGTTCTGCCCTCGAGACGGCTTCGTCAGGCCGTGCTGCTGCTTCGCAGCGGGCAGCAGATCAGCATGCGGAGCCCTGAGCCACGGGCACGATCTGGGGTCCCTGCCGTCCTCCCCAGGACTCGCGGGGAGCAGCCCTGAAGGCTGCGGGCTGTCGCCTGCCCCTGCCGAGCCTGCTCCCGGTGAGGCTGGGCTGCACCTCGCGTTGCTCTGCCGGAGCGAGGAGCCGCTGCGGAGCCGAGTCCGCGGAGCAGGGGAGAGGGGAGCGCACCCAGGGCGGGTGCCCACTCCCGGGGGTGCCGGACCGCGGGGACTGCTCCTGCTCTGCCGAAGCCTCCGCAGGCAGCTCGGCCGCCGGTTCCCTCAGGCGGCGCTGCCTTCCCTGCACCCCGCGGTAGGTGGCAGGAGCCGGTAAGAGAAGCCCAGCGCGGCTGCGGAAGGGCCGGGGGCGCTCCGCCAGATCCCTCTGTTCGACCGAGACCGCTTCAGAGCCGCCTCGTCGCGGTGCCGAACGTTCGTCAAGCGGCTGTGCTGCTCCTCCCGCACAGATCAGATCTCTAGCCATCGCTCTGCTGGAAGGCTCGTTCCTTTTTAACGTGACTTGTGTCGTGAGGAGATCCGTCTGCACCGTTCTGAGGGTGATGGGGAGGCTTCCTCACCGGCTCCGAGACGCGCTGGGCACCATCTTCCGGATTTAAACTCTGCTGAAGGTTTGGAGAGAGTCTCCCTCTCTGCACAGAGTCTCCCTCTCTTGGACAGAGTCTCCTTCTCTTGGACAGAGTCTCCTTCTCTTGGACAGAGTCTCTTTCTTTGAAGTGAGTCTCCTTCTCTTGCAGAGTCTCCTTCTTTGGAGAGAGTCTCCTCTGGAGGAGTTTCAAACCCTCCTGGACGGCTCCTGTGTGACTGGATCTAGGGGATCCTGCGGTGGCAGGGGGTTGGGCTGGGTGATCTTTCAGGGTGCCTTCCAACCCCTCCTGCTCCGTGATCCTGTGATGCCCGTCTCACCTCCACCAGTGCTCTGTTTCTCACCATGGAGGAGAGGACACAGTAGGTTTCACCTCTGCTCTAGCTTCACTTTTCAATTCCTTCACGATAGAACGAGGCCCCTTCCCCCAGGCTGCTGACGCAGCAGAAAGTGAGGTCTGCACCCTGTTCTCCCTGGAATTACCAGGTCAGAGGTGGTTCCCAAGGGTTTGGGGTCGGCAGAACCGAAGGCTCAGTGTCCTGCCAGAGCAGGAGTCTGCAGTTGTCACCCACGAGGTGCAGCCGGCACCTGCAGCTGCTTTATGTCCCTGCGCCGGAGGAAGGGCCGCAGAGGTGAAGGGGATGTGTTTAGAAAGTCGATCGGATTTCCTGCAGGGGTCTGACTGGGGACGTGAGGTGTCTAGTGAGACATTCCTCCTCCTTTGGGTGCCAACGGGTACAAGTGTGTACCTCAGCCAGCACAATCCATACTCCAGCTCCGGCTGGGATCGATTGTATCTACAGTCTGTCTTGCCAACGCTACTACACCTTGAGTAGCAACTCAGCGGGATGGCACACAGACTCACAGAGCACTAGGGGTTGGAAGGGACCTCCAGAGATCATCCAGCCCAACCCCTCTGCCACAGCAGGATCCCCTAGATCCAGTCCACAGGAACAGTCCAGGAAGGTTTGAAATGTCTCCAGAGAAGGAGACTCCACAACCCCCTGGGCAGCCCCTGCCAGCGCTCTGGCACCCTCACCAAGAAGAAGGTCCTTCTCACACTGATGTGGAACCTCCTCTGCTCCAGCTCACACCCACTGCCCCTTGTCCTGTCACTGGTGCCCCTGAGCAGAGCCTGGCTCCATCCTCCTCACACCCACCCTTCACATACAGATCAACACCCATGGGGTCACCCCTCAGGCTCCTTTCTCCCAGCTCCAGAGCCCCAGCTCCCTCAGCCTCTCCTCAGCAGGGAGAAGGTCCACTCCCTCCATCATCCCTGTGGCTCTGCACTGGGATCTCTCCAGCAGCTCTGTGTCCTTCTGGAGCTGAGGGGCCCAGAGTTGGACACAAGATCCCAGCTGTGGTCTCCTCAGGGCAGAGCAGAGGGGGAGCAGATCCTCTCTGGATCCGCTAAGCCCCCCCCTCTGATCCGTCCCAGGGTGCCACTGGCCTTGTTGGCTGAAGTGACCCTGCAAGGACCCCGTTTGCTCCTGCTCCCCACCAGCCAAAGCTGAACTGCTGCTGAAGCTCCAGGGACACGGTGGAATATACAGAGGAGAAGCAAATATGGATTTGTCGAGTAGAGCCACAAACAGATCAATGCTCCATGAAAGAGGTATCGATGGGCTGGGGCTGGGGCACTGGAGCGTGATCCTGTCGTCATTCCCAGATCAGCAGGGTTCCACACTGGAACCAGCTGGGATTTTCAAGGAGGCCCAGAAGGCAGCAGAGCCTGAGGCACAGACCAGAGTGGTGGCAGCAGGGGGAGGCAGGTGGACATTTGCTGAGAGAAGAGTGATTCTCCCGGGACAGGGAGGAGGGAGGCAGCTGCTGGCACATAAAGGGGCCACCCAGAGGAGGCAAATGCGACCCAGTGGGCAGCAGTGTTTCGCTCCCCTCAGAAGGAGCGTTGGGAGAAGACAGAGGGCAATCGAATATGACCCCCAGGACTGCTCCTGAAGAGAACAGAGCTGATCTCCTTTCTCCCAGCTCCAGAGCCCCAGCTCCTCATCCTTTCCTCAGCAGGGAGATGCTCCCTTCCCTCCATCATCCCTGTGGTCCCTTCCCATCTCTAATGACTGGATATAGGGGATCCTGCTGTGGCTGGGGGACTGGGCTGGATGATCTTTGGGGGGTCCCACCAGGGGAGGGTCAGACTGGCCAGCAGGAAGAAATTCTTCCTGCAGAGAGTGGTCAGGGACTGGGATGGGCTGCCCAGGGTGGGGGCTGAGTCCCCATCCCTGGATGAGTTTAGGAGTCGCTCAGCTCTGGTGTTGGGGGATCTGGTTTAGGGGTGACCTTGCAGAGTGGGGTTGCTGGTTGGACTCGCTGACCCTGGGGGTCTTTTCCAACCCAAGTGAATCTGTGGTTCCCTGAGAGGTGGTTTAACTGGAGAAGCCTCTCCTGTCACTCCTGAACTGCCCTAAATGAAAAGGACCCCGGATCTACCGGTGAAATCAGGGGAAGGTCATGACGGGCTGATGTGACCCAGCCAAGGACAGTCCGGCCGCTAGTCATTGGCACCAAGGAAGGACCCCGAGCCCCGCTGGGCGAGGAGGGGGCCCTGGCAGAGGAGCTGTACGTCCTTGCTGGCTACCAGGGGCCAGCAGAGAGCTGAGCCCTGCGCTGCCAGAGCCGGGCACGGGTGCTGCAGCTGTCAGCACGTCGCTGCTGTCACCGCCAGAGAGAAGTGGACGTTGCAGACTCCACGGGGTGTGGAAAGGCCCTCCCTGTGTGTCTGATCCCTTAGCCCCCCCCAGCTGCCCCAGTGGCCCTGGGGGGCCCTGTTCCAGTAGCTGAGGCGAGGCTTTGCCTGCCCTGGGCCTGGCAGCAGGGCTGGGGCTGGGGCAAGGAGCCACCTGTGGGAAAGGGAGAAGCAGCGAGAGAGAGACGGGGATCCTTTCAGCCAGGAGAGAGCATGGGCAGCTCTCCCTGAGCCACGGGCCAGTTCCTGCTGCCCTCCCACTGCCAAGGCCCCCCAGGCAGTGTCCACAAGCAGCAGGGAGGCAGGGCTGGAGCCCCTGAACCCTTCCCCACTGGTGCAAAACCCACCCATCCTGGTGCTGCTGGGACATCCCACACCCTGCAGACCACCAGCAGTGCAGAGGGAGCCTGGGCAGCTGGTGTGAGTTGGCTGCAGGTGGATCCTGTCCCGTCAGCATCACCCTCAGTACAAAAGAGGGGGGTTACAGAGGACGGGGGTTTCCTGCTCCTCTGTCTCCTGCTGAGCTGTTCTGCTGTTGGCTGTGAGGGCTGGGTGGCTGCTGGGGTGAGTGAAGCCCTTATCCTTGGTGCTGCTGCTGGGTAGCAGCAGATAGAGCTTCGGTGCTGTCGCTCCCTGAGCAGCTCCTGGGGCTCTCTCCTCTCTGAGGAACGTCTGGAGCAGGATGAGGGTGCCTCCCCGAGGAGCTTGCAGGTTCCTTCTGGGCAGTGGGGCTTTCCCCTCACAAGCCCTGAGGCTGTGGCTTTCGGTTGCCTGGCCTGTGGAGAGGTGCCTGAATTGATGGTGCAGCCTCTGCTGCCCTGCAGCTGCTCCTGGTTGGAGCAGCCTGTCTGTGCTGGGCTGCAGCTGGGAGCTGGATGAGCCCTGCTGGGCCAGTGTGGCAGGTGCCAGCCCCAGCTGTGGGGACAAGAGGAATGTCCCTGCAGAGGTGCTGCAGAATTGCTGAATCAGCGGGAGTGGTTGCTTTTCCTCCTGAGGAGCCCCTGGCTGTGGGCACTTGCCCACCTCATGCTGTTGGAGAGCAGTGGCTACTGCAGGGACACTTGTAGCCGCGTGCCTATGTGAACAGGGGGTGTTAGGGCTGTGCTGGGGATGCCCCCCCCCCCCGTGCCAAGGCTGTTTTCTATCCAGTGGTGGAAGAGCCTCATGTCTTTGTCAGCAGAGGCTGGAGCCTCCTCTCTTTGCTGCAGCAGTGGGACCTGGCACAGTTCAGCCACCTCGTGCCAGGATGTGCAGAGTGAGCCCACCACTGGCTTTCAGTTGTGCCCTCGGGCTGCTGGCTACTGCTTGTGGGGAGAAGAGGAAGTCAGAGGTGACCAGGCAAGCTGACAGCTCAGATGGTCCCTTCTGTGCTGCCGGCTGGGAAAACTGTTTCTGCTGCTGCAGTGCTTGGGCACAAGACCTGCTGGTGAAGGGCAGGTAGGCTCTGACCTTGTTCGAGCCATGGACAGAGTAACTCGGGTTGGAGAAGACCCCTGGGATCACCCAGCCCAACATTCAACCCCACTCTGCAAGGTCACCCCTAAACCAGATCCCCCAGCACCAATCTAAGCGACTTCTAAACTCATCCAGGGATGGGGACTCAACCCCCAGCCTGGGCAGCCCATCCCAGGGCCTGGCCACTCCCTCTGGGAAGAATCTCTTCCTGATGGCCAGTCTGACCCTCTCCTGGTGGAGCTGGAAGCCCTTCCCTCTGCTCCTGTCACTAATGACCTGTGAGCAGAGCCCAGCACCAGCATCTCTGCAGGGTCCCTTCAGACAGCTGTAGAGAGTGATGAGGTCTCCCTCAGCCTGTCCTCAGCAGGGAGATGCTCCCCTCCCTCCAGCACCCCTGTGGCTCTGCCCTGGGCTCTCTCCAGCAGCTCTGTGTCCTTCTGGAGCTTCCAGCTGTGGTGTCCCCAGGGCAGAGCAGAGGGGGAGCAGAACCTCTCTCGATCTACTAACCACCCCACTTCTGATCTACTCCAGGATGCCAGTGGCCCTCTCAGCCACCAGGGCCCATTGCTGGCTCCTGGCCACCAAAGCCAAACAGTTTAGAAGACAGAGGAGGGCAGAACTGCTGGAAAATAACTGTGAGGAATGTCCCTGGGTCTTGTTGACTGATGTTCCTTGTTGTTGCCTTCAGGGCTGCAAACACTCTGCCCACGCAGCTCCCAGCCCACGGGTCCACGTGCTGTTTGTGCCAGCCCTGTCTCTCAATTGCTCCTTCTGTCTCTCCCACGCGGGGATTCGAGCTGGAATTCCTCCCCTCTGGAGCTTCCAGAGTCTGTGGTGTCCAACAGCAGCACCCACGCGTGGCCCTGTGCTCCTGCGCCTCATGTAGGGTCTGTGCCAAGGGTGTCTGAGCCTGCCCCTTCCTCAGAGGTGAGGGCTCTGCTGAGCCCTTCGTGGCTTCATCCCTCCGTGAGGACTGGGCTGGTGTGGGCTTTGTGGTGCTGGAGGGGAGGCTGTGCTGCCTCTGGACTGTATGGGGGGTGTGGGGTGACGTGGGCTTGTGGGCACTGTCACTGGTGCCAGCGAGTCCTGTGTCCAGTGTTGGGCACCTCGGCACAAGGGAGACATCGAGGGGCTGGAGTGAGGGGAGAGGGGGGCGATGGAGCTGGGGAACGGCCTGGAGAGTCAGTCTGGTGGGGAGAGATGGAGAGGGTTGGGGCTATTGAGTTTGAGGAAGAGGAGGCTGAGGGGAGCCCTCATGGCTCTCCACAACTATCTGACAGGACCCTGCAGAGATGCTGGTGCTGGGCTCTGCTCACAGGTCATCGGTGACAGAACCAGAGGGAAGGGCTTCAGGCTCCACCAGGGGAGGGTCAGACTGGCCATCAGGAAGAGATTCTTCCTGCCAGGAGGGCACCTGGAGAGATCAGCACTTCCCCACGCACACCCCAGGAACGAAATGGGAGCAACTGGTGCCTGTTCATTAGGGTTTAGTGTTTCTTGGAGGGTTCTGTTGTCTGGGGGCTCCCTGCTGCAGGGACACCTGCTCAGGCGGTGCTGCCCGAGCACCAGTCGGGGTGGAGCGCGACCGGAGGAGATTATTGCTGTGAGCTGCCTGCTCGCCCCAATCTCTTCCTCTTCTGCTCGTGACAGCTCAGAGGAGATTATCCCCGCTGGCCGACCTACAAAGGCTCTGCCTTTGGCTGGAAATCAGAGTGTTAGGGACTGGAAGGGACCTCCAGAGATCACCCAGTCCAATCCCCCTGCCACAGCGGGATCCCCTGGATCCAGCCACAGGACGTCATCCTCAGACCATCAGGGACTGGAAAGGACCTCAAAAGACCATCCAGTGACCCTAGGAATGTTGATCAATGTGTGAAGGGTGGGTGTCAGGAGGATGGAGCCAGGGGCACCCAGTGACAGGACAAGGGGCAGTGGGTGTGAGCTGGAGCAGAGGAGGTTCCACATCAGTGTGAGAAGGACCTTGTTCCCAGTGAGGGTGCCAGAGCCCTGGCAGGGGCTGCCCAGGGGGGTTGTGGAGTCTCTGGAGAAAATTAAAACCCACCTGGGCTGTTCCTGTGCAACTGGATCTGGGGGACCCTGCTGTGGCAGGGGGTTGGACTGGATGGTCTTTGGAGGTCCCTTCCAGCCCCTGACACCCTGGGATTCATGGCCCTTACACTCTAATTGGGAGCAAAGACTTCAAACTCTCCGCAGTGCTCCAGCAACGAATTGACCTGACACCCTGGGCTTCCCGAGGGCTCTGCGAGCTAGTGCTTGTGAATAATTGACCACAGGAACAGGAATAAAGGATCAAATATTAATCTGGCTCCCTGCGCAGCCCAGGCTGGGGGCTCCTGGTTCACTGGCCAGTGCGTTGGTTTCTGCGACCACCAGGGTAACTGCCAACTTGACTGGATCCCTTTGCGAGCGCCGGCTGCCTCCCGTCTCAGCAGGGCTCTTGCTGCTGGTGGGCAGCTGTTGCAATGGTCCAGCACCGCTGCTGCCTTTCTGGGATGGAGCCCCCCCATGTCTCTGCAGGGGTCCTCTGGGCTCAGCCAGCCCAGCACCTGACATCACCCCATCGTTTCAAACCCGCCTGGACTGCTCCTGTGTGATGGGATCTAGGGGACCCTGCTGTGGCAGGGGGACTGGGCTGGGGGATCTTTGAGGTCCCTTCCAGTCCCTAGTGACTGGATCTAGGGGACCCTGCTGTGGGATCTTCCAAGGTCCCTTCCCGTCCCCAGCATTCTGTGACCCTGTGGTTCTAGCTGATGTCAGTCTGATGTCCAAGTGCCTCTAGTTAAGCTCCCCTCGAGCTCTGCAGCTCCACAGCCTGTAATTGCTGAAGCTCTGGAGCCAGCTCGGTGTCTGCCCCCCGTCCCCGCAGAGCGGCTCCCCAGCAGGGTTCTGATCAAAGGTCCCCTCACAAAGAGGAGGTGGCGAGGCCACTGTCCCAGCCAGCTGCCCGCGGAGGCTGTGGAGGTCACGTCCCCACACAAAGGCCCTTGAAGAAAGCGCTGACCCTGGCGGGGAGCTGCCTCTGCCACGGAGCCGGGCTCTGCTCTGTGCTGGGCGTTGGAGCCCGCTTCTGGGGGCCTGAGGTGTTGACCAGTATGTGAAGGGTGGGTGTGAGGAGGCTGGAGCCAGGCTCTGCTCAGGGGCACCCAGTGACAGGACAAGGGGCAGTGGGTGTGAGCTGGGACAGAGGAGGTTCCACATCAGTGTGAGAAGGACCTTGTTCCCAGGGAGGGTGCCAGAGCCCTGTCAGGGGCTGCCCAGGGGGGTTGTGGAGTCTCCTTCTCTGGAGACATTTCAAACCCTCCTGGCCATGTTCCTGTGTGACTGGATCTAGGGGATCCTGTTGTGGCGGGGGGACAGGACTGGGTGATCTTTGGAGGTACCTTCCAAGCCCTGGTGCTCTGTGGTGCTGTGATGGCAGGGTTCTGTCTTCCCAAGAGCCAGCTGCTGCTTTGTCCCTGCGGGGAGAGGGCACAGTGCTGGCTGTGCTGCAACGCAGCAGCCCCCGAGGGTGCCAGCCCAGCCCCTTGGCCAGGTCCCGGCACCATCGCGCTGCTCTGGTTCCTGTGCCCTGGGAGGCAGGAGTTGATGTGATTTGTGCTGCAGTCGCTCCTGCTCCTGGGCGAGGCTCTGCCGGCTTGGCCCGGCTCCTGGTGACAGGAGCTGGTGTAAAGAAGGATTAAATGTAGTGGTGCCTCAGTGTGGCTGCTCACACGCCAAGGGGGGTGGCGGGGAGCAGACAAAGGCAGCACTGTAGGGTTCTGCTTTGTGTTGCAACTAAAGCCTGGCTCCTGCTGCTGTTCCCATTTTCCAAACCTGTCTGGGAGCTGGGACCTACTTCTCCTCAGCTTCGCAGTTCACAGGGTAAAAGAGGTGCTCTGGTGGCGAGGGGGGACCCTTCAGCTGGCTGGAGCCGTTTGTGTGGAAGCACCCAGGCAGCTCTTGGCCTCACTGGGGTAGGAGCTGTGACCAGTGACAGGAGAGACGCTCGGAGCAGGCGGCACTGGGGCTCACTGGGGTTTTGGAACAAAGCTCTGGTTAGTCACAACCGACAGGGACGGTCAGAAGCCCCCGGAAGGCTGCAGTGGAAGTATTTAGCATTAATCACCGATCACTGCGGCGGTAACGAAGCCTCAGCCTGCCTGCGAGTGGCGGGTGGGCGGCGAAAGCGGCCGCCATGGGCTTCGCTGCAGCCTCTTGGTGCCTCTTGAGGGTGACTCACGTGAGGGAAGGCTCAGCTCCCCTTCCTTAGGGCTCCCAGTGAGGAGCTGCTCCGCCAGGCACCCGAGCACTTGCCCCTGCTGCTGGTCTGGGCAGCTGGACACCGAGCACACGGCGCAGCAACTCTGCCCTGCCCTGGGGAGACCACAGCTGGAATCCTGCGTCCAGCTGTGGGCCCCTCGGCTCCAGAGCTGCTGGAGAGAGCCCGGCGCAGAGCCACAGGGATGGCGGAGGGAAGGGAGCATCAACACTGTGGGGTTCCTTCCCCTGGCATTTCTTCCTGCTGGGGCTGAATGACCTTGAGAACAAGGCTCTGGACCAGACTTGTGCGATCAGGTTTCCGTTCCCAGCCCCTGCTGAACCAGGGCTTGAGAAGCCTCTGCTATGGCTCAGAGATTGAATTTCATCGACACAGAACAAACAACCCAGGGCTCAGGGCACCGCAGAATGGATCAAGGGTTAATTCTTCCTCTGGTGGAACAAGACAGAGCTTCTCACACGGAGCAAACCTCCAGCACTGGCAGGAGCGGGGCTTGTGCATCTCTCAGCAGCAAATGGCAGAGCGATGGCCTCAGCCACGAAGGGGAGCTAGGGCCGAGCCCTGCTGGGTGCCCAGGGCGTCACAGAGCCCTCCCTGGCAAAGGGCAGGGCTCACAAACCACAGGAAGGCTTCACAGCCGCAGCTCGATGCCCCGCAGCAGGAGCAGCAGCTCTCTGAAGGCAGCAGTGTGGAGGGAACAGCCCCACCGGGGTTGGGCTCCTGCTCCATCAGCGGCTGCACAACTGGTCCGAGAGCCACAGAGTCATTCAGGCTGGAGAAGAGCAGGGGGGTTTGAAACGTCTCCAGAGAAGGAGACTCCACATCCCCCTGGGCAGCCCCTGCCAGGGTTCTGGGCACCCTCACGGGGAACAAGGTCCTTCTCACACTGATGGGGAACCTCCTCTGCTCCAGCTCACACCCGCTGCCCCTTGTCCTGTCACTGGGTGCCCCTGAGCAGAGCCTGGCTCCATCCTCCTCACACCCACCCCTCAGGTACTGACCAACGTTAATGAGGTGTTTCCAGCAGCCTTGCTCTTTGTCTGGGGCACGTCTGAACTTCCTAGTAGATGTGTCACAACAGGTCTCCGTCCTCTTGCACCGCTGGTCCTGGAGCCCTGACAAAGCCAGCTCTCTCGGTGTCTTGCCTCGTTCATCTCCTCTCGATAACCACCGCTCTCCTTGCTCTGGGACTTGTTCCACTCAATCTGTCTCATTCCTTAGGGCTTGTTTGATTCGGCTCCGTGGATGCTTATGGGAGCACCTAAAGCTACTGACCCATTCTGGAACCCACTGGACAGTGGAAAGCTCAGGGGTAAAGGAGCGGAGGGGCTTGAAGACGCCGGCTTCCTGCAGTTTTCATGGAGACTGGTGCCTGGGTGGGAAGGGAAGGTCTGCCTTCGCCCCAGGAAAGGTGGCAGCCCCTGCTCCCTCCATCCTTATTGATTATTGATGCTTGAGCCAGAGCCATAGACCCACTGAGGCTGGAAAAGCCCCCTGGGATCATCCAGTCCAACCACCTACCCTGCCTCACCAGTTCACCCCTAAACCAGGTCCCTCAACACCTCCTCTGAACGGGCAGGGAAGAGCTTTGGCTGGAGCCGAACAGAAAACGGAGTCACGAGACACAAATGTAGAAGAACCCAGGCATCAGGACCCCCACCCTTCCCAGACTGATCCACATTCACTGGGGCACCCCCAGGCTCCTCTTCTGCCAGCTCAGCCTTTCCTCAGCAGGGAGATGCTCCCTTCCCTCCATTGTCTTGGTGGCTCTGCACATTCCCACAGGCTCTCCCCCTCGTCCAGCCCCTCTCCACCACTGAGAAAATCACCCTTTAAAAGAAGAACTGAAGACAAGAAGAGGCTCCATTTTTCTAGAAGGGAAGGGAAGTCTGCAGCCTCTTGTCAGGTTGGGACTCTTTGGGTAGAAGGAGATCAGCTCTTGGCTTGGAAACACTTCCAGTAAAAAATAGCAGGAGAACAGAATGGGGAGGAAAAAAATCAGGATCAATTGTTCCTTCACTCCAGACCTGGAGCCAAGTTGTTTCAGAAGCACCACCAATGAATTCAAGTCTGCCTGCTGGAACGAAGGTCCTCGATCACATCTCTCTTGCAGAGGGGATTTCTTCCATCCTTAAATGAAAACACAACTGGTGCAGGAAACCAGCGACGGGAGCCCTTTAGACCTGAGTGGTGGCTGACGAAGGGCAGCTGGTGAGGAGGGCTGCTCCTCACCCTCACTCCAGCAGGACACAGGGGCTGCGCCTCCAGCGAGCTGTCAACAGCTGTATGTCGTAAGTCCCAGGGACCACCAGCCACTGCCTGCACAGGAGTGGGATTCAGTGAAAGAAAGGTCTCCAGGAAGTGAAGTGAGATGCAGCCACTGAGGAGGGTGTTTTCCCCCCAGAAAACAAAAGCATTATCTCATCAGTGTTTCTGCTCCCAGGCTCCAGCCCCACTAAATCAGCGCTGGAGGAGCAGACCTTCATGTGGAACTCACGGCAGAGCTGTGCCAGCAGGACTGGCTGCCTTTAGTGGTCCCTCATCGCCTGTTTACCCAGAGTTACGGCCAAATCCCGAGCAGCAAATGAAACAGGACTGTGTCCCGCTCACAGCAACCCTCGAGTGCCAGGAGGATGCAGGTGGTTTGAGCTCCACTCGTGCTGCGCGCAGCACCTTCTCCAGATAAGGTTCTGAATGGCTGGTTAATGAACAGCACTCGCAGCCCTTCTCGGCCACCAGGGCCCACTGCTGGCTCGTGGCCACCCTGCTCGAAGCGGAGCAGGGAGCCGGGCTCCCTCTGCTTGGCAGAGCTGCCCGTGGCCGTGCTCCCGGTGCTCCCGGTACAAGCACTACCCGGGGTCTCCAAGGACAGGCTCTGTCGGGAGCTGGGCGAGTCACTGCGGACAGTCCTGCCGCGAAGGGGCCGGTCGCCCCTCCGAGAACGACAGCCCTCGGCAGGAGGTGGGTCCCGGCTTGGGCGCTCGACTCTGCTGCCCGACTCTCCGCCCGCTCGGTAGAGCCCCGGTCCAGCCGCGCGGGGCAGGTCCGGCAGGAGCCGCAGAGCCTTGGCGGCGCCGGGGGATACAGACCCTGTTGAAAGAAGGCTGGACCAGTGCGTTTGTTAGGAGCCACAAAGAGCCTCTGGGAAGAGGGGGGCTCGTTCCGTCCCATCGCCCTTCCCTCACAGCCAGCGACAGGAACTTCTGGCAAGAAGGGCTGTGGTTCCCAGCAGCAGACACTGCAGCTGGTGGGACCGTCACAGTGCAGAGGGAAAATGTGGTTTTCCCTGGGCTTGGCCTGATAAAGAGTGTTGGGCACGTTGTCTGCTTGGGACACAGCCCTGCCGCTGCCCGGCCAGAGCGGCCAAAGGTCCTCTGGGTGTTTTTATGGCTGCACCGCAGCTGCCGGAGTGAGGGGTGGCTGGGCACCCCGGGGAGCTCAGGGCGAGCCCTTGGCAGGCGAGAGCCACAGAGGTGGTGAAGGGAGCTCCCTGCTGAGGACAGGCTGAGGAACGTAGGGCTCTGGAGCTGGGAAAAAGGAGCCTGAGGGGTGGCCCCATGGATGTTGATCTGTATGTGAGGGGTGGGTGTCAGGAGGATGGAGCCAGGCTCTGCTCAGGGGCACCCAGTGACAGGACAAGGGGCAGCGGGTGTGAGCTGGGACAGAGGAGGTTCCACATCAACGTGAGAAGGACCTTGTTCATGGTGAGGGTGCCAGAGCCCCGGCCCAGGGGGTTGTGGAGTCTCCTTCTCTGCAGATGTTTCAAACCCTCCCAGCCCTGTTCCTGTGTGACTGGATCTAGAGTATCCTGCTGTGGCAGGGGGATGGGACTGGGTGATCTTTGGAGGTCTCTTCCCATCCCTGCTGACTGGATCCAGGGGCTCCTGCTGTGTCAGGGGAATTGTATTGGATGGTCTTTGGAGGTCCCCTCCAACCCCTGGTGCTCTGTGGTTCTGCGACCCTGCGATGCTGTGACTCTTCTCCCCCGGTTCCCTGTGCAAAGGTGCCGCTGTAGAGAGGGTGACTGTGGCCCCCTCCCGTCCCGCAGCCGCGCACCCAGCCAGCACCTCAGTGCCGGGGAGCTCCTACGCGGCCGTTAGCTCGTTGTGAGCCTGGATAAAACCCGACTGCAGCAGTGGAACACAGATTCACCCAAGGAAGCCGCAGCGGGTCTCTCAGCAGGGCCAGGTCCTAGACCGGGCAGCCCTGAGCTGCTTTTCACGCGGCTGAAGGTGCTGCAGCGAGTCGGCTCCATCCAGCACAACTGCCGGGAGGCGAAGCCGCCCTCAGCGACGGGTAAACGTGTCACCCCAGAACTCGGGGGCTTTTGCAGCCCCGCAGCGGCGCGGTGCCAGCGCTGGAAAGGAATCTGGCTGCTTGTCAGAGACGTGATGAAGTCATCATTTGGCTATTAAGTGGGAAAGGTAGAAGGTCAGTGTTAATCACTTCCAGTCCTTCGCATGACACAACAGAACGTGTTTCAGAACTATGAGAGGAGCCCGAGTCATCTGCCTCTTCGAACTGCGTTAAATCCTGTCTTCCCCCTGTGGGGCTGGAAGCGACTGGGTACCAAGAGACAATCAAGCAGCGAGAGAGAGCCGGTTCCTGGAAGCAGAGCTGTGGCTCCGGGTGTTCCCAGGGCAGGAGCTTTGTTCCTGCCCCCCAGCCGACAGTTTCCTGGTTACAGGGGGACACCCGGTGAGCTGCCTCGGAGCAGGAATGTGGGATGGTAGGAGTGGAGCCTTGAACAACCTTGGTGTTGGCAGAGAACCAGCACAGACGGGCACTCCAGGGCACTGTGCTCGCACGAGCCCTTCGCTCCCCGGAGCCCTTCGTACTTTGCACCAGCAGGAGCCTTTTTAACCATAAAATGGAATTTGCAGGTCCCTTCCAATCCCTGACGTCCTGTGATGTCAAAGCCCTGGTACATCGCTCGCTGGAGACCCCTTCCCAGAGCTGCAAGTAGACATCCTGCCCCGGCTGCAGGAGAAGGGTTCCTTCTTGTTCCGGGTGGTGCAGGCGAAGGCTGCATTTTTCTCCTGAGAGATGCTTTTGGGCCGCGGGGAGGGCACTTTGTTTGATGAGATACCGAGCCGTGCTCTGTGCTCACCCATCAGCCACAACCACAGCCTTTCTTTGTGCTGGTGCTGCTAGAAACAGCAAGGCTGCTGCAGCCTGCAGAGTCAGTCTGGTGGGGAGAGATGGAGAGCGCTGGGGCTGTTCAGTCGGAGGAAGAGGGGGCTGAGGGGAGACCTCATCGCTCTCTACAACTATCTGAGAGGACCCTGCAGACATGTTGGTGCTGGGCTCTGCTCACAGGGAATTAGCCACCGAAGCAGAGGGAAGGGCTTTAGGCTCCCACAGAGGACGGTCAGACTGGCCATCAGGAAGAGATTCTTCCTGGAGAGAGTGGTCAGGGACTGGGCTGGGCTGCCCAGGGTGGGTGTTGAGTCCCCATCCCTGGATGAGTTTAAAAGTCGCTTAGATGTGGTGCTGGGGGATCTGGTTTAGGGCTGACCCTGTAGAGTAGTGTTGATGGTTGGACTCGATGATCCTGGGGTCTTCTCCAACATGAGTAGTTCTATAAAGTCGCTGAGATGTGGTGTTGGGGATCTAGTTTAGGGGTGACCTTGTAGAGTGGGGTTGCTGGTAGAACTGGATGATCCCAGGGGTCTTTTCCAATCTGAATGACTCTGAGATTCTATAAAATTCAGAGAAGGGCCTCGCGTGTGACTTCTGCCTCTCCAGGTAAAACCCAGCGTCCAGCTTAGGTGGCGCTGCCTGGGAGCAGGATCCTCTTCCTTACTGGACTTGCTAATGGAAGGCAACGCTGGCTGCTCGAGTTACACGCAGGACGTGTGATTCGAGAAGGGAATGATAAGCAAATGGGTCTGATAAATTGATTTTGTTTGCTTATTAGCTGCCTCTCCATGTGTGCCAGAGCCTGGCGGATGCCGCGGCGCTCCGGCACCCCCGGGACGCTCCCGAGCTGCTTTGGCTACACCTACGGATGTCAGAACGAATCCACACAATTAGTCGGAAGCAAAACGAAGCCATGAAGCCGAACGAAGCCTAATTGAAGGAGATGTGTTTATCTGGCCTGCTCTGGGCTGCAGCAGTATCGATGCGGGGTCTCGGGCAGCGGCCGCGCTGGGGCTGCAGCCTGCCCCCCTCTGCAGCCGTGAGCTGGGCGTCCTCGGGGGCCTGAGCGCAGACCGTCCGCAAGGGCAGCGCCGGGCGAGAGCGCAGCCGGGCCGGTGTTTAAGAAGGAGGCAGTGTTCTCCCCAGGACCGCAGATAAAGCGCTCCGGCTCCATTCCGGGCTGTCAACCAGACCAGGCTGCTCTCCAGTTCTAAGTTTACCTTCACAGGAAACCCATTGTTGGGGTGGCCAAGGGAGCCACCACGCCCTGTGCGCACACAGATGGGGCTGCTGATAACGGCTCGTTCTCCCAGCAAGCAGGACACACAGAAATCATCTGGCAGCGCTGTTCCTAGCTGGAAGCCCTTCACTTTGTTTGCACGAATTTATTGGGGTAGGAAACTTGAGCTGAACGAGGAAGCGAATTAGCAGGTTGGAGTTGGAACGTCCGTCCCGGTGCGGAGATAAATCACCGGTCCAGAATAAACTGCTGGAAGGAGCAAGAACCCCACGGCCCAGGGGCGGGTTCTTAAAGGAAAGTAGAATCACAGAACATCAGGGAGTGGAAGGGACCTCGAAAGATCATCCAGTCCCCCTCTCACAGCAGGCAGACCCCTTGGTCTAGGGGATCCTGCTGTGGCAGGGGGACTGGACTGGATGATCTTTGGAGGTCCCTTCCAATCCCTAATGACCAGATCTAAGGGATCCAGCTGTGTGCAGGGGGACCGGACTGGATGATCTTTTGAGGTCCCTTCTGATCCCTAATGTTCTGTGGTTCTGTGTCTACATCTCCAGCACTGATGTTCCAGTAGGATGAGACACTGCACAGGGAGTTCCAGTAGGATGAGACACTGCTCTGCACAGACCACAGACTGCTTCTCCAGGAGTGAAGCTGTTCCTGCTTCATCAACCCAGAGGAGACACCACTGTGCAGCACGATTTCCCACATAGCCACAGGCATCTCTGTGCTCTACTGAACAGCCACTATGTGATTTTCGTGATTAGATGACCTGCAGGGCTCATTTTAGTAGTGTTTGCACTTGACCCTCTTTGACCTTCCAGGCTTTGCTTCCTACAAGTGCAGCGTGTGGGCAGACACAAAGCAGAGCCCCACCGCATGTCCTGCCGGCACTGGAAGTGAATCACAGAACATTAGGGGTTGGAAGGGACCTCCAGAGATCATCCAGCCCAGTCCCCCCAACACAGCAGGATCCCCCAGATCCAATCACACAGGAACAGTCCAGGTGGGTTTGAAATGTCTCCAGAGAAGGAGACTCCACAACCCCCCTGGGCAGCCCCTGACAGGGCTCTGGCACCCTCACTGGGAACAAGGTCCTTCTCACACTGATGTGGAACCTCCTCTGCTCCAGCTCACACCCACTGCCCCTTGTCCTGTCACTGGGTGCCCCTGAGCAGAGCCTGGCTCCATCCTCCTGACACCCACCTTTTCCATATGATCAACATGATCGAGGTCAGCCCTCCGGCTCCCATTCTCCCAGCTGGAGTGCAGTGCTGCGGACACGCGAGAGCCGAGGAGCGGGGCTGCACTGCTGTGTACAAACACTCTGCTGGAACGCTCGCGGTACGGACGAGCAGCCCTTGTGCAGGGCTTGTTGTGGCTTCACCTGCTCTGAGCTGAAAGTGCTTTGATGAATGGGACAGCAAAGAGCGGAGCTGCTCTGCAGCCGCAGGTGCCGCTGTGTGTTGTGCTGAAGCCCTCCCGTAAATCTTCCGACAGCAACGCGTCCTGGTGACTCGATTCTCTTTCCCACGGAGCAGGCTGCAGTCGTTACCCGGTGCTGCACGGACAGCAGCCGGCTGCACCTGCTGGTGTTCCTGGAGCACGGAAAGGGCAGGGTGTTGATGCTTGTGGGTGGACGTCGACGTAAAGTCTGAGTTAAAGTGTTTTTAAAAGTTTCTTGCGGTTTGTTTTTCACTTAAAATTCTGAGGGCTCTCGGAGACGAGTGTCACAAAATCACAGAACATTAGGGACTGGAAGGGACCTCGAAAGATCATCCAGTCCAGTCCCCCTGACACAGCAGGATCCCCTAGATCCAGTCACACATGAAAGTGTCTAGGTGGGTTTGAAACGTCTCCAGAGAAGGAGACTCCACAACCTCCCTGGGCAGCCCCTGCCAGGGCTCTGGCACCCTCACCAGGAGGAAGGTCCTTCTCAGATGGTTGTGGAACCTGCTCTGCTCCAGCTCACACCTTCTGCCCCCTGTCCTATCATTGCTGGAGCGGGGAGTGGACTGGATGATCTTCCGAGGTCCCTTCCAATCCCTAACACTCTGTGATTCTGTGATTCACAACCCAAGGTTCTGACCTTGGCCACCTGATGGGGAGCTGCTGGAGTCAGAAGTGAGTTTGTACTTAACAGTTGTTTGAAGAAGGAGGAAGCTCCTGGCCTTTCTGGCCTGGTGCGGGAAGTGCCCTTTTATGTGCGTGTGCCGGCTGCATTCAGCACTTGCAGGAGGTCAGTGCTCTGTAAGAGCTCTTCCCTGGGAAGCTCTTCATCTCTCTCACTAGACATTCAATTTTCTTTCTCCCATGATGTCCTGGCTTAGTGCTGCTCAGGTCACTGAGTCCCCCAAATGAAAATGAGCTTTCTGGTATCAGCTGCGCTAGGATGGTTAGAACTGGAACACAAACGCTCATCGCTGCGCGAGTGATGTGCAGGCTGATCACATCCCACCCACCAGCACCTCCAGCGGGAGTCTCCTCTGGAGACGTTTTGAACCCCCCGGCCATGCTTCGGTGCAACTGGATCCAGGGGATCCTGCTGAGGCAGGGCGGATTGGACTGGATGATCTGAGGAGGTCCCTTCCCATCAATGAAGTTCTGTGATACCTCTGCAGTAGTCAATGGGTGGGTTCCAAGCGTCTCCAGAGAAGGAGACTCCCAGCAATTCTGGAACCACCCCATTCCTGTTGTGTCCTTTCATCGGTGTGAACGTTACCCAACCCAACGGGTTACCTAACCCCAGGGGTTACGGAACCCGACGCAGCCTGCAGGCACAGCTTAACTGCCAGCGGTTGTAGCCGCCACCACAGCCACAGGGCCAGCAGCAGCTCCATCCTGGGCAGCCACTGGCAACCTGCTGTTGATTTCAACTTCTGAACTACTCTCCGGTGCTCTCAGGAATTAAGACCTTGGGGAAAAGAGCCCTGCTCGCTGGTTTTGTGGCCCAGGTCCGCTGGAAGGTGGCTGCGGGCACAGGCGTCGTCTCTCCTCTCTCTGTTCCCTCGACGGTGCTGGTGGCAGCCGGGCCCCCCAGGCTCCATGTCGGGAGGCAGCTCTCCCGGAGGGAGCGGAGCCAGCGGGACAAACCAGCCCCTCCAGAGCCCGCAGACGCCGCTGCCTTTACCGGTTCCGGGGAGAACAGCAACAGCGGGGGGGTTGCGGGACACGCCGGGGGAGACACGCGCAGGAGAGCTCCGAGACTCTCCGAGTGAGGGCACCTGCGCTCGCCAGCCCGGGCTCTGCACGGCCCGCAGCGACCCTCGGCGCCCCCGCTGCCCCCCGCACGCCCCGGGGGCTCCCTCCCAGCGCGCGGTCCTGCACGAACGGTCGGGGCATCGCAGTTGCTCTCCCCAACTTTGCACCGGGGAACCGCTCCGAAAGCGGCACCCGCGTCACGCTGCCCGCACTCCGCGCAGCGCTGAGCCCGGGGCGGGATCGTAACGGAACCAGCGGAGCGCTGCGGGACCCGCTCGCTGCAGACTCGACACCGGGAGCCGGACCGGGCGCTCGCGGAGCCCGCCCCACGCCCCGCACTACCCGGCCCTGCCCGGCCGCGCTGCCGGGTCTCTGCGCAGGGAGGTGCGGGAAGGGTGTTGTTCCGAGGCGCATGCGCACCGCGCGCGCTCCCCCCCCCCGCGCCTCATGACGCACTCGCTCGGTGGCCCGTCCCGCGCGCTCATTGGCNGCCCCCGCCCCGGCGTCTCTCAGCAGCAGCAGCAGCAGCAGCGGCGGCGGCGGCAGCGCGGGCCCCGCAGCGGCGCTCGGGTAAGGCGATGCGGGGGAGCGGTTCGGAGCTGGGAGCGGCTGCCCCGGCAGCGATGCCCATCCCCGCCGGGGCCCGGCGCCGCCGCTGATGCGGCTCCGGCGCTGCTCCGCAACGGCCGGGCGCTGGCGGGGTGGGGGGTTGTGGGAGTAGCGGCCGGGACTGGTGGTTCGGCCGGGCATCACCGGCGGCGGCGGCGGGGCCAGGCCCGCAGCGAGAGGGCAGGCGGGGAGCTGCGTGCGGGCCCGGGGCCGCGGAGGTTTCCCGGCGGGGAGCGGCCCCCTGTTTCTCTCGTCCTGGGTACCGCGTCCCCAGTGGTCCCTGGGGTGGACGCGGGGCGATGCCGGGAAGGACCCCGCGGCTCCCACCGGCGCGGAGCCTGGCCCGGGGCTGCTCCCACGGCGGCCTTTAGCCGCCTCGGGCTCTGGTTCCGTGAGCGATGCGGCTCCGGCGATTTCTCTGCCGGCCGGGTCTGTGCTCGGGTCCTTCGCCCGCGGGGCTCTGCGTGTCTGCGCCCTATGGCCCCTCGGCTGCCCCGGGGCTGGCGGCTGAGGGTGCGGGGACAGGTACGGAGCGGGGTTGTGGGCTGTGGGTGGAATGGCCGAAGCCTTTACACAGACATCGGCTGGATGAAGATGTCTGGCTGAAGCGCCCAGAGCTCCTCGGGGCAGAGCCCCGCCGGCCTCGTGTCACCCTCGCACACACGGTGCATCCCGACCCACGGGCTCCGCGTGTGGATGTGAAGAGAGGAGCCGGGTGTGCTCAGAGCTTTCTCCATTGCGCCTGCTGCGTGTGTGTGTGTGCGTGCACTGCGAACACACAACATCCCGACCGCCACACGCGCATCGGCATCTGCACACGCAGCTACATCCTCCCTCTGCCTCCAGGTGCTGGGTTTAACATCGAGGCGTTACCCAAAGCCCAACAGAGCGAATTCTCCCGGAAGAGGGTTCAGGTGTGAAAGGGCTTTTCATTTGATAATACGAGTCTCTTTTGTTTTTCCAAATCGTTCTCGACTGTAAATTGTCCAGAACTTCATGCAAGTCTGAGCGGCAGCAGCAAGTGAACGGCCGGCGTTGCTGCTGCTGCTGCTCGGGGGGGTTCTTCCCAGCCCTCCCCTGTACCAGCCAGCCAGCTAGTGCTGCCTGCGCTCTGCTGCCTTGCCCGGAAGGGCTGGTTCCCTGGTTATTACAGGTTTGCCTGGCACCACGTTTTTATTGGTACTCATTAGGGCTTCGCGTGGTTATGTACCTTCGGCTGGAAGCTAGCCTCCTGCACGAACTGTGTTCTCCCAACACCACCTGCCGAGAGAACCTGTGTTGGTGTGGAAGGGGTAATTGGTCGGCAGTGCTTTCGCAGCAAGCAGCTGGGTGATGAGGGAAGGCACGGAACCGGCTCAGAGGGTCGCGCCGTGCCGGGCCCTTGGGCAGCTGGCAAACGGAGTGTCCGGCGGCACGTCAGGACCTTCTAGTGTTTCAGTCTGTGCCAGTTCCATGGGGTGGGAAGCTGTCAGCATGGAGGTTCTAACCAACACTGCAGCAAGAGCAGGTTAGCTCCCGGGGCTGCAAGTGGAGCTAGTTTCCCTGAAGTGGGTTAGCAAAGGCAGTGCCAAACCACACAGGGGCTTCTGTGTGTTGTGGTTCTGTTGTTTGTGGTCTCCATTGGGACAGTAAACAGAAGCTTGATTGTGGAACGGAGCGGTTCTACACTGCAAACATTTCAGGCTGTTCACAGGACTCATCTAACAAATTGTATTTTGGGTCTGTTCCTGTCTCTCTGTAGCTGCACGAGGCAGACATTGAGGGGCTGGAGCGAGGGGAGAGTGGGGCAACGGAGCTGGGGTAGGGCCGGCCTGGAGAATCAATCTGATGCGGAGAGATGGAGAGTGCGGTGGCTGTTGAGTTGGAGTAAGAGGAGGCTGAGGGGAGCCCTCATCGCTCTCTACAGCTCTCTGACAGGACCCTGCAGAGATGCTGGTGCTGGGCTCTGCTCACAGGTCATTAGTGACAGAAGCAGAGGGAAGGGCTTCCAGCTCCACCAGGGGAGGGTCAGACTGGCCATCAGGAAGAAATTCTTCCTGGAGAGAGTGGTCAGGGACTGGGATGGGCTGCCCAGGGTGGGGGTTGAGACCCCATCCCTGAATGAGTTTAAAAGTTGCTCAGATGTGGTGCTGGGGGATCTGGTTTAGGGGTGACCTTGCAGAGTGGGGTTGCTGGTTGGACTGGATGATGCTGGGGGTCTTTGCAGCCTGAGTGGCTCTGTGGCTCTGTGTAGGACTGCTGCTTTATCTGTCGGATCTGGTGCAGAGCACGTGATTTTTCCTGGCCGTGGCTCGCCTGTACACTAACAAGTAATAACTGATAATTTCACCTGTAGATTATCTTATCAGCCTGTTCATTGACATTTAGGAGACTAAAGAGGAAGAAGATTGGAACCAGAGTGTTGAAATGCTGTTGCAGTGAGAAATTCAAACAGAGAGTAGTTGCTCCGGTGTTGGGCTGGTCTGGAGGGGGAGCCAGTGTCAAAGCAGCATGTGGCTCCTGCTCTGGTTGGAGCCTCCCGTGTGACAGCACAGTGAGCTCCAGCGCAGCGAGGCAAGCAAGTGCTGCTGCTGCCTGCTCGGGCGATCGCAGTAACGTGCAGCTTTCGCGCGGCGGGTGTCGTCTGCGAATGCAGGGGTGCGAGTGGCTTTTAGGGAAACAGCTCGAGTGCTTTGCTCTTATGCAACAAACACTGTCTGCAGAGAACTTTGAAGGTGCAGGAGCAAGCTCTCATGAGCTCTGGAATGCCAGAGTTGTCGCTTGGCCGGCGAGTGCGCGGTCGGACGCCCTGCGTCTCCCTGCAGCGTTTCGTTCGGGGAGCAGCACTCAGAGCCACTGCTGAATCTCTTCTCTTGGAATCAGACAACACATGGCCTTACTGTTGGTGATGTGATGCTCGTGCTGCACCCTCTTAGTTTCCTCTTTGGCTGTTGCATCACCTTCGGTCTCCTGTCCTCACTAGCAGTGTTGCACGGAAGGCTCTGAGATGTGCGATGCGGCCCTTCCTGTTGGAGAAGCAATTTGGGATCTTTTTGATAAGAGTTTTCAAAAGAATCTCTTGGTGTTTGAGCAATTTGTCTGTTCGAAGATGTTTTCTCACAAAGGTTTGTCTCTCTGGTTTACTGACCACAGCCTGGCATCTGGAATGTTGTGTCCAGTCCTGGGCCCTCAGTTCCAGAGGGACCCAGAGCTGCTGGAGAAAGCCCAGCGCAGAGCCACAGGGATGATGGAGGGAGGGGAGCATCTCCCTGCTGAGGAGAGGCTGAGGGAGCTGGGGCTCTGGAGCTGGGAGAAAGGAGCCTGAGGGGTGACCCCGTGGATGTTGATCAAGATGTGAAGGGTGGGTGTGAGGAGGATGGAGCCAGGCTCTGCTCAGGGGCACCCAGTGACAGGACAAGGGGCAGCGGGTGTGAGCTGGAGCAGAGGAGGTTCCCCATCAGTGCGAGAAGGATCTTGTTCATGGTGATGGTGCCAGAGCCCTGGCAGGGGCTGCCCAGGGGGGTTGTGGAGTCTCCTTCTGTGGAGAAGTTTCTAACCCTCCTGGACTGTTCCTGTGTGACTGGATCTCCGTGATCCTGCTGTGTTGGGGGGACTGGACTCAATGATCTTTGGAGGTCCCTTCCAATCGCTGATGTTCTGTGATTCTGTGACCTTAGGAAGGCTTTCAGCTCTGCCACCAACAATATTATTGTGTTCAGATTGTGGTTGCATGTTGCAGTCTGAGTGGCTGGAGAACTGGATGAGTAAAAGGCTGCCTGGCTGGCTGGATGAACGGATGGGTTGGTGGACAGATGGATTGATAGATGGATGGACGGACACAGAAAGTGGTGGTTAATGCGACATACAGGGAAGTTGGCTGAGCAGCCTGGTCTGATCTCATAGTTGGCTTTGAGCAGGAGTTTGGACTTGGGATGTCTGGAGTTCCTTCCAGCCCCCGCTGTCCTGGAAGCCCGCTGCCCAGGAGCCTCGTACGTGAACGCAGCCAGTGTGGACAGAACGTGCTGCAGACTGGGCTGTAGCGTCTCAAACCAGAGTCAGTAACAGCAGAGTTGTGGTGAGCGCGACCAGAGCATCATTTGTATGTCGGGACGTGTGCTCTCTGTCTCTCTGGAAGATGCATGTGCAGCCTAAAGCAGGCAGGTGATTAAACTTTTATAAAGGAACTGTTCGTGATGGGGCAAAGCCGTGTGTTTCTGCAGCTTTCCCTGGAAAGGGAAGAAGTTCTTTTCATGCGGTGGAAACCCAGCAGCAGCTCAGCTTTGACGTGACACCTGAGACAAGGCAGGTCGTCTTGGAAAGCCTTTGGCAGCCTAACTGAAGAGTGCATCCTCTGCAAGGCAGTATCTGGCAGGCTTGAAAACAGTGCTCCCTCTGAGCCGCTTGTCGTGGCACGGGTGGCAGCCCGTGCGGCGCCGCTCAGAGCGCGCCTTCCCGAGGTGCCCACTGGCAACCAAGCCTGATCCTTAGGCTTGACTCCCCCTAGGTAACCGATGCCCTCACAGGGAGGTTGTGTCTTCCCTTTCTCCTCTTCCTCATGCCCCCTCTGCATTTTCACAGTGGTGATGGGAGCAAAGGAGGACAAGTCACAGAATCACAGAGCATTAGGGATGGGAAGGGACCTTGAAAGATCATCCAGTCCCATCCCCCGGCCACAGCAGGATCCCCTAGATCCAGTCGCACAGGAACAGCCCAGGAGGGTTTGAAATGTCTCCAGAGAAGGAGACTCCACAGCCCCCCTGGGCAGCCCCTGCCAGGGCTCTGTCACTGTCACCAGAAAGAAGGTCCTTCTCACATTGATGTGAAGCTGGCCATCGCTTGTTTAGAACTTGCACAGTGTCACAGTAACCTGGAGCCCAGAGGGGCTGTGGAGTCTCCTTCTCTGGAGGCATTTAAAACCCGCCTGGCCCTGTTCCTGTGCGACTGGATCTAGGGGATCCTCCTGTGTTGGGGGGATTGGGCTGGTCCCTTCCAATCCCCCGTATCATTCTGTGATATGGCAGCTGTGTTACACCCTGTGGCAGCATCTTCCACCTGCTGCCACCGCTGCCCTTACTAGGGAGCCGGCGATGCTGCCTCTTCGCAGGGTGCTGAGCATGTCTTCTGCTGGGACTCTCCCTTCGGTGGCAGCAGGACCCGTGGAACGTACGTGAGGAAGCCATCTCCGTGAGGCAGATCCTGTGCAATGGCTAATCCTGGGGCTGTGTGTTTGTTGGGATGTGTACGCCTGTACTGCTGGATGGAGATGGGGCCTGGTGTCCTGTCAGGAGTGTTAGCTGAGGGATCAGTTACACGGTTGTCTTGAAAATAAATGTGAAATCTAATAACCAGGGTTGTATTGAATTCCGAGTGCTGCTGCCGATGTGCTAACAGGCTCTGAGGAGCCCTGCTGTGGTCCTCTCGTGCTTGTGTAGCTCATGAAGGCACGAGGACGTGGGTTGGCATCGTTAACTTGAGGTTTAAATGGATTTCTGGTGGCGCTGGTGTGCGGTGGAGCGGCATCCTCACGGTGTGTGGGACAGCGAGGGTGCACCCGGGCACTGGGAAGGTCGGTGTGTTCTGCAGAGCTGGGGGTGCGAGGCCGGGGCATCCACAGGCCAAGAGTCACTGCGGGGTTCGGGCTGGAAGGGGCCTCAGAGCCCACCTAGTTCCAACTGCCCACCACGGGCAGGGACGCCTCTCACCAGACCAGGTTGCCCAGAGCCCCGTCCAACCTGGCCTTGGCCATGTGCCACGACGGGGCATCCACAGCCTCCCTGGGCAGTGACTTTGGTTTGTGGAGGGGCTTTCCTTTGGGCTGGCTTGCAGGCCAGCAAAGAGCTGCTGGGGCTCTGGTGCTTCTGTTCTGCCGGCGCTCGTCAAAGCCCTGAGCAAACAGGCAGCCTGTCGGCTGATAACCTCTCTGGAGCCTTGTCTCCTCGGGTCCCGCATGGATGTGTCGTGTTCTCGTCGCTTACGCTGCTCGCCTTCCCTGGCAGGAGCACCCGCCAGGAGACTGATGCTCCCTTCATCTGGCTTAGGCATGTCTTATCAAAAGAGCCGGGTAGACGTACTGGAATCTGTCAATGGAGCTACTGGATGGGTGCACTGGAACGCGTGGGTCTGTGGGGCTTGTGCGTAGTGCTGATGGAATTATGTTTGCTACAGGGTGTCGGTTGCCTTCATTACCAGGCACCAGCAGACTCACAAGCACAGACAAGCACCACAGAGGTCTTTCAGATTTTTCTTACTGAAAGTCCCTGACCGCTGCTTTCGTCTTAATTGCCAGGATCTCAGCTTTGATAGTTGTCTTGACCTTCCTTTGAGGCTCTACCTTTGATGAGCATGAGTCTGATAAACATGAGTCTGCAGCGCTGCCTCGCCTCGAGGGAGCCAGAGCTCTGTCTTCCCTCTTCCTGAGCTCCTGGATGCCCAGTACCACTTGGCAGGGGCTGCCCAGGGGGTTGTGGAGTCTCCTTCTCTGGAGACATTTAAAACCCTCCTGGCCATGTTCCTGTGCAACTGGATCTAGGGGATCCTCCTGTGTTGAAGGGACTGGACTGGGTGATCTTTAAAGGTCCCTTCCAACCCCTAATGACTGGAGCTAGGGGATTCTGCTGTGGCTGGGGGACTGGACTGGATGATCTTTGGAGGTCCCTTCCAACCCCTCATGTTCTGTGACTCCGAGAAAGATGAAATTGCCTGTGAATTCCTTGTTTCATTTCCATAACCGTTCCCAGCTGTTTGCTCACCTCGAGCACATCTGGAGAACCCCCTTTGCCAGGAGCAATCAAGACGAGGAGGAGCAAGAAGCAGAGTTGTCACCTGAGGCACAGGAGAAGCTGCTGGTTCTTTCCTTTAGTGTGCAGCTACGTGAATTGTTTCAGAGCACGAGGGATCCACGGCAGTTCTGTAGCCGCTGGCCCTTCTCGTGGGTGCTCGCTTCTCCTTCCACAGAAGTTTCTCTGTCTCTAAAGGACGGGGCGATGGTGTTTGTGGGGATACCCAGGCAGCAGTGGGTGCCAGGTCTGTAGTTCTCCCTGCTCAGAAAACTTGACCTCCTTTGTACCTGAGGCTGCCTTCAGTCTCACGTTTTTGAGGGATCTCGGGTAATTGCTGGCAGGACCTCCTAACTGTTACAGGACAGCCATGGCACAGAAGCAGAAGGGCTGCGCTTGCGTTCCCAGCCCCTCCTGTCCCAGTTCCCAGCGATACCGTGGAGCTGCCTGTGTGTCTGCTGCGAACTGCTGACGCAGTCCTTGGCCAGCACTGTCACACCCCGCATCCCCGGCCTCGCCTTCTGGTAGGGAAGGCTTTCTCCTTCGAGCCGATTGCTGGGACCCAGAACAAGTAATCGTGAGCTTGTTCTGCACAAATTATTTCCTTCCTCGGATTCAGCCACCGGTTTGTTTCTTGCTGACTCTTGTGACCTTATTTCAAGGGAGCAGCCTTTGCCAGCATTTCAGCCTTTGTTTCATCTCCACGTTCCCCGAGTTCTCGCTGAACAGCTTTGTTAATTGGGCTTTTCCTGACGGCCTTGTCCAGTCTTTTCCCTCCGTAGCCAGTGTCTAGAGAGTGTTCTCCGTGCCCTTTCCTTGCCTTCCTCGTTCTGATGGTGGTTTCTGCTGTCCCCGTTTCCTAGGTCCATGTCCTCTCACAGGCTTCGTTTGCACTTGCGTGTTGCTGCCCTGAGCTGGGTTGATTTCAAACCCCTCTCGGGTGCATCGGCGCTGCTGAAGTGGACCAGTGCCTGCTGCTGATGGAGAGTCGTCCTTTCTGCTAATCTCTTGGCCTTTGCAACGGGTAGAGCTGCATGCACCGGGGCTTTGGAAGTTGTCCCAGCTGTATAATGCCCCTCAGATGGTTCCCAGAAGCTGGAACTGTGCAGTTGGCCTTTATCAAAGCTGCTTCAGGGCTGGTTCTAACAGGATGATTTGCATTCTGGTGTGTGGGAAAGTTTTAGTCATTAAGATAGTGATGTGACTTGTTAGGTTAATTTGCCTAAAGCCAGTCGTGAAGCCAGTTACCAACCAGGGCTGAGTCAGTCATGTCTGTGGTATCTGCGATCTGCTTCCTGAAGGGCTTATCCTGTGACTCACTAATCTTGAGCCTTGAGCTTTGACTGATTCTGCTGGCTGTCTAGGAAAAAAGTGAACCAAGAAAACCGGAGGAGGAGGCGAAAGGCAGCAGTCAGCCTCTCTGAGCAGCCTCTCCAAACTCTCACCCACTTAAATCACAGAACATCGGGGATTGAAAGGGACCTCCAAAGATCAGACAGCCCCATCCCCCTGACACAGCAGGATCCCCTAGATCCAGTTGCACAGGAACAGGGCCAAGAGGGTTTGAAACATCTCCAGAGAAGGAGCCCTCCCTGGGCAGCCCCTGCCAGGGCTCTGGCACCCTCACTGGGAACAAGGTCCTTCTCACACTGATGTGGAACCTCCTCTGCTCCAGCTCACACCCACTGCCCCTTGTCCTGTCACTGGGTGCCCCTGAGCAGAGCCTGGCTCCATCCTCCTGACACCCACCCTTCCCACACTGATCAACACCCATGGGGTCACCCCTCAGGCTCCTTTTTCCCAGCTCCCTCAGCCTTTCCTCAGCAGGGAGATGCTCCCCTCCCTCCATCATCCCTGTGTCTCTGGGATGTTCTTGTTTGCTAACTCACTGGAGCTCTGCACTTGCTTTCTCTCTGTAGGTTTCTCACATTAGTCTTCTGTGGAGCACTTGGCCTCTGTCGCACTCTGGGTCTCACATCAGCTGTGCAAACCTTAGATGTTCAAGACAGATGTCCTGCCCCACCACCCTTAGCTGTCCCTCCTGAGCTGTGCCCTCCAGCTTTCCGCCGTGGCCCACTGAGGATGTTGTGTCAGCAGTGTCAGTTTGAGCTGCTGCCTGAGACTCCCAGACGCACTGTTTTACTCCCTGTGGTGTCTGCAGGGACTTGAGGAGGCTGTGGAGCCAGGCTGCTCTTGGCTGCCCTGTCCTCCCTGCGGCCCTTTGACTAGCCCTGCTCAGCGCTCTGGAGCCGAGATCTGGGCTCTTTTACTAACGAGGACAGGCTTTGCCTTTGATTTGCTCCCTGGCGAGGTGGGTGACAGCAGCTTTTCCCTTGCCAGGCTGAGGAGCGCAGATGGCACCTCGCTCGGCTGGCAAGAAGCAGGGCTCTGGGGACAGGAGACGTGACATCTGCTTCCCTGGGTTTGGGAGCGCTCGGAGGGGTCCCGCGCTCGCTGTGCTTTCCCACGTCTGCGCTGTGCAGACCTAGGGCGGGGGGCAGTGAGACCTGGGGAGGGAACAGCCCGGCTGGGGGCACAGAACAGCAGCCCGTGGCCAGTCCTGTGCCTGTAGTGCTCCTGGTTTGGGTCCTGTGGAGCTTCCTGTGGCCCAGGGGACGTTGTACCTCGGAGCAATTGCTTTGTGGTGCAGATGTGGCAGCGTTTTGCTCCTGATTGCTGTCTGAGCCACTAAAGATGCTCCCAGAGCATATCCACAGGGAAGAAGTCTCATCTAGGTGGTGAAAACCAGGGTAAGGAAGTCTCTGTCTTGTTTAGTTTACAGAGGAGTAATTTGTCATTTGATTTTCTTTACCAAACATGCGGAGCGCCCAGGGTAACACTGCAGTGGCTTCCTCCTTCTGTTTGCTTCTTGTGGCAGGCTTTGTTTGCTAAACAGAGACTTTTCTTGCAGAGTCTTTTTCCCCTAACCTAGGCTTCAGTCACAGAATCACACAACATTAGGGACTGGAAGGGACCCCCAAAGATCATCCTGTCCCACCCCCTGCCACAGCAGGATCCTCTGGATCCAGTCATTAGGGATGGGAAGGGACCCCCAAAGACCAGCCAGCCCAGTCTCCCATCCCCACAGGATCCCCCAGATGTGTGCCTGTCTGGCATCACAGGGAAAGCTGTGTCTGTTCTGTGGGTGCTGCCTCAGCTGAAGGGCACCCAAAGCACCAGTCTCAAGGAGGTGTGGGAGCAGGCTCCCCCACTCTTGCCCCCAGCATTCTGGGTTTGGGGGTTTATGGGCTCTGCCCTGTGCTGGTTACTGTAGAGGATTTATTACCTTCAAAAGCAAATACTGAACTCAGTCTTCTTTTTTAATCACTGTTGCTGCTCCTGAGGTTCTGCGTTAGAGTTCACCCTGTTCATTTGGCTGCTGTGGCTTCTCTTTGAAATATAAAATCATTTAATTTTCATTCAAAAAAGAAGTCACTTGGCAGAATTCTCATTGCAGAGAGAGACAATTATCTGAAGCATTTATCATTTTCTCTTCACTCCTGTTCCTGGCACTATTGTTGCTTTAATTGGTTTCCTATTTATTCGTTCCCAGTTTGATCCCTCTCCTTGCAGCCAGGTTCACAGACTGGCTGTTCCAACACCCAGTTTATTGCTGTTGCCCAACCTGACTCGCAGCTCTTGATTGCCTTTCAGTTAGAGGGCCAGGAGCCAGCGCTTGGGGCCACTGGGAACTGGTGTGAGCACTGGTCGTAAGGGAGCTAGTAACTTGATGAGCCAGGAGTAAGATTCCATTTAGAACTATCTTCTGAAGGGGCCCTGGGGGTCCTGGTGGCCAGCAGGATGGCCAGGAGCCAGCAATGGGCCCTGGTGGCCAAGCAGGCCGACGGCATCCGGGGTTGGAGCAGAAGGGAGGAGGTTAGGGACCAGGGGGGTGGGACTGGAAGGCCTTCCGAGGTCCCCCCAGTCCCTGGTGCTCTGTGGTGCTGTGCTGTGTGTGACCTGCTCTGTAGTGACGTGACGTTGGGGCATCGCCAAACGAGCGGTACAAACCAGCCGGGTGGGCTCGTGGCTGCATAAAGGTGGAGCTGCTGCTACAGCAGCTGCTTTTAGGGTCTCTGTCTGCTCTTTGTCCTCGAGCGTGGCTGTGTATGTCCTAGCTGTGAGTCACCCTGAGGGTCTGTGCTTAACCTCTGCTGTGGTTTGTGGCAGTGACACACACGGCTGCTGTGGCTGTGGACCTCAGTGTGAGCAGAGGCTGCTGGCCCTGTACGAGGTTGGCCACAAGTCATCTAGCCACGGGCCCTATGAAGGGCTGAGCAGTGTCTGTAACAAGTGGTTGCAATGAATGTCCTGTGTGATGGTGAAGGGATGAGGACACAGGCAAGCAAAGACAGAAAAGGATAAAACTAATGATCCCCATTTCTCTTTTACTTTCAGAGCATTGCCTCTGTTTCAACATGAAAGTGAGGAGGAGGAGTCCCCAGAAGTGTTGGTTTGCACAGTAGTGGCTGCTGGTAAGTGACTGATTCCCTTCCTCTGTGATGTTGGGAACAGAAATGCCTGGGCTGCTTAAACAGCACCTGAAGCTGCCTTCTGAGGGCTTGGAGAGTAAAGATTATGAGGAGAGATGGAGAGACTTGGGGCTGTTGAGTCTGAGGAAGATGAGGCTGAGCCTCATCGCTCTCTACAGCTCTCTGAAAGGAGATGCTGGTGCTGGGCTCTTCTCACAGGTCATTGGTGACAAGCAGAGGGAAGGGCTTCAAGCTCCAACAGAGGAGGGTTAGTCTGGCCATCAGGAAGAGATTCTTCCTGAAGAGAGTGGTCAGGCCCTGGGCTGGGCTGCCCAGGATGGGGGTTGAGTCCCCATCCCTGGATGAGTTTGGAAGATGCTTGGATATACTGTTGGGGGATCTGGTTTGGGGGTGACCTTGCAGAGTGAGGTTGATACTTGGACTTGATGATCCCAGGGGTCTTTTCCAGCCAGAGTGATTGTATGATTCTAAGTGTTAAACCCCCTCATCCTCCCTCACGTAAATGAATGTATCGTAGAAGGTGAATTGCTGAGGAGCAGTAACTCTCTTCTTATTGAGAAGCTGATTAAAGAGGGGAGCGAACTTCACTGAAGCGTGAGCTGGGGGGTGAATGTGGAAGCGAAGTGCCTTGCAGCTGTCTTGGTGCAGCTGTGGGAAGGGTTGTTGTGACCTGTGCTGGTAGTTGTGGTGAGGCTGAGGTCTAGGATTCTGTGATTGTGAAAGCTCCTTGAGCAAATTGGAGGAGCCGCTCAAGGGAGCGGGTGGCAGGCGAGACGCTCGCGCTGTTCACCTCCCTTCGGTGGTGGTTGTCAAGCTGAAGACACCTGGAGGGCTCTCAGTTATGTGATTTGTTTCTACAGCGATAGCTCTCCGAGCCCTTCGTCGGCCGAGGGGTTTAGTGCAGGGTGTAGGCCAAAGGGAAGCGCGGGATTGCAGGTGATGATGGAGGACCTCTCGGCTGGGACAGAGCAGGGCTGTGGTGGGAGCTTTGTGCTTGAGCGCGACCGCTCCTGAAACGAGCTGGTCTGGTCTGGAGAGGCTCTCGCAGGAGAGAAGTGCGGGCGCCTGTGTTGTCTGTCTTGTTTGAAGCGAGCACTAAATATCCCTGCTCTCTGTCAGCAGCCTTCGGGTGGGGTGTCGGGTACCCGAGAGACTGGCTTGGGTTGGGAGGAGGGAAGGCCTTGCTTAGGAAGTGATTTTGCAAGCCCCTCTGGTGGGAAAAGGCTACCTGGCAAGCAGAGGTGGAGCCATGAGGTACTGGAGGCAGTGCCCTGAGCGGGCTGGAAAGAGGTGGGAGGAAGATGGAGAAAGGGAAGGACTGCTGTTGCCTTTGTAGATGCAGATGGGACCTGCATTTCCTGCTCGTCCAGTCGTGTTTGGGGCAGCCTAATGGGTTTCATTGTGCCCCATCACTTCATTGTGTTATTGATAGTGCTCTGGGGATCCAAGAAGTGAAGACAATTTTGAACTGTTCAGAACGTCGATGTGTAAGTGGCTGGGTGGGGTTTGTTCACGGTGATTTATTGGCTTCTGTGCGGTTTCCTTTCTGTCCTGACGTGCCGTGGGCTTGGTCATCAGTCACTTTGCTGTCAAGTAGCCAAAGGCTGGAGAACAGGGCAGAGGAGAAGAGAAGCCGCAGCGCCTGAAGCAGTAACGTGCCCCTCACCAACCCATAAGTGAACTGAGAGGCCGTGTCAGACCACTGCGAAGCCGGTACCGGGGTGGGAAACCTCCTCATCAGGACCCCGAGACGGTGGCCCCCTCCTCTTGGCAGTGGGTGCTGCTTTCGTGGGCAGCGCTTTGTCGTGGTTGGCTTTGGCTCCAAGCCCGCAGCAAGTCCTGCTGACAGGTGTGAGTGTCGGTCTGCCGTGGCGGTGTCCCCGGTGCCTGCGGGCGCGTCCTAGCCAACACCGCCGGTGGTGCGAGCCAGAGAACCTGGCTCGGGAAGGAGGCCACAGCCTCTGTACCAGGAAAAGGGGCTGTTTGCTGCGAGTTGTCGACGGCCGTTGTTGCAGAGCCAGCCGAGGGGTGACCCCATCAATAAGCCATCAGCAAATGGCCCGGTTTGGGGAAAGCTCTGTGGCAGTCACTCGTAGATGTGACTCTGCTGGGAAGAGAGAAGCAGGCGCTGTGCCAGTCTGTGCCTCCCTAAAGGAGGAGAGAAACGGCAAGAGATGGGCTCGTTTTTCATAGCAGAAACTGCTCTGGCAAGGATCCCTCTTCCGCTGCGCGAGGAGCTGTCCTGGGTCACACGTACTTCATCGTAAGAATCAATGACACGGAGAGCAGGGACTCTCTTGGGATTTCCTGAATGGAGTCTGTGCAGGAAACTGTTTAGTTTGTGTTTGCTTCTAAATAATCTGGGCGTGATGTTCACATTTAACTTCTTCACGGTGAGGGTGATGGAGCCCTGGCAGGGGCTGCCTGGGGCAGGTTGTGGAGTCTCCTTCTCTGGAGACGTTTCAAACCCACCTGGAGATGTTCCTGTGTGACTGGATCTAGGGGATCCTGCTGTGGCAGGGGGATGGGACTGGATGATCTTTCAGGTCCCTTCCCATCCCTCATGTTCTGTGACAGGATCTACAGGAACACTCTTCATTTTATAAACAATCCCATCCTTGATTTTTATTCTCCAGTTTCCCAGTTTGGACTGGTGGTTTGAACGGGGAGCGGCGCTTAGCGATGGGGAAACAAGGCTTTGACAGAACTGCTGAATGGCTGCATGACTTTGATTGTGCAGATATCTGGCATTAAAAATGGATGACATCCTTCAGCTGCTAATTTGATAGTGTCTGTAAACACTAATGAATTTGACTTCAAACATCGCTTTGGGCTTGGCCAGTATTAGCCCGGGAGAGCGACGCCTGGCGAGACTGGCTGGTGCAGCTCCTCGCTTGATCAATGCAGCACCCGAAGCGTTCCTTGATTTAATTGTCTGATTGCTAGACTGGGTCTAACCGAGGTGTAACGAACGGTGTCAGCTGAAGGATTCTGACTGAAAAATTGATCTGGGTGGGAAATCCATCGATAGCCGAATGACAAGTGGAAGGTGCGATACACTGAGGGGAAGAACAGGTTCTCCCAAGGCTCGTTGTCCGCGCGAGGGTGAATCCAAAGGAAGATGCTCCGACAGAACGTGAAGCTCTTTGGTTTTAACGTGAACCTAAAAGGGCTGTTTTCTCTTAACCAGTTCTTAATGTCCCTGGCTGCTGGACCAGTGGGGTTGCTCGTCGCCCTCGAAGCCCATGATGCGGTTGTGGTTGTCTCCTCCTGCGGTGCACAGGGTAAGCTGTTCCTCGTGTGGGGTGAGGCTAGGGACCACTGCTGTGAGAAAGGCAGCGCACGGTGTCCATGTGCGTTCATGTGTGTGGAGGATCCTGCACCAGTGATCCTTCCAATCCCCAGTGACTGGATCCAGGGGATCCTGCTCTGGCAGGGGGATTGGGCTGGGTCATCTTTCAAGGTCCCTTCCAATCCCTGATGTTCTGTGATTTTGTGAAAAATTGCAAGAGCTGGGGCTCTTTGGTCTGAAGAAGAGGAGGCTGAGAGGAGACCTCATCACTCTCTATAGAACTACCTGACAGGACGTTGTGGAGAGGTTGGTGCTGGTCTCTTCTCACAAGCAATTAGTGGTAGAACAAGAGGGAAGGGGTTCAAGCTACAACAGGGGAGGTTTCGACTTGACATTAGGAAAAATGTTTTGCCAGAAAGGGCTCAGGCACTGGACTGGGCTGCCTAGGGAGGTGGTTGAGTCCCCATCCCTGGATGTGTTTAAAGATCATTGGGACGAGGTGTTGAGGGATGTAGTTTGGGGGTGAACTTGTCAGTCAGGGTAGGTGTTTGCACTCGATGATCCCGGGGTCTTTTCCAACCAGAGTGATGCTGTGACCCTGGCTTGTCTCTCACCCTTCCTGACTGCTAACGACAGTGTGTTGAGCAGTCCAATCCCTTGTTCAGTATCAGAGCTCTCATTCCAGAATTACTGGTCTCCTTTCCCAGAGTGTAAACGGAGCATGATGTGATGGTCATGACTTCTGCGTCCAGCCCCGCGAGGATCTTCCGCAAGGAGCAGCTGTGAGACAAGCGCTGGGGTCCGTGCGTCTCCGCTACGATGTGCTGAAGCAGGGGAGCTGAGGCCACTTCTCTACAGGCTGAGGACTTACAATGGTTGGTGTTTTGTGAGCAGGAGCTCTGGACTGAACTGAACTTCTGAAAATGCGGCCATGGACTGGTTCCTGGCGTTGGATTATGCTCATCCTCTTCGCTTGGGGAACTCTGCTCTTCTACATCGGCGGGCACCTGGTGCGCGACAGCGAGCACCCGGAGCACTCCAGTCGCGAGCTGTCCAAGATCCTCGCTAAACTGGAGCGGCTGAAGCAGCAAAATGAAGACTTGAGGCGGATGGCAGAATCTCTCAGGTAGGATCTGGGAGTAACTCAGGCTTTTCAGAGAGCAGGTGGAATCTGAGACAGCAGAAGATGCTTGGAAAGGGCCCCTTGCGGGGTGTTTGGCAAAGTCCTGTTTAACGTGTAAAGGGATAGGTCAGTGTTTCCATCTGTGCTGTAACCAAAAATGCTCTGCAGAGCTTTTGAACTGCCAGTGTACATTGGGTCTAGTCACTGTTGGAGTCGTTGGGTCCCCATCAAATATGGGAGTGAGCTTATGTGGGAAAGCTGAGGGAGCTGGGGCTCTGGAGCTGGGAAACAAGGAGCCTGAGGGGTGACCCCGTGGATGTTGATCAATATGTGAAGGGTGGGTGTGAGGAGGATGGAGCCAGGCTCTGCTCAGGGGCACCCAGTGACAGGACAAGGGGCAACGGGTGTGAGCTGGAGCAGAGGAGGTTCCACATCAGTGTGAGAGGGACCTTGTTCCCAGTGAGGGTGCCAGAGCCCTGGCAGGGGCTGCCCAGGGGGGCTGTGGAGTCTCCTTCCCTGGAGATGCTTAAGACCCACCTGGCCATGTTCCTCTGCGACTGCATCTGGGGGATCCTGCTGTGGCAGGGGGATGGGACTGGATGATCTTTCAAGGTCCCTTCCAATCCCTGATGTCCTCTGATTCTGTGATATGTTAAGATAAATAAAGGTTTCAGTTATCTCTGATGTTAAGAAAGTGTCAACAGCACAGACTCCTCTCTCAAGAGGAGAGCTGGACTGACTGGGAACGCAAACACTCTCAACCAACCATTATATTTATAAATTGTGTAATTTCTCTGTTTTCTGTATTGTAGGATACCAGATGGTCCCATTGACCAGGGACCAGCTGTGGGAAAAGTACATGCTTTAGAGGAGCAGCTCCTAAAGGCCAAAGAACAGATAGAGAACTTTAAGAAGCGGACGGGAGACGGTTGGTAGATAAGTCTTCTCCTTCTAAAACAAGTGCTGCTCCTCCGTGTCGCATGTGTTGGCTTCTTGACGAGTAATTCAGCTGCAGATGCTGACACTTATGTTTTGGTTTCTTGAAATGATTTCTTTACTAGGAGGCCTTGGAAAAGACCATGAGATATTGAGGAGGAGGATTGAAAATGGGGCTAAGGAACTTTGGTTTTTCCTCCAGAGCGAGCTGAAGAAGTTGAAAAGTCTAGAGGGAAGCGAACTGCAGAGGCGCGTTGATGAACTTCTGTCTGATTTGGGTCATCAGGAAAGGTACCTGTTGTAGCTGAGGCTGCCTGTGTGCTGTAAGTGCTGCAGATTGGTTGGAGTGAACACGTGTGTTGGGGCAGCTCCGTGGGCTAAAACGTCGTGTCTGAAGCACGAGCATCTCACGATGACTTGTGTTTCCTGGACATAAAGCGTAGATCCGAGTCACGGCACTTACAGCCTTGGCTTGAGGTGTTCTCCTTTGGTTTGCAGTCCGCCCCGGGTCCTGGGTGCCAGCTGGTGCCTCTCAGCAGATGTGTGCACCTTTGCACGTCTAGCAAAACCGTTCCAACTGTCTTCGTTTTAGTTACCTGATGGTGACACCGGAACGTAGGTTCCACTGGCCCTCGGGACGTTGCATAGTTGAAATTAAGTTCACGTTGGGTAACTTCTTGATCTCAGGCTCCCTGTCACTCTGAAAGGTCACTTCTTTTCACATTTGGAGTTTAACAGACTGACCAGACTGGAGTCACCTTTAGTTACACTTCCACTGTGATGTTGTTCAAAGGTTTTCAGTTGTTGTTGATCTTCTGGCTTCCCCATTGCTGAAGCACCTCTTGTGTTCTACTCAAACGTCCCTTATGAACCCAGGAAGGCTCAGTTCAGAGAGACTGGGAGAGCTGGGGCTGTTCAGTTTGAGGAAGAGGAGGCTGAGGGGAGACCTCATCGCTCTCCACAGCTATCTGACAGGACACTGTGGAGATGCTGGTGCTGGGCTCTTCTCACAGGTCATTAGTGACAGAAGCAGAGGGAAGGGCTTCAAGGTCCAACATGGGAGGGTCAGACTGGCCATCAGGAAAGAGTTCTTCACAAAGAGTGGTCAGGCCCTGGGCTGGGCTGCCCAGGGTGGGGCTTGAGTCCCCATCCTTGAATGAGTTAAGAGGTCTCTGAGATGTGGTGCTGGGGGATCTGGTTTCAGGGTGACTTTGTAGGGTGGGGCTGAAGGTTGGACTTGATGACCCCAGAAGTCTTTTCCAACCTGACTGGTTCTGTGATTCCATGTACCTGTATGGAAGCCCCTGGTAGTTGTGTCTGGGGGCTTGGACTAGATGATCTTCCGAGGTCCCTTCCAACCCCCAGTGATTGTACGATCCCCCGTCTCTGCTCCCCGCGGGGTTGCAGCAGCAGCTGGTGTCTCATCAGTGAGCAGTCACACCAAGCCGCTGGGGCCGGTCACTAGCTGCACGGACCTGCCCGTTCACCCAAGTGGTTTGTGAGCGCGTGCACATCCGTAGTGGAGCAGGAGCTTGGGAGAGGCTGCTGTAGTAACGCGGTCAGGGTTGGCGATTCATCAGCAGTAGCGCAAACGCTGCTTAAAGCAGAGATTAAAAGTCGTGTGGATTTGGCTGTTAACGGGGCCAAACAGTGCAGCCCATTGCATCGTTGCTAGTGCAGCGTCCCAAAGCCCCGCTTGGCTCAGACTGATGGAGTTCAGAGGGTGGAGGGACTGCTCCATTACCAGGAGTTATTACCTCTGCATCTCACCCGGTTATTTCCCTGCTGCTCCGGGTCTGTGAGCGGGGACTCGGATCAGAGCAGGGCTTGGCAAGGCAGAGCTGGCCAGGAGACCGGAGAGCCTCAGGGCCACAGAGCTGCTGCCCCTTCCCTGGGCGCTTTGTTTCACTAGTTCTCTCCAGAGGAGAAGTGGCCAGTTGAGGTTCTTGGGCCTCGGGCCACTGATTTTTGACAGCAGTCTGAACCGGTCTGTGCCAGGAGCGGAACAGGTGGTCCAGTGCTCGATGTACCGACGTCTGCCATGGGGACAAGACCCCTCGTGTCCGGGGTCCTGCCCCGTTTATAGGGCTGGGATCGCACCGGGTAGTGGCCGCAGTGGAACCTTCAGTGATGTGTTGTGATGGATGCCTGAAGGTTTCCGTGTCCCTGCCTCCAAGGGTAGTAGAAGCCACTGCAGGAGTCACTAGGATGGATCTAGCATGGACCTCTTCCTTCTTTTTAGATCCCTTGAGCACATACCAGAAACAAGTGCTTGAGCTTCTTCCCGGTGAGGATGGCAGAGCCCTGGCAGGGGCTGCCCAGGGGGGTTGTGAAGTCTCCTCTCTGGGGATGTTTCAAACCCCCCTGGGCATGTTCCTGTGAGACTGGATCTAGGGGACCCTGCTGTGTTGGGGGATTGATTCTGTGATTCAGCAGCCCTGGGAGTCCTGCTTAAACTGGGCTTACTCCTGTGATGGCAGGAGCTGGTGCTGAGGCTGCAGTGGAAATGCCTGTTCAGTTTGTCACTGGTTTGCCGGCTCTTCCAGCCCGGTGATGTTAAGGTTGCTCCCTGTTGCTGTAAGATCTCTTTCCTTGTCCGCAGGTCAGTAATGACCGACTTGTACTACCTCAGTCAAACAGATGGAGCAGGAGAGTGGCGAGAGAGAGAGGCCAAAGATCTCACAGACTTGGTTCAGAGGAGGATAACCTACCTACAGGTAAGAGGGTGGAGCTCTTCAGTCAGCATCAGCACTAGCCTGGAGTCTAGCTGGTGTGAGAGCTCTCAGTGAGTCCTGCCTCGTTTGGAAGCGTGAGGTGGTCGTCTTCGCAGCCGTGGTCCTGCAGCCCGTGGCCACGGGGTGGGAATGAATAGGTCTGTAGGTTTATAACGGAGGTGCTTGCGCATGGGATTGTCCCTCTGCGGGCGTGCACGCGGTGCCAGGGAAGTGCTTGCTGTCTCCTCTGTGGGAAGTAGGTCTGTACAGTCTGAACAGTCCCAGTTAGATTTTAATCTCAAGTTACTCATTAGACTTGTGGTGGCAAGTCTGGTTTTGAGGAGCAAAAGGTAGGAAGGGAAACTGTAGTTAACGTATTGTTCCGGATGGCCAGCTGGGCTTTGAGTGAGGTAGTTCTTTGAGGTAACACATGAAGTCCAGCGCAGAGCCACAGGGATGAGGGAGGGAGGGAGCATCTCCCTGCTGAGGAAAGGCTGAGGGAGCTGGGGCTCTGGAGCTGGGAGAAAGGAGCCTAAGGGGTGACCCCATGAATGTTGATCAATATGTGAAGGGTGGGTGTGAGGAGGATGGAGCCAGGCTCTGCTCAGGGGCACCCAGTGACAGGACAAGGGGCAGCAGGTGTGAGCTGGAGCAGAGGAGGTTCCACATCAGTGTGAGAAGGACCTTGTTCCTGCTGAGGGTGCCAGAGCCTTGGAAGGGGCTGCCCAGGGGGCTGTGGAGTCTCCTTCTCTGGAGACATTTAAGACCTGCCTGGGCTGTTCCTGTGCAACTGGATCTAGGGGATCCTGCTGTATCAGGGGAACGGGACTGGCTGATCTTTTGAGGTCCCTTCCCATCCCTACTGACTGGATCTAGGGGCTCCTGCTGTGTCAGGGGGATGGGACTGGATGCTCTTCCGAGGTCCCTTCCAACCCCTAATGTTCTGTGATTCTGTGACCAGCCTGCAGCTTGACTGGAGGCTGACTTTTCTTCCCGGGGGTTTTGTGGAAGCCCCCCGTGGGGCGCAGCAGGCTCCAACGCGCGGAGCGCAGTGCTCTGTGTCCCTGAAAGAAAAGCCCCCGGGGGCCAGCCTGCTGTGCAGGGGGAGGCCTTCCTCCGCCGGGCACGCGCTCGCTCGCTGGAGCAGGCAAACCAGCCCGGAGGAGTGCCGGAGGACAGAGGAGTCCGGTGCCCAGCACCACGGCGATGAGCTGGGAAGTCTAGCGCCGTGGTTTTGAGATGTGAGATCTGAGAGCAAACGTTAGTTTATCCTGACAGATCTACAAATGAGGGAGTGATTTGACATCCTGCCGATGCTCTGTTTCACGTTGGGGCGCTGACGTCCGCTCCGTAGCTGCCTGTGCTCACAGTGAGGAGCTCACATCAAATTTTCATGGTGCTGAGCCTCGCTCACCCTCTCTAATCGGGGCTGCGTTTCCGCGGGGCGGCTCCGTGATTTACGGCAGCTGTCGCCGCGTCGGGAGGAAGTTCTGCCTCTGTGTAAATCATCCCTTCAGCTTCGCTTTCTCCTCCGCACTCGCAGAACCCGAAGGACTGCAGCAAAGCTAAGAAGCTCGTGTGTAACATCAACAAAGGCTGTGGCTACGGCTGCCAGCTCCATCACGTCGTCTACTGCTTCATGATCGCCTACGGCACGCAGCGGACGCTCATCCTGGAGTCTCAGAACTGGCGCTACGCCACCGGCGGCTGGGAGACCGTGTTCCGGCCCGTGAGCGAGACCTGCACGGACAGGTCGGGAGCCACCACGGGCCACTGGTCAGGTAGGTCTGCAATGTCCAAACGACTTCTCCTTGCTTTCTGCAGCTTCCTTCCCCTCTCGGGTACCTCTTCGTTCTTCTGCAGGTCCTTCACAAACGTCGGCGTTGGCTGTGAGCAGCCGTTGGCTTTAGACAGTCGTTCTTGGGGATGGGCGAGCGCTTTCCAGAGGCGAGTAGGAATGAAGAGTGACACGGAAGTGTCGGCAGCACGAGGCTTTAATTCCCAGTGAATTTGAAATAGATTCTGTCTTGATCAGAGGGTCACAGAACATGCGGGAGTGCAAGGGACTTCCAAAGATCATCCAGTCCAGTCCCCCGCCACGGCAGGATCCCCTAGACCAAGTCACACAGGAACACACCCAGGCAGGTTGGTGAAGACCCCTCAGGGGTTTTTGTGTTTCTCTGAATTTACATAGAATCACAGGATCATCCAGGTTGGAAAAGACCTGCGGGATCATCAGGTCCAACCATCAACCCCACTGTACAGTGTCACCCCTAAACCAGATCCCCCAGCACCACATCTAGGCGACTTTTAAACCCATCCAGGGATGGGGACTCGGCCCCCACCCTGGGCAGCCCAGCCCAGGGCCTGACCACTCTCTTTGTGAAGAATTTCTTCCTCACATCCAATTAATGGATTGTAATGGATGTCTTAGTCCCCTGAACCTTTACAGGAGCTCTGAGAGTAATTGAAAAGTCTGCAAACTAGGTGATCTGTGGAGGTGCCTTCTGATCCCTGATGCTCTGGGAGTCTGTGACAGCTGCACCTTTATTTTCCATTGTGGCTGCAGCAGGGGATCGTCTCGAGTTTAAACAAATTGCTAAAGTGTGTGTTTGTGTGAAAAGGGGACTTTGTAGACCTCCCCCAGCCCTGCCTGCGCCGCGTGTAGGGGTTGGTAGCCGAAGGTGCCATCGGTCGCACCTCTGCGCCCCTCAAACACGGGAGGGCTGGTGCCAGGGCTGGCCGGGAAGCCCGAAAGCCCTGCTGCCCAACAGAAGTGCTTTCAGGAGACTTGCAGACCTGCTCAGGTGGCAACTCAGCAAGTTGTGCTTCGTGGCAAAGGGGTTGGAGTCTTTGCATTTATCTCCTTGCCTCTTAATTGAATTGCCTCCGCGCGACACTTTTATTCCAGTTGCATTAGCAGCGTGATGTTTGCAGCCTTCTGAAGCCTGTCTGCAGCAAAACAATCTAGATAGTGATCTCCTGCAAAGAATTAAGAGGCTGACAGGAGCTGAAAATACAGGTCTCTGTGAAGTATTTGCAGGTTCCTCTTCTCCCTGCAGGTGGTGGTGATGTTTTGGTGGGTGTCCTTTAAGGCCGTCGTGTCGCGCACGGACCTCTTCGCCAGGTCGTGCTGGCTGCGACGACGCTGTGCCGAACCGGGGTGGGCGCCTCGCGTCGCTCTTCGCTTGCTGGCTCGGGAGGTTCCGGCAGGTCTGGGGAGGGAAGGCTCTTGAGACGGGGCTGTCCCAGAGCGGGGGCCGTGGCAGAGCTCCTCGTCCGGTGGAAGCGCTGCCTTTTAGGTGGAGTCTTGGCGCGCGCGTTAACTAACGGACACGTGCGTATCAATAATTCAAGAAGGAGGATGCTGCGGGCACACAGAATGAATCTTTAATTCCTTGCAGCCAACCAGGCAGCAGCAATCAAAGAGCCAAGTGGAAATTGCAGACCCAAACCCTAAAAAATCCTTCAGAATTAATTGCAGCAAATGAAAAAGGGTTCTGTGCCATGAGCCAGATCTTCCATGGTGGTGGTTCTCCTCTGTGGATGTTTGGCATCAGCTCTGGCTTTGGAGGAGCTGCAGGCAGAGGTGTCACAGTCCCAAAGTGCCTGCCTGCTGTCCAACATCAACCGACAGGTATTGGCTGTCTCCTTAACAACTCTTCCTTAACCTGGGCTTACTCAGTCCTTTAGGTGTTCCTGCAGTGCTGGCTGTGTCATCCTTCCAGGTGAGGACCTGCCATCTCGAAACCAAACAGGACTGGAAAAACCAAAGGACCTGCACAGAATCCCAGGACATTAGGGAGTGGAAGGGACCTTGAGAGATCATCCAGTCCGATCCCCTAGATCCAGTCATTAGGGACTGGAAGGGACCTCAGAAGATCATCCAGTCCAATCCCCCCAACACAGCAGGATCCCCTAGACCTAGTCACACAGGAACAGGGCCAGGCGGGTTTTAAATGCCTCCAGAGGAGGAGACATCCATGGGGTCACCCCCCCAGGCTCCTCTTTCCCCCAGCTATGATGTGACTGAGGGCAGCTGGGCTGCTGCAGGGAAGCCAGCTCAGCGGAAGCGTCGCTGCTGTTGGAGGCTGTGACTGTGCTCCAGAGGAGGTTGTTGTGATGAAAGAGCGAGCGTTACCGGTGCTGCAGGACGTTAGGGCTGTTACAGAGCCGCTCCACCTCTTGATTCCTGCCTGAAGGAAAAGGCACTGAGTGAGAGGACAAGTGCTGAGTGTAGTCGAGCTGCCAGGTAGCTCCTGCAGTCCTGGCGAAGTCAACAAGCTCTACGGAGAGCGAGAGGGGCAGATTCTGGGGCTGTTAGGGCAGAGTCAGGCACTCTGGCAGAAGGAGCCTGAAGCGCTTCTGAAATGTAAATGGGCTGTAACCACTCCAGAGGCACCTTCCAAACGGAACCAATTCCGTGAGCAGAGCTGGGCCTGCGCTGAGCAGGGAGCTGGACGCGGCGGGGCTGTGATTTAACTGCCAGCACGAGGAGGAGATGAAAGCAGGAGGGGGGGTTATTGCCTTTTACGGGCTGTCTGTTATTTAGCAAAGAGCTGGGGACCGCAGGAACCGAGATGTTTTAACGTGTCGAGAACACGCAGCCCAAGTCTGAAGCGGCACGTGGGTAAGAGGCAGCTCTGCATTTTCACCCCCGCGTCGTGATCTGCGCCTGAACGGCTGCGATTGCTGCGGGTCACGGGCGTGTGTGGACGCTGCTGTCCTCTGCTCGCGTGGCCACCCGGCTGACTGCGTTTGGTCACTGGCTCTGCCATCGTGTTGGTGCCGTTTGTAGAACCCCGTGGTGCCTGTGCAGCCTGGAGCTCAGCTCCTGACCGAGACACCTGTGTGTCCCGCTTCACTTAGTGTTTGAAAGATGGGAGGGTCTTACCTGTGCTGGGGGGTCTGGTTTGGGGGTGAACTTGTACAGTGGGGTTGGTGGTTGGACTCCATGATCGTGGGGTCTTTTACCACCTGAGTGATTCTGAGATTCCAAATCACAGAACATCAGAATCACAGAGCATTAGGGATTGGAGGGGACCTCGAAAGATCATCCAGTCCAGTCATCCCAACACAGCAGGATCCCCTAGATCCCATCAGTAGAGACTGGAAGGGACCTTGAAAGATCACCCAGTCCCATCCCCCAGCCACTGCAGGATCCTCTAGATCCAGTTGCACAGAACAGTCCAGGAGGGTTTGAAATGTCTCCAGAGAAGGAGACTCCACAACCCCCCTGGGCAGCCCCTGCCAGGGCTCTGGCACCCTCACCATGACAAAGGTCCTTCTCACACTGATGTGGAACCTCCTCTGCTCCAGCTCACACCCACTGCCCCTTGTCCTGTCACTGGGTGCCCCTGAGCAGAGCCTGGCTCCATCCTCCTCACACCCACCCTTCACACATTGATCAACATCCCTGGGGTCACCCCTCAGGTTCCCTTTTTCCCAGCTCCAGAGCCCCAGCTCCCTCAGCCTCTCCTCAGCAGGGAGATGCTCCCCTCCCTCCCTCATCCCTGTGGCTCTGTGCTGGGCTCTCTCCAGCAGCTCTGTGTCCCTCTGGAGCTGAGGGGCCCAGAACTAGCACGTGCTCTTGTGGCACTTGGCTCTTTTCCTCCATCTATTTAATTTGCCCCTTAATCTCACAGTTCTTCAAGACAGAAGTCGTCTCCTGCCCTTTCCGCTCTTCTGTCAGCGGAGCAGCAGCAGCTGAGTTGGGGGTTCTAACGATGTCTGAGATACTGAGGTTTACTGCAGGACGTCGTGTCTGGAAGAGCAGCAGGGCTGTCTAGTTACCTTTCCAACCATTTCTTTTGCCTCAAGGCATGTGCTGATTCTTAAGCAAGTGACTGACTTTGGAGCACTTTGGCTAGCAAGTCTGTCCCAGCGAGCCTTGGCACACAGGAGGGTGTTGGTGCCTGCAGACAGCTGTGAGGAACCCGTTTGTGCTTCGTTGGCTACTAGCCCCTAAGGACTCGAGGACCTTTGGCTTTGTCAGATGGAGTTTGAACGTCGGTCTGGTCTAAGTGGATGGGTTCTATTCAATTTCTTGTAGTGAAAAAGTAGCCCAGGAGCTGGTTGGTCTTTCTGAAGCTGAGGATGCGGTTTGGCTGACACGATTGGGATGTTGCTTGCCAGCGGTGGAGCTGATGAACAGGTAACCTCCTCGACTCACCCCGGTGTGTCTTTTGCCACAGGTGAGGCCAACGACAAGGACGTTCAGGTGGTGGAGCTGCCCATCGTGGACAGCTTGCACCCGCGGCCGCCTTACTTGCCCCTGGCTGTCCCCGAAGACCTGGCCGACAGGCTGATCCGCGTGCACGGGGATCCTGCGGTGTGGTGGGTCTCCCAGTTTGTGAAGTACCTGATCCGCCCGCAGCCTTGGCTGGAAAAGGAGATCGAAGAGGCCACAAGGAAGCTCGGCTTTAAGCACCCCGTGATCGGGTGGGTACTTGGTTTTCCTCTGAGCCGTCCGCGCTCCCGCCTGCGTGTGCAGCCACTCCTGTTGGGACAGATGGCTGGCGAGGGAACCGTTTGGTGGCAACTCTCCCAGAGCCTCATGTTCTGTGGGGCGGGGGGATGCTGACCAGATGGACCTGTGCAGAGCACGCGCTGGTGGCAAGCGCTCCTTCAGCCCACGTGCCTACCTGTATGTGGGCTGGCACCCCACAGCAGGTTTTCTCTTGTGTCCTGCCGTGCCTGGTGTCGTGATTCTGAATGCCACGTGTGACTCAGGGTTCCAGTCCAGTGGTTGCCCTCTCTGGGTCTTGGAGCACCTACAGCCTTTGCAAGAGGGGCTCAGCCCGCGTGCTGCCTGCGCAGTCCTCGGCCGGCCTTGCTGCCGCTGAACACGAGCGCGGTTCGTGCCTTCCCTGCTGACCTTCTCACCGCTGTTGTCTCTTGGCAAGAGCTGTGCGTTGGGAAGCTCTGCTCGGGGAGATGGGGAAGGCAGCACCTGTGGGTAGTGAGGAGCAGCTCGTGCAAGAAAGGCTTTTACAGCCGCGTAACGTGAGGCATCCGCCGCCACCCCAGCGTCTGCAGAGGCTGCTTCCTCAGCCCTTGGCCTTTGGGGTGCAGCCTCGTGCGGCAGGGCTGCCCAGCCGCGCCCTGGCTTTTAACCGCGGGGTCTGTGGGCAGCTCGGAGCACTCGTCTGCTCTCCAGCTCGGGGGTGGTTGTTTTGGCCCCTTCGCTCAGCGCCTGCTTTGCACCGTGTCCCCGCGATGCCAGTGGCCCCGTTTTGCTTCCGAACTGCATCAGCCGAGCGCCAGACAGTGAAACCTCGTGCCCCGGGGATGCCCGGGGTGCTGCCGTTAGATGTCCTCCGTTCCCTCAGCTTCCCCTGGCTCCTTCCAGGCCACTCGATTGCTCTCAAGTTGAGACTGACGCTGTGTCTCGGTGGGCGTCAGTGAGTCCAAACCCCCTGCCTGGCGCGGGGATGTGGGTCACCGCGTGTGGGCGCGCGGCGGAGGGGTGGCGGTTCAGTGGCCGGAGCCTGCACCGTGGTTAAAGGCTGAGTGAGCAGCTTCTGCCTCTCTGCAGCGTCCACGTCCGCAGGACAGACAAAGTGGGGACAGAGGCGGCGTTCCACCCCATCGAGGAGTACATGGTGCACGTGGAGGAGCGCTTCGAGCTGCTCGCCCGCAGAATGCACGTGGACAAGAAAAGAGTCTACCTGGCCACGGACGACCCTTCCCTGCTGCAGGAGGCAAAGTCCAAGTAAGACGGCTCGCGCTCATGTCACGGGCAGCTCCTCCTGGTCGTTCCCCTCTGTGTTCAGCTCGGTCTTTCCCAGCTCTGGTGGTTGTGGTGCATAAACAGCTTCCTGAATGCGTGTCGCCGTGGCTTTGGAGGCCAGTGTGTCCACGCACTGGCTGCAGGTGTGTTTGTTACCGGGCACAAGCGAGCGTGTCTCCCTCCCCTTGGGGTGCTGCTCGTTCAGCTGGGTGCGGGACAGCACCTACTGCTGTTTCCAGACCTTCCTTTGAGCACTTTTGTACTTTAAGCAAAGAAGTGCAAAGTGTCAGCAAGAAAGGTAACTCGGGAGCAGCAGATTTTTGAGCTGCTTTGTTCTTGGCAGCTGGGCTTGGAAAAGAGACCGAGTGTGACCTCCTGGATTACAGATTGTCTTTGGCATGTGCAAGGCAAGCAGAGGGTGTCTTCTGGAGGAGAGGAATTGCAAAGCTGTGTAGGTTCAGTGGTGCTGTTCCTGTTGTTCTTCCACATCTGTAAATCACAGAACATTGGGGATTGGAAAGGGCCTACAAAGACCATCCAGTCCAATCCCTCTGCCACAGCAGGATCCCCTAGATCCAGTCGCACAGGACAGCTAGTGGATCAGCCTCCAAAACCAACTGGAACTCAAAAGTCTTCTCCTAACTGCTGGCTTGCAGCTCTCTAGGGCTGGCAGCTGCGGGAAGGAAAGATTTGAAGCCGTCTCTTTTCCCAGCTGCTTCTTTCCCCTTTTCCTGGGGGGAAGGGCACCTCTCTTCTGCCTCGTCTGTGGGTTTCAAGGCTGCGTCAGGTAGCTGGAGAAGAATGGGAGATTATTTCCGGATGAACAGGGCAGCCTTGCTGTGTGTGCGAGCCCGGCACAAAGAGAACAGCGTGCTGCAGGCTCTGTTCCTCGGATTTGTCTTCACAGGCTGCTCCTTTCTGTTAGAGAGAAGAGAGCAAGGAGGGACCCTGCAAAACCCTGCTGTTTAGGTGGTTCTGTCAGTAAGAACATGACGTCTCGTTCGGTGTTGTCCTTCCACCCGCTTGCAGCAGTCCTGCTGACAGGACTGAGCCCGAGTTCTGCCGAAGAGGAGCCGCTCCCCAGCAGCTGCCCCAGGCAGCACCAGTGCCAAGGGAAAAGGGCCTGGACGCGGGAGCCGACTGCAGGCAGCGCCTCGGCGGTTCCGTTTCTCTCGCCCTTTGTAGCCGTCGCGGTGAGAGCAGCTCTCAACAGGATCCAAAGCCGTGCAGCAAGTGGGCAGGGGAGGTCCAGCCCGGCGGAGCTGGAGACTGCTCCAGGCTCGGCCTTTCCCCACAGGGCTCCTCGTGCCCTGCTCGCAGCCTGTGGCGGCGGCGGGATGGCGGACTGGAAGGCTCTGGGCGCACGGTGAGCGTGGCCGCTGTCACGCCGGCGTTTGAGGAGCGGTTCTTGATTCCCAAGCACGGGGACAGCTCGTTTTAGAGCGCACACACACCAGCAGTGGGCTCGGCTAGATCTCACAGCGAAGCTGAACCCGAGTCGCTGCCTTGAAGAGATGGCTTCGTTTAACCCGTGGAGGCTGTTACTGAGGTGGGGCTGGATCAGCGTCACCAAATGGAGTAGGGTAGATGGTTGGACTCAGTGATCCCAGGGGCCTTTTCCAGCCAGAGCGACTGTGAAATTGTAGGGTAGATGGTTGGACTCAGTGATCCTGGGGGTCTTTTCCAGCAGAGTGACTCTGTGGTCGTTGGTGGAGCAGGTGCCCCCCTTGGGACCGCAGAACTCTCTTGATCACTGGTTTGTGACAGCATCAGCTCTCAGACAGGCTGATGTGGCCCTGCCCTGGCTGAAGAGCCGGCTGCTGGAAGGCAGCGGCACCGTTCCAGGGCTCCCTGTAAAGTCCCTCCCAGTCCCTAACGTTCTGCGGCTCAGACAACCGGGGCAGCTCCCCGTCAGTGAGGAGACGGGCAGGGCCACGGCCGTGCGGTTACGGTGCTGTTGTGCTTCCGCAGGTACCCCAACTACGAGTTCATCAGCGATAACTCCATCTCCTGGTCGGCAGGACTGCACAACCGCTACACCGAGAACTCCCTCCGCGGCGTCATCCTGGACATTCACTTCCTGTCTCAGGCAGACTTCCTGGTCTGTACGTTCTCTTCCCAGGTAAACCGCAGCGCGGTTCTGGTGCGGACTGGAGGCAGCAGCCCCAGCCCTTCCTTGTCTTTGTGCTCCTGTTAGACTAGCTCGGTGCTCTCGTGGGAGCTTCGGGGAAGGCTGCAAGGCTTTCTGTGCTCTGTGAGCTCTTCGAGGCTGGCTGCTGCTTCTGCTGGCTGAGTTGAGACCCTGGAAATAAGGATGGAAGTACAGAGCCTGCAGACTAGTGGATCTAGGGATAAAACCTGGTACTGTCACTCTGCAGGTGGACTCTCCGACTGCTTTACCCAGGGCTGCTTTAGTTGCCCAGGGTTGGTGGCCAAGGGGCCAGTTGCTGAGAGGAGCTGTTGTTTGTTTTGTGTCGGGTGTGCCGGGTGCTTGTACTTGCAGAAGAGATTCAGAGCTTCTTCCAGAGTGTGGGGGTGTGTGTCCTGGGATGCAGGCACAGGCAGACAACAGGACAGGAGCTGTAGAAGCAGCCACCTGTTCGCAGTGTGTGGCAAGTCAAGTCTGTTTTGTGTTACGGGGTGTGGTAGCTCTGCTGGAAGAACAAACGCCAGCCTGAGCTGCTGCTGGAAGTTGCCTTCAAAGATCAGATAGAGAGGGACAAAAGGAGGTCTGCTACGTGCTTGAAGTGCCTCGGCCAAAGGAGCTGGGCGAGGACAAGCGCATCCAGTTCGCTCAAAGCTCTGTTCACCTTCTTCTCGGGGGGAGAGGAGCACAATTAGCCGTGTTTGCATGGCCTGGAAATGCTGAGGGAGCTCAGAGCAGAAGGCTGCTGCTTTCTTGGGCTGTCGAGCTGGTGCTGAGCCCCAGAGAGCTGCGGCCGCGTGGAGCAGCAGTCAGGAAGTCACAGCGTCCGGCGCGGACACCAGGCTGAGAGGGGCTTTGTTGCCGGTGCTGCAGGAGCCTCCTGGGTTGCTGGCAGGTCTGAGATCCTCAGTCGTGATGAGAGGACCCGCTTTCAGTCTCAGCGGAGTCCCCTTGTCCAAAGTGGGGCGGTGGCACCGAAAGCGCTGGAGTTCACTTGCGTGTGGCTGCCCCTCAGGCTGCCAGCAGTCGTCGTTCTGCTGTTCTAGTGCAGCTTTTAAGAGCCTCGGGCTGCGGGAGCTGCTTCACTGGAGAAACTGGGGCTTCCTGCAGAAAAGTCAGTGTAAATCTGCTTTATTGCATAATAAAGCTTGAAAATGTGAGCTCTAAACACTCAGGGGGAAGGAAAAGACCTGGGCTCTTAGTAGCCGAGAAGGAAAACGGACTTGCTTCCATTTGATACTCGGCACTGGGGAGGCTGCGCCTTCAGTACCGACGGGGGCCAGGACAAGGGAGATGTGGAGGGGCTGCAGCGAGGGCAGAGGAGAGCAGCAGAGCTGGGGAAGGGCCTGGAGAGTCAGTCTGGTGGGGAGAGATGGAGAGAGCTGGGGCTGTTGGGTTGGAGGAAGAGGAGGCTGAGGGGAGCCCTCATTGCTCCCTACAACTATCTGAGAGGACCCTGCAGAGATGCTGGTGCTGGGCTCTGCTCACAGGGAATTAGCCACAGGAGCAGAGGGAAGGGCTGCCAGCTTGTGTCCCCCGCGGGAGCTACTCTGCAGATCCTGGGGGTGGGTTCCAGGCCATTTAGCCTGGGGCTGATCCTGTGGTGAGGCTGGCGGGGTGCTGACGACGTCCCTCCTCTGGTTGTGCTGGTCAGGTCTGCCGAGTCGCCTACGAGATCATGCAGACGCTGCACCCGGACGCCGCCGCCTACTTCCACTCTCTGGACGACATCTACTACTTCGGGGGCCAGAACGCCCACAACCAGGTGGCCATCTACGCTCATCACCCGCGGACTGCCGACGAGATCCCCATGGAGCCTGGCGATGTCATTGGCGTCGCAGGGAACCACTGGGATGGCTACTCCAAGGGCATCAACAGGAAGCTGGGAAGAACAGGCCTCTACCCGTCCTACAAAGTGAAGGAGAAGATCGAGACAGTCAAGTACCCGACATACCCAGAGGCTGACAAGTAGACTAACGGGCAGGCGCTCGGCAGAACCTCCCCACTGGGACTGGTTTGAACCAGTCAACACACTAACTCTACTGGTTTGTATGGGATTGGGTTTGCGTTGGAACATGCAGTGAGAATCAAAGCCTTCGTCGCGGGTGCTGGATGAGAAGCTGAGGGCAGCGGACGGGCTGTACCTGAACTCAGACCCTTTTTGCTATATGCACCCCCCGCCCCATCACACATGGCCCCCGCGCGACAGGGACCCTGCTGTTTTATACTGTCTGTCTCCGTTGAGGGTCCGTCCCCGTCGGGAACCGCCGGGCTCTGGGGCTCCTTTCCCCCCGCGGGCCGCCAGCGGCCCTCAGGCTTCTAACACTGCCACACTGTGCAGCCGGGGCGACGCGGGCGTCCGTCACGCAGGCGGGATCCCCAACACGGTGCCTATCTCTGGGGACGCTGTGGTCCTTCTGGAAGAGCCATGAGGGGGCGAGGGGCTGGCGTCGCCCGGCGTTACCACGACCGCTGGCCTCGCCTCGAGCCACAGAGCCAGGCAGCCGGCCAGGCTCCCTCGCCAGTTTATTTTTAGCATTCCATTGAGTACCTCTCATCGTTCATAAAATAAAGGCTACACCCCACAAGGAAACGGGCACTGTCTGCCAGGAGCTTCTGTAGGACAGTGCCAGGAGAAGCTCCTGGAGTGGTGGGTAACGCTGCCGCTGGAGAGAGCCCAGCGCAGAGCCACGGAGGGGATGAAGGGAAGGGAGCAGCTCCCTGCTGAGGAGAGGCTGAGGGAGCTGGGGCTCTGGAGCTGGGAACAAAGGAGACCGAGGGGTGACCCCATGGATGTTGATCAATATGGGAAGGGTGGGTGTGAGGAGGATGGAGCCAGGCTCTGCTCAGGGGCACCCAGTGACAGGACAAGGGGCAGTGGGTGTGAGCTGGAGCAGAGGAGGTTCCACATCAGCGTGAGAAGGACCTTCTTCTTGGTGAGGGTGCCAGAGCCCTGGCAGGGGCTGCCCGGGGGGTTGTGGAGTCTCCTTCTCTGGAGACATTTCAAACCCTCCTGGGCTGTTCCTGTGCGACTGGATCTAGGGGATCCTGCTGTGTCAGGGGGTTTGGACTGGATGATCTTTTGAGGTCTCTTGCAATCCCTGGGCGGGGAATTGGACTGGATGAGCTGCCAAGGTCCTTTCCAGTCCGTGATGTTCTGTGACCCCGTGATTCCATGGCCGGGGAAGGACATAAACCAGGATCTGTCTCCAGAGCAGCTACTGTTTGTGCAGCCTCACCGCGCACGACCCGCACGCGTTCCCACATCAGGTCGCGGCTGAGCCCAGCTGGCCGGGGCACCCAAGCGTGGGGCTGCAGCGCTTTCACAGTCACTGATCGTCCCGACCACAAGGGTCTTGCCCCAAATTCACTTGTGCACAGAGCAGACTGTGTCCAGAGGGAGATGTGAGTGGCTGTGACATCTCCTGGGTGTGTTTTGTGCCTTCCCAGCCAGAAATCCTGGCTTCTTCAATCGTTATCTAAACCTAGAGCTTCTGCATTGGCTCAGGGAGCTGATTCTTTCCTTCCACTTCACAAATTTTGCTTCTTCAATGCTGTTCACACATAAACTCCTCCTGCTGCCTCAGTTGGGGTCAATGTTCCAGCACTAACAGCCTTTTCCCTGTCTGCTTCCAGCTAAAACTAAAACTGATCATCTGAAAGGGCTGTCCAGGGAGGTTGTGGAGGCTCCTCCTCTGGAGAAGTGTAAAACCTGCCTGGACACGTTCCTGTGCGACTGGGCCCCTCAGCTCCAGGAGGACATGGAGCTGCTGGAGAGACCCCGGCTCAGAGCCAGAGATGATCCAGGGAGGGGAGCAGCTCCCTGCTGAGGGAGCTGGGGAAAAGGAGCCTGAGAGGTGACCCCATGGATGTTGATCAACGTGTGAAGGGTGGGTGTGAGGAGGATGGAGCCAGGCTCTGCTCAGGGGCACCCAGTGACAGGACAGTGTGAGTGAGATAGAGGAGGTTCCTCATCAGTGTGAGAAGGACCTTTGTCATGGTGAGGGTGCCAGAGCCCTGGCAGGGGCTGCCCAGGGGTTTGTTGTGGAGTCTCCTCCTCTGGAGACGTTTCAAACCCTCCTGGACTGGAAGAGGCAGGTGGCCGGGGGAGCCTGTTGGTTCGTGGAAACGTTGAAGGAAGCAGTGAGAGTGAAGAAACAAAGAAACAAACAGAAAGAAACAAGAAACAACAGAAAGAAACGAACAAAAGCAGCAGCACTTAGCGAGTGTTTAAAGACAAAAGGCGGCGAGCCCAGGGCCGTTGTTCGATAGCCGGTGGCCAGCGATCACGCTCCAGATAATGCAGACAGTTTTAACGAACAGAGATAACTGCAGGTAGCCCAGGGGTACCAGCGTCTCTAACATACAGACGGTAACAGCTGGCTGCGGTCCATTCTCACCCGAGTGCCACCAGGCATTTGCAGGACCCCTTTCCAAGGGCATCGCTGCTCCCTCGGCCACAGCTCGACGTGCAGCTCAGACGGGCGCTCCGCCTGCAAAGGCTGCGGGGCCCTCGCAAGGTAGGACTTGGAGAGCAAGGCCGAGCAGCCTGGGCTTCAGGGAGGTCCCTCCACACGCCAGCTGGTGGGCGCTTGGTGGAGCTGTGACCGCGAGCACCGAGTAACCGAGGTGGGGCTGTTGAGTTGGAGGAAGAGGAGGCTGAGGGGAGCCCTCGTCGCTCTCTACAACTATCTGACAGGACACTGTAGAGATGCTGGTGCTGGGCTCTGCTCACAGGGAATTAGCCACCGAAGCAGAGGGAAGGGCTTCCAGCTCCACCAGGGGAGGGTCAGACTGGCCATAATCCTTCCTGGAGAGAGTGGTCAGGCCCTGGGATGGGCCTGAGTGAGTTTAAAGTGAGTTTAAAAATCACTTAGATGTGGTGCTGGGGGATCTGGTTTAGGGGTGACCTTGTAGAGTGGGGTTGCTGGTTGCACTGGATGATCCCAGGGGTCTTTTCCAACCGGAATGATTCTGTGATGACCTGGATGATAGGATTGAGGCTACTCTTAGTAAATTGGCAGCTGATACCGAGCTGGGTGGGAGTGTTGATCTTCTGGAGGGGAGGAAGATGCTGCAGAGAGATCTGGCCAGGCTGGGTCAATGAGCAGAGGCCAAGGGGATGAGGTTTAACAGGGCCAAAGGCAGGGTCCTACCCTTTGGCCACAGGAGCCCCCTGCAGCTACAGACTAGGGGACAAGTGACTGTTGAGGACACAGGTCTACAGAACAAGCTTTCTGACAGGCTCGTTCTAGCCCCACCTGCTTCTGCTGAGTAAGCACAGAGCTCATTCAAAGCCTCTGCTGGAGGAGAATGACAAAAGATGTTAGAGAGACTGGCAGCAGAGCCCAGAGAGCAGCTCCCCACTTCCTTTAAAGCTCAAAGCGAGCAGAGCAGGGTTTGTGGTGACGCTGATGTATTGACTTCAATCTGCAGTGAATTGACAGAACACTTCTGTCCTGCAGTGCACCTGCTCAAGGAGATATAATTGCAGAGAAGTCTGCGAAATAGATCATGGAGATGTTTCCTTGCGGTGCTTCTCCCTGGCTGATGTGCTCGACGGTCATTCCTTCCTTCAGAGGGCTCTCGTGTTGTAAAATACAACCTCCTTTTTCTCTGCTGCTTGAGCCGGGCCAACTGCCCCTGCTCTGGCAGAACCACAACCTGGGACATCAGGGACATTGGGTGTTGGAAGGGACCTCCAAAGACCATCCAGTCCGACCCCCTGCCACAGCAGGATGCCCTAGATCCAGTCGCACAGGAACAGTCCAGGCAGGTTTGCAGCGTCTCGAGAGAAGGAGCCTCCACAAGCCCCTGGGCAGCCCCTGCCAGGGCTCTGGCACCGCCCGTCGCCGCGGCCGGGCTCACGAAGGTGCTAATCACCAGACGGCCTGGGTGCCCGTCCTCGGTGCCCCTCTGATTAGGGCCCTGTCGCTCCGTGCCTTCTGATTAATCACACTCTTCTCATCAGACACTTCACTCGTAGAGCAGCAGGTAATGATCCTCCTCGCCGGGAGTTAAAGGTTCCCCGATAAATAGCCGCTGTGACTGTTGGGCTCTGCAGGCAGTGCGGGACCATGAATTACAGGGATGGGAAACTGTTCTGTGACGGCTTGTCTCTAGCAGATGAGCTCAGCCCGGTGAGATGTTCACTCTGTGGTTCCAGGCAGGGAAAAACAGGGCACGAGAGGATGAGGGGGAACGAAGTGATGAGCGTGATCGGCGGTACGAGCCGGCAGCACCGAGCGCCCGACCTCACGGGCTCTGCGACAGCCCCAAGCAGCAGCCTGTTGTCTCTTGGCATCGGCTCGTGTTTGCTCACAGCAGCATCATGTAGCTGGAAAACAACCCGCCTGGCCGTGTGCCTGTGCGACTGGCTCTGGGGGGTCCTGCTGTGTCGGGGGGATGGGACACGGTGATCCTTGGAGGTCCCTCCCAATCTCTAGTGACTGGATCTAGGGGATCCTGCTGTGTCGGGGGGTGGGACTGGATGGTCCTTCGAGGTCCCTTCCTGTCCCTGCTGCTCTGTGACTCTGAACCTCCTTGCACAGGAGGTGCTCTGGAAAGGCGCAGCGTTACTGCATCGACCTTTGAACAGAGAAGGCTTCTCTCTCGCTGGGGCCCTACGTGCCCAGAGCAGACCGGTGCTGCTGGCTGAGTCAGCGCCTGGCCGATAGACCTGAGTCAGCAAGATGCCGGCAGTCGGCTCCAATTCCCTTTTCCCAGCAGAAATAGGGAATTAGTTGTTCTATTAATTAAGGAATTAATAGAACAGCCATTGACCAAACCCTGTTAATTTTGCAAGCAGCACCGTTTGTTCAGCAAAGAACCTCTGTGGCTCCGGACATTCACCCAACCTGGTGTCTTCTCTTCGACGTGAACGTCGAGCGAGCTCAGCGAATCCACATTGCTCCAGCCTGAGCCTGGCTGAGGAGGATCGATTCACCGGAGCGTTTCCTGTCTGCTGTTCAATCAGCAGTTAGCTTCAAGGTGAAGAAATGCTTCTCTAAGGAGAGCACTTGAGACGCCGGAGTCTAGAGGGAGGTCGGTGCGGAGGCGACAGAGCTGATGCAGGTCGCGGCAGCGGGACCTGTTGTGGCAGAAGGGCTGTGCTGGGCTCTCCTCACGAGGAGAGAGACCTGGGGCTGCTGAGTCTGAGGAAGAGGAGGCTGAGGGGAGCCCTCATCGCTCTCCACAGCTCTCTGACAGGACTCTGCAGAGATGCTGGTGCTGGGCTCTGCTCACAGGTCACTGGCGACAGCAGCAGAGGGAAGGGCTTCAGGCTCCACCAGAGGAGGGTCAGACTGGCCATGGGGAAGAAATTCTTCCCAGAGAGACTGGTCAGGGACTGGGATGGGCTGCCCAGGGTGGGGGCTGAGTCCCCATCCCTGGATGAGTTTGGAAGACGCTTGGACATACTATTGGGGGATATGGTTTGGGGGTGACCTTGCAGGGTGGGGTTGCTGGTTGGACTCGCTGGTCCCGGGGTCTTTTCCAGCCTGAACGATTCAGCGGTTCTGGGACTGGCTTGTTCACAGCATCTCCAGCGATGGGTGCCAAAGGCTCTCAGGCCATAGTGGTCTGTGGCAGCTCCACAGCCCGTGGGGACAGGCAGAGGGCTGGATGGTGCCTCTGGCAGGGCCCCGTGAGCACGGAGACCCCTTCGCAGCCTGCACTGCCCCGCTGGGTCCCCATCTGCATTTTCTGGAGGAGGAGAAGGGCTGCCGTGAATTATTCATGGTGCCCGTGTGCTGCAGCCCGACGGGAGGCAATGAACAACCGGCAGCGGGTCCTGCCCGAGAGGCCCTTCTGGCTCAGGCGCTGGCAGAGCTCAGCGGGGGCCCCAGGGTGCCTCCTGCCCCTGGTGATCAGAGAAAAGCCCTTCCATCCGGCCGGCGTGGAGCTCCTGCTCTCTCGGAGAAACCGCGTGGTGCTGGGGCTGCTGGAGGCGCTCAGAGTCAGACAGATGATCCCACCACCATCTGGATGGTCTTCACGTCCAAATCTTGTGGATAAGGAGGTTCCTGCAGCCACCCCAGGCTTGGCTGGGCTTGGGCAGGAGCGACAGCTGCCAGCTCAGGGGCTCATTTGGAGACACAATCTGCCTCAGTCCTGTTCAGAAGTAGCAGAGAAGTTTTTGTTTTGTGCTACCAGGTTGGAAAACCCTCGGCCCTGGGTAAATAAACATCTGAGATACAGAGTCAGTCACAGACCATGAGGTGTTGGGAGGGACCTCAAAAGATCGTCCAGCCCAATCCCCCTGCCACAGCAGGATCCCCCTAGATCCAGTCACACAGGAACATGGCCAGAAGGGTTTGAAACATCTCCAGAGAAGAAGACTCCACAGCCCCCCTGGGCAGCCCCTTCCTGGGCTCTGTCACCCTCCCTGGGTGGAACCTCCTCTGCTCCAGCTCACACCCACTGCCCCTTGTCCTGTCACTGGGTGCCCCTGAGCAGAGCCTGGTTCCATCCTCCTCACACCCACCCTTCCCACATTGATCAACATCCTTGGGGTCACCCCTCAGGCTCCTCTTTCCCCAGATGAAGAGCCTCAGCCTTTCCTCAGCAGGGAGATGCTCCCCTCCCTCCATCATCCCTGTGGCTCTGCGCTGGGCTCTCTGCAGCAGCTCTGTGTCCTTCTGGAGCTGAGGGGCCCACAGCTGGACATGAGATTCCAGATGTGGTCTCCCTAGGGCAGAGCAGAGGGGGAGGGCTACGAGGGGTCCCTTGCCTGTTTTGTCTCCTTGATGGTGTCACTCTGGGGATCAGCCCGGGATCAGTCCTTGGCAGCAGGTGCCATCTCCAGAGCCAGACACTTCTGGCTTCTCCTCAGTCCGTTGCTGAATCAGCTGCAGCCACACAGGGTGGCCCATGCAGCTCTGAGGCAGAACAGGCAGGTGACCCCTGACTGTCACTTCTCCTCTGCCAGTGCTAGACTGCAGCAGAATTCCCTTCCTCAACCTTTAGTTCTTCTCTTCTCTCTTCCTTGAAGCGTTTTTAAGGACAAGTCCCTCGGGACCCAGGGCTGAACCTTTTACAGATGAAGAGCTGCTTCTGAAATAAACTTTCCTCTTTCCATTAAATAAACTTTTCCTCTTTCCACTTTGCTCCTGTTAATTAAACCCAACCTTGGGAGTGGAACAGGGCTTGCAGCCTGATCCTGTGCTCTGCTGGGCCACCGCTCTGGGCCAGAGGGCCACAACCCCTGTTCCTCTGCACTCACACTGCGGGGCCCACAGCTGGACACAACAGTCCAGATGTGGTCTCCCCAGGGCAGAGCAGAGCCAGAGGAGACCCCCCCTCTATCTGAACGTGCTCCAATGCAAAGCCCCTTTGTGTGAGCCAAGTGAGGGCCCTGCCCTCCTCCCCCAGTGTGTTCAGTGCCGGCCCCACAGCTCAGCACCAGCAGTGGCTCTGAAGTGACCCCACTGACGTGGCTCTTCTCCTGCTGCAGTGCAGCCAGCTGCTCAGAGCCTCTCCCCGGGCTCTCCCCACACGAATTTGATTTCGAGTCAGTTTCACTTTCGATTTCGAGTTACTTTCCCCCCGTACTGATTGCTCTGGTCAATAAATGCACAAAGAGATATAAAATGCTCGATATAAAACGTACGAGCACCCGGCAAATAACCCCTCAAGTAACAAAACCAGGGCTAATTAAAAATAGGGACTATATTACACAGATTTGGGGTTCGTTTCACTTTCGCTTTTGGGGCAGTTTCACTTTCGATTTCGGGTCAGTATCACGTAAGATTTCGGGTCAGTTTGACTTTCGATTTCGAGTTAGTGTCACTCTGATTTTTAGCTACTTTCACTTTCGATTTCGAGTTAGTTTCGCTTTTGATTTTGAATTAGTTTCACTTTCTATTTCAAGGTAGTGTAACTTTTTAGAGTCAGTTTCACTTTCGCTTTTGAATTAATTTCACTTTCGATTTCGAGTTAATGCCACTCTTTATTTTGAGACAGTTTCGCTTTCGATTTTGAATTAGTTTCACTTTCGATTTCAAGTTAGTGCCACTCTTTATTTTGAGACAGTTTCGCTTTCGATTTTGAATTAGTTTCACTTTCGATTTCAAGTTAGTTTCACTTTCGATTTTGACATTAGTTTCACTTTCGATTTCGGGTCAGTTTCACTTTTGATTTCGAGAGGTGGTTATACTGGCCCAGGACCGGCCACACAGGTGCCAGCGGGGAGCCGAGATCGGCCAGCACTGTCAGACAGGGTTTCCCACAGGCAGCCTCATGGGACTTCACTGACTTGTGACGGGTCTTTCTGGGGAGGGAGGCTGAGCTTCAGCCTCCGTTTGAAGTGGGAAGAGCGGCCACATTGATCTCCCATCTCCAGCTCTGCCATCCCGTGGCATCCAGCCCAGCTCTGCTCTTTGAAGACGTCGGAGGCAGAGACCGAGCAGGATGGCTGGGCTGTGGGGTCTGCGCGGGGTGTGTTGGGAAGGGTCCACATTCTCGCACACAGGGCCAAGCAGAGCCACGTGCAGCCCAAGACAGGCTGCTCATGGACCCGGGATGGGCTGCTCATGGACCTGGGATGGGCTGCTCATGGCCAGGACCTGCCTGGACCAGGCAACATCTACTGGGCCACAGCACAGCCCAGTGCACTGGGAGCCTCCAGCTGACTGGTTAACTGGTAAGTGCTGAACTGAACACAGAGCTATGCTGTCCAGCCAGCGGAGCTAGGGGCGGTGCTGAGCTGAGCCCTGCAGGACCACCAGGAGGGCTCCTGTGCAGTCACAAGCCCACCACGCTGCACCCCACACAGCACCAGACACCCACAGAGGACATCTGTAGCCCTTTCCCCCTTGGAAACAGACTAATCAAGCTGTGAGGGCTCTTCCTCCAGTCACTTGGGCACAGCCTGGCTGGTTTCAACCTGGGAGAAGATCAGATGGTGCAAATGTAATAAGGACCCTGGAAATGTCACGACAGCATCAGGGCTGTGGCTGACAGAAGGGCTGCAGAGAGACTTCCTATTGAACAAGGCAATGCAGGCAGGAGAGCAGCTTCATTAACACCCCAATTAGTGCAGCTCTCAGCTGCTCCAAGATCAAATTTGGTTTAGCACAGGATGTTAATCTGTAGGACACAGAGCCTGAGGAGCTGTGAGGGGCCATCACCCACGGGTTTTCAAAAACACTGATTAAAACCCCTGAGCTTCTTGTTCCCAGCCTGAACCAGGCCCCTTCCAGTTCAGTGTGAGCTAAGAGCATGGATGACACTGGGAACTTCTGCACATGTCCTCAGGGACCCTGCTGGAGGGGTTCCCTGAGAGCAGGACAAGCGCAGGCTGCAGCAGCACGAGTGGCCAGATTGCAGAATCACAGAGCGTTAGGGATGGGAAGGGACCTCCAAAGATCCCCCAGTCCCATCCCCTGCCCCAGCAGGATCCCCTAGATCCAGTCATTAGGGACTGGAAGGGACCTCGAAAGACCATCCAGTCCCCCTGACCCAGCAGGATCCCCTACATCCAGTCGCACAAGAACGCATCCAGGTGGATTTGAAGTGGCTCCAGAGAAGGAGACTCCACAGCCCCCCTGGGCAGCCCTTGCCAGGGCGCAGTCCCCCGGTGCTGCTGTCAGTGCCCCCCACTGCAGTCTCCAGCAGCCATCACGTTCCCGACCCCCCGAAGAGCCCAGGGCAGAGCCTGTGCTGTGCTTCCCACCGTGTTCGGGACCCGCGTGGTTCAGCCAGGAGGCACCAGCTCAATTTCCAGATATCCGCTGGCTGAGATCAATTCCAGAGGCCGAGAGGCCCTGCCATGCATTGATTATCGGACTTTCACGTGTCCTGAAGACATCTGAAGGCAGCAGGAGCCTGGGATTTACGGGCAAGCACAGGGGGAAGGAGGGGGCGCGGCGCTGCCCGAGGCGAGGGGCCAGAGCGCACCCCCTGCACAGGAACGAGAAGTCCCGGGGCACCCGCAGCCCGGCTGCAGCGAGCCGCGTCTGCAGAGCCGTCTGGGAGGGCAGGAGAATCAGCCAGAGCACAGGCAGCTCGCCCGTCGTGTCCCCTCTGGTCTCTCTTCAAAGATGACCCCTCTCCGGGGGAAGGCGCAGGTGCCGGGGCTGCGGGGTGGCACCGGCGGACAGGGAGCGGAGCGCTCACGGCTCTGCGCTGCGGCTGCATCGTGGACGGGGCGGAGTGTGGGCTCCCACAGCTCCCGGCGGTCGGCTCCACCGGGGACACGATCCGACCCTGCAAACAGACACTCAAACGGAACAGGAAGCGTCGGCGAGGTCCGTGCTCGTCGGGGCACCTCTGGAGCCCTCTGGCAGGAGCCAAACCTGCCAAGTTCTCCTCGGTGCTGCTCACTCAGTGGCATCAGGACAAGGGGCAGCGGCTGTGAGCTGGAACAGGGGAGGTTCCACATCCATCTGAGAAGGACCTTCTTCCCCATCAGGGTGCCAGAGCCCTGGAAGGGGCTGTGGAGTCTCCTCCTCGTGAGACATTTCAAACCCACCTGGAGATGTTCCTGTGGGACTGGATTTGAGGGATCCTGCTGTGGCACAGGGTTCGACTGGTTGATCTTTCGAGGTCCCTTGCCATCCCTGATGCCCTGTGATGCTGCTCCAATGCACCTCCTGTTTCGGGACAGAGGCACAGACACCCCGACGGGCGATGCACCCACGCAGGGGTTTCCGTGTCTGCCTGTTTAATCAGGAAGGAACCCAGTTCAGCACTGCCAGAACCTCATTTGAAGCCTTTCTGCTGGGATTGAAAATGTTTGGCTGTTGGCCAGTTCTGTTCAGTCCTATTAGCCAGGCCCCAGCATGTTCCATCCCCTCTTCTCTTCGCGAGGAGCCCCAGCATCTCCCGGTGGTACCAGTGCGGCAGATACGGAGCCAGTGCCAAACCAAATACTCACAGACAAGCAGATTTCCCCCCAGAGCTGAGCAGATTATTTAAAACCACGTCATTAAAATCAGGAATGAAGGAAGTGGGGACAGAACCAGTCTGACTGCTGCCCAAATTCATCTCGTGACACACTGCCTCTGCCCTGGGCTTGTCCTTCGCTGCATTCACTAAGAGATCCCCAAAGTCAACTATAACGAGCCATGAATTACTCGTCTGGGGTCCAGGGCCAGTGGGGAGGCATTTTCGTGGGAGATCTAGCAGGACTTTCACCTTCGGACCAACACGATCTCGCAAAAGCCCGGGATCATCCGAGGACAAAGTGACGCAGACAGGAATACCCAGGAGTGAACACTTTATTGAACAAAGACACTAACTTGTGTAGACTTCACACAGCCCGCCTCACGGGCAGTGCTGCTGGTCAGACGACACACCTCCTTGTCCTTTACTGGAACAAGCCGGCTGTGCACACACCTGCAGACAGCAGGCAGTCCAGCCCTGCACCTTGTGCAGCCTCTAAAACCCTCCCCCCGTGCCCGATCGTCCAGCCCACGCTGCCTCCGTTTGGCTGCGAGGATGCTGCGGGGACCGTGTCAGAGGCTTTGCCGAGGTCAAGAGAGACCTCATCCCCCACTTTGCCATCATCCATCCCCCTGGTTCTGCCCTCACGAGGGGTCTCGCTCAGGGTTCTACCAGCAGACCCAACTGGAGTCTCACAGCAGAGAGCATGAAGCCACCTTCACAGGGCTCTGGGAGGGCAGAATGAACCCAAACGCGAGTGGCCACGTCCCAGGTGGCCCCAAAGGGTCATCCCCATGACCCAAACAGGGTCCTTCCCCGTGCGGGGATCCCTGCTGCGCTCTGCCCCCTCTGCCCAGGGGGAGGCAAATCCGGAGTGTAAGCAGCAGTCCAGGGGTGCTGGAGGCCCAACGAAACGATTTGCCACGTGCCGGCGGATAATTGGCTCCGTCGGGCTCCCCCGACACGCAGCCCCAGCTTGTTTTGGGGGCGGCACTAAAATGTGAATCTTAAGCAAAACAAGGACATAAATCTCCCCGAAGATGCTGCAGCAGAGCTGAGAGAGGTCCCTGAGCGGCGCGAAGGCTGCATCAGGGGCCATAAACCTCCCTCGGATGCCGCTGGAAAAAATTATGATAATAAAATTAGCTCTGGTTTAATGGCCTGGGAAATGAAGGAACGTTCTGCAGAGTCCGGCGGGGCGCCTGCAAGGCCACCCCAGCACCACCTCCTCCTCCCGACACCGCAGCGGCTTCCTCTGTGTGACTCCAGCCCACGGGGCAGAGGCTCTGCTGGCCAGGGCGCCCTGGGAGGGAGCCCACACGTGGGGCAGCACCAGGCGGCAGCTGGGCCCTGCAGAGGGGCAGGGTGAGGAGGGAGGGGGAAAGCCCCTGGCTAAGGGTGGAAAACAAAGCCAACCTGGTGCCTTTTCTGTGAGAGTCTGTCAGGTCTTCTAGTCCTGAGTCTCCTCTGGAGACAAAGCCCATGAAGGAAGAGCAGGTCCACAACCCTGCTGGGCAGACCCTGCCAGGGCTCTGGCACCATCACCATGAACAAGGTCCTTCTCGCACTGATGTGGAACCTCCTCTGCTCCAGCTCACACCCGCTGCCCCTTGTCCTGTCACTGGGTGCCCCTGAGCAGAGCCTGGCTCCATCCTCCTGACACCCACCCTTCACATATTGATCAACTTCCATGGGGTCACCCCTCAGGCTCCTTTTCTCCCAGCTCCAGACCCCCAGCTCCCTCAGCCTTTCCTCAGCAGGGAGATGCTCCCTCCCTCCCTCAACCCTGTGGCTCTGCGCTGGGCTCTCTCCAGCAGCTCTGTCCCCTCCTCGAGCTGAGTGGCCCAGAACCAGACATAAGACGAAAGGTTCTCTGAAGTCTAACCGAGGATCTCGAGCATCCAAAGCCAGCACAAGGAGAGCAAAGCACAGCGCAAACCCCCCGAACCCCACTTTGTGCCAGGGTAACCCCCTCCCCGCCCAGCTCACCGCACAGGCACCTGTTATCGGTGAAGGGCTGAATTAAAAAGGAGTCGCCAGAACTCGCAGTGAGGTTCATTTTTTCCTAGAAGAAGCTTTTCCAATTGCAATTTCAGTCCCAACTGTCTGTTTAATGGTCCCAATTAAAGCAGCAGCTTCACGCTGCTGGGGAAGGTTTTGTTTAGAGAACAACCAGATATTTCAGCCCTGGAGTGAAGCTCTGCAGGGCAGATGCTGAGGGAGGCTCCTGCAGACCAAGAGGCTGCTGCAGGGGAAGGAAGCGAAAGGTTCCAAGGCTGGAGCTGGCTGCTCAGGGCACAAAAAGGGGGTTGGACTGGATGATCTTTCAAGGTCCCTTCCAGTCTCTACAGTTCTGTGATTCAGTGACTGACTGCAAGTCCCTGCAGTGAGCAGGGACAGCTTCAGTGAGAGCAGCCCCAGTGTCCAACCAAACCTGGAGGAGTTCCAGGGATGGGGTTCTCCCTCCTTTCTGGGCAACCCGGACCAGGGTCTCACCAGCCTCAGCACCAACAGTTTCTTCATTCTTCAGTCTGAATGTCCCAGTTCCAGTCTAACCATCACAGAATCCCAGAACATCAGGGGTTGGAAAGGACCTCAAGAGATCATCCAGTCTAATCCCCCCAACACAGATCCAGGAATGTGGCCAGGTGGGTTTGAAATGTCTCCAGAGAAGGAGACTCCACAACCCCCTGGGCAGCCCCTGCCAGGGCTCTGGCACCCTCACCATGAACAAGGTCCTTCTCCCATTGATGTGGAACCTCCTCTGCTCCAGCTCACACCCACTGCCCCTTGTCCTGTCACTGGGTGCCCCTGAGCAGAGCCTGGCTCCATCCTCCTCACACATTGATCAACATCCATGGGGTCACCCCTCAGGCTCCTTTTTCCCATCTCAGGACCCCCAGCTCCCTCAGCCTCTCCTCAGCAGAGAGATGCTCCCCTCCCTCCACCATCCCTGTGACTCTGTGCAGGGACTGGTTGCTCTTTCGAGGTCCCTTGCAATCCCCTAAAGCTCCGTGACCCTTCACAGGGCGATGACCTCCCAAACCTGGACAACCCCACCCAGAGGCCTTTCACAGGTCCTTCACCCTCCCTGTGGCCAGAAGTGATCTCCCTCCACTTGCCCAGACCGCAGCGGCGGGGCCAGGCTGCCGCTGTCCAGCCAAGCGCCACCACCGCAGGCAAAGCAGAGCCCCTGCACCCAGCGCCGCTCCCGCTCGTTTTGTGGGGGATCAACAGCCACAGCAGCCCCTTCGCCCACAGGTCTTGGCTGTAAAACTCGGGGTTCCCTGCCACTCGCAGCCCAGCACCAAGTGCATTTCACCTCCTGCCGAGATGCACTCGGGGGACAGTTCACACCCCCTGCTCAGCAGACGCACGGATGGACTCCGCTCTAATCACAGAGGCTTTGGAAAGAGCAGCGACAGAAATATCCCCCTAGAACTGATCACTGCTAACTGAGGGATCATCCTGCCACCTCTGCCGAGAGGGGAAACGTGTCTGTGGCCCGGGAGCCCTCCTGCTCGGAGGCAGGATCAATAACTCCGCACCAGGAGAAGACAGTCATAAAGAGGAGAAGGAGCTCCTCTGCGCACGGCTTCCTACTCGGATCGGGGCCAGCTGGACACCACCGCTCACAGCCAGGCTGCAGGGGCAGGAGACAGAGCTGCTGGGTCTTCACTTCTGGGCAGGAGGGCTCCTGGCTTTGGTCAAAGACACTCTGCACCACACACAGGGTCACACAACGCGAGGGACTGGGAGGGACCTCTCGAGTACAGTCCCCCTGACACAGCAGGATGCCCCAGACCCAGTCACACAGGAACACGGCCAGGAGGGTTTGAAATGGCTCCAGAGAAGGAGAGAAAGGAGCCTCATCTCATTTTCAAATGGGAAGGTTCTTCCACCCCCTCAGCGAGAGCCGCGGGCTGCCTGGCTCTGAAATCCATCACACCGTGATGGCACTAATGATGAAGAACTGCCAATTAGCTGCTGCCATCCATCCAGTGGTCCCAAAGCAAAGGGCAAACAATTAGCACCATGCCCCAGGGATGCTCCGGGTGGAAGACATCAGCGACAAGGACGAATCAATGAAAAGTGCTTCTGGCTGTTAACTCGCAGCTGCTGAGTTGCCTCCTCCATCCCCACTGCGGGGGTGAGAGCCAAAGCAACAAAGGCTGAGGATGGACCTGAAAAGCACCCAAAGCCAGGGGTTCACGGGGAAGTCCCATGTTCTGCCCCTTGCATGAGATGCCCCTGAGCAGAGCCTGGCTTCATCCTCCTCACACCCACCCTTCACATACTGATCAACATCCATGGGGCCACCTCTCAGGCTCCTTTTTTCCCAGCTCCCTCAGCCTTTGCTCAGCAGGAGATGCTCCCTCCCTCCATCATCTCTGTGGCTCTGCGCTGGGCTCTCTCCAGCAGCTCTGTCTCCTCCTGGAGCTGAGGGGCCCACAACTGGACACAAGATTCCAGCTGTGATCTCCCCAGGGCAGAATAGAGAGGCAGGAGGACCTCTCTCAATCTACTAATCACTCCCCCTTCTGGTCCACCTCAGGATGCTGTTGGCCTTCTTGGCCACCAGCGCCCTCAGGTCCCTCTCTCCTCCGCTGCTCTCCAGCAGGTCAGTCCCCACCCTGTCCTGGTCCCTGGGGCTGTTCCTGCCCAGATGCCAGACTCTACCCTGCCCTGGTTCTAGTTCATGACACCATCACTCATCCCAGCCCTACATCCAGAGACAAAGAGGAGAGGTGGTGGATGTGCAGCCCTTCAGAGAGGACACAGACACCACAGAGCTGCCAGCCCACAACCTACACTGGTACCCGGGTACTGGTGTACTGGATCCTGAGCAGGTCACTTCCCCTTGCACCTGGCTCCTACATACACCGACCCCAGCGTCGGGGCTCCTCAGCTCCACACACTGACCCGGCAGCACAGCACCCACTCACGGCTCCTGTCTGCAGCCCCCTCAGAGGAGCAAAATCCAACAGGATTCCTCTTAGGCTGGTTCATCCCCCACAGGCTCTGGGAGGAATCCAACTGCTGTTCCGACAGCAGCTTCTCTGGTCCAGGGCACCGCTGCTTTCCTGCTTCTAGGTGCCTGACGGCGCTTCTGAAGGGCTCCAGCGAACAGATGGACCAGGTGATGGCTCCGGGTCCCTGCCAGGCCCTCGTGTTCTGTGGCTCTGGTTCTGCACTGGACTGGCAAATGCACTGAGCAGCACCTGGCCCGCTGCACCGACAGCAAGAACCTCTCCAGCTCTTTATTTTTAATTCATGTGGCATCAGGATTTTCACGACCCGCCCCCCTCCAACCCCCTCACGGCCTTCAGGGCTGGAATTGCTCTAATCACTCACGCTGATGCCACAGATGCCATTAAGTCTATACACCCCAGTGAAGTGGCCTCTCTGCTGTCTCCTTTACTGCTGATAAAGACTCCTCACGGCTCACAAACCCCGATTTTCTTGGGGAATCGGTTGTGTCGTCCTCCACACGCCCATCCAAGGCCAAGGGGACACTTCTCGTGCAGCTCCGTGCTGAGAGCCAGCGGGTGCTGCACAGAGCAAGGGGTGCTCTGCATCCCCCGAGCGCTGGCCTCCCACCCCACTGCCTCCTTGAGCTCACAGAGCCACAGGACATCAGGGGTTGGAAGGGACCTCAGAAGATCATCCAGCCCAATCCATGGCCACAGATCCAGTCGCACAGGAACAGTCCAGGAGGGTTTGAAACGTCTCCAGAGGAGGAGACCCCACAATCCCCTGGGCAGCCCCTGCCAGGGCTCTGGCACCCTCACTGGGAACAAGATCCTTCTCACCCTGATGTGGAACCTCCTCTGCTCCAGCTCACACCCGCTGCCCCTTGTCCTGTCACTGGGTGCCCCTGAGCAGAGCCTGGCTCCATCCTCCTCACACCCACCCTTCCCATATTAATCAACATCCATGGGGTCACCCCTCAGGCTCCTTTTTCCCAGCTCCCTCAGCCTTTCCCCCTCAGGGTGATGCCCCCTCCCTCCATCATCCCCGTGTCTCTGTGCTGGGCTCTCTGCAGCAGCTCCGTGTCCTTCTGGAACTGGGGGGCCCACAGCTCGGGGTCCCACCCCTGACTCCGAGTGCACTCTCGAGGTGCTGTGCAGCATCACAAGGGAACTGGTTTCCAATTTCGGATTAGAAAGTGGAAATTCAAACAGTCATTAAGAACCTCCCGCTCCCCAAAGGACCGAGGAGCAGAGCGTTGTCTGAAAAGCGGGGAGGAAGGACAAATTAGATTCCTGAGCAGGGTTCTGTTATCACAGTCCCCGGCGCGTTTCGGGGGCGCGGCGAGGGGTTTCTCGCAGCCGTTTGTGCCGGAGCAGCCCTCCGTTAACCCATCCCGCGCCGCCTCTCAGCCCTGGCCCCTCCAGGTGCTTTTCCAGCCATTGTCTCCTCACCCGATCTCTGCAGCGTTTTCCCACTCCCAGCCCCGCACAGACCCGCATCCTGGCGGCCGCCTCTGACGGCTCCCCGGTGCCAGCGACTACCGGAGCCGCCCGGGGCCTCCTGCCTCCTCCGCAGCGGGGTCCCCGCGCACAGCCGCGGTGCCCAGAGCCCGTGAAGGGGTCTTTTGGGTTCCCGGACCCAGACCAGCCCTTGGGAAGGGGTGGTTCACCCCGGTCTGCCCGCTCGGGACACCGGGACACCTCATGCGTCACCGTCCACCGCCAGCCCACGGGCGTGCGAGCGGGCTGACCCCGGCCTCCCCCCTCGCAGCACCCGGGCAGAGCGGGCTGGCGGCCACCCTGCAGTGCCCTGCGCGGCTCCACGCAGACGGGCCAGCAACAAGCGCAACCAGCCCTTGTAAACGAAACTGACCCTCCCCCGAACCCCCGTTCTTTCAGGACGTGATGTCCCCAAGCGCTTTCCCTGACGAGACCCGGGAGTTGCCGGCGCTGCTTCCACAGCCCTGCAGCAGCTGTTTCTTACAGCCATCTCATGGCCACCTGTTGCCACAGCACCAGCCCTGCTGCTGGTGTGTACTGGACTCCAGAATGAGAGAATCCAAAAACATCAGGGGTTGGAAGGGACCTCGAGGGATCATCCAGTCCCATCCCCTGCCAGGGCAGGATCCCCCAGATCCAGTCATTAGGGGTTGGAAGGGACCTCGAGGGATCATCCAGTCCCAACCCCTGCCAGGGCAGGATCCCCCAGATCCAGTCACACAGGAACAGCCCAGGTGGGTTTTGCTGGGCACTGGGATGGGGCAGTTGGCTGCTGTTTTAAACAGCCCCACAAGTCCCCACCAGCTCCAAGTCAGCACCGACCTCACCCTAACGTCACCTGCGCAGAGGGCAGCAGCCTCCGGACCTGCACGTCTGCCAGTGCTGGCATCGCACAGACCATCCCAGAGCTGCAGGAGGAGGACAAACAGCACAAGGGTTTGATAAATCTCGTGTTTGCTGCACAGAAAACAGTCGCCGATTCTGTGTGATTGTCTTCCTACAGTTTAGTCTCCAGCCCTCAGAGCAGGTTCCTCTCTGCTGCACTCAGCCTGAGAGAGCCCTGTGTCTGCAGGGGAAGGGGCTTTTCTACTCAGCCCCACTTCCCCAGCAAGAAGTCCTTCAATGCAGCCTGAGGAGGCTACTACAATCAAGAAGCCAGGCAGGGAAATTGCTTTCACACCCCACGAGGCAACAGGAAATTGGCTTTTTTCCTCTCCCTCTCTTTTCTCTAATGGGATTGTTCCCCAGCTGTTCTGTCGTTGCCGAGAACACAACGAGGGCAGTGGGATGCTTGGAACCGTGGAGAAAAACCCCATCTTCTCAAAACACCGAGCCCACTGCCTGGGCTCCGATAAGAGCTGGTTCTTCTTGCATTTACAGAGCTGGGGACGTGACTGGGCTGTTAGTGCTGACACAAAACCTCAGAGCCACAGAGCACGAGGGACTGGAAGAGACCTTGAGAGATCATCCAGTCCAGCCCCCAGCCACAGCAGGATCCCCTAGATCCAGTCATTAGGGATGGGAAGGGACCTCCAGAGATCATCCAGTCCAACCCCCAGCCACAGCAGGATCCCCTAGATCCAGTCGTTAGGGATGGGAAGGGACCTCCAGAGATCATCCAGTCCAACCCCCAGCCACAGCAGGATCCCCCAGATCCAGTCATTAGGGATGGGAAGGGACCTCCAGAGATCATCCAGTCCAACCCCCAGCCACAGCAGGATCCCCTAGATCAGATCACAAGTCTCACCAACTCGCATGGACTTCAAAGTCTGTGCTCCCTCACCTCCTGCTTGGATGGACATCTGCATTTCAGTCAGAATCACAGGACATTAGGGTTTGGAAGGGACCTCAAAACATCATCCAGTCCCATCCCCCTGCCAACCCCACTCTGTGATTCTGTGAAGAGAGGTTTTCCAGAAGACTCCCTGCCCTCAGCCTCGCACAGGCAGTTCTCCAAGTTAGCTCCAAGTTGAAGACATTCTCGAGGGGCTGCAAAGCTTTGTGCATCTTCCATCTCCTCCCCGAAGCTCAGGGCTGGCAGCAGGACCATGGGAAGGCACACCACCACCCGTAAGCGCAGAGGTTAGCAAAACCTTATAAATAGAAGAGGTTGCCATGGGCAATTCCTGTACCACAGGCAGCCACATGCTGATGAACCCTCCTTAGCTTCACTGGAGAGACTTGTGACCCTGTTTCCTGAACACAAGAAACATCCCAAATGAGCACAGACAGGTTCTCACCCAGGAATTGACACTGTGCTCTCATCAAACACCCCTGGAGGTGCTCCTGTGTGACTGGATCTAGGGCATCCTGCTGTGGCCAGGGGATGGGACTGGATGATGATTCGGGGTCCCTTCCAGTCCCTGATGCTCTGTGATCCTGTCACACTCAGCCCTAAGCAGCCGGGTAACTGAAGGCTGTAGATCAGCCCAATGTTATCAAACAGCAGCGTTTAAAGCCCCTCCTGATGGACTTGCTGGGTGACATCAATCACTTCTAGAAGCAGGGCTGGCATTGGTGGCCCCTCGGCCGGGCTGGCTGACAGACGTCGCTCCTCTAACCCGACAGTGGCAGCGCCTGCGGAACTGGGGAGATTTATGCCAGGACTCAGGGAGGATCATGTTCCCCCTGAATTAACCAGTCTCTGCAACCAGTGTCCTGGGGGTGACACCGCTGCCAGGGAAGCTCTGCCGGTGGCCTCCTGCACTAAAAGTGTCTGGGGACGTGAGCGATGGCAGCCAGCGTCACACATCGGCGCGACCGAGGTGGAGGGGCCGCCCTTCACGGCGAGAAGGAGCTGCTGGAGGTAGAATAGAGAGGGAATCGCAGCATCAGGGGTCCGAAGGGACCTCGAGAGATCATCCAGCCCAATCCATCCCACCCCAGCAGGATCCCCTGGATCCAGCCATTAGGGGCTGGAAGGGACCTCACACCCTGGGTACAGCTGAGCTCAGGCACCCCTCGTGCAGCCCCCTGTTATCCAAGAAGGGTCGTGATGCATCAGCACACGCAGAGTCCCATGATTTGGATTTCAGGGATGTTGAGTGCTCTGCCTGCAGCACAGGCAGGCTGTGGCCCTTTTTATCCTGCAGAACAGCCAAGAGTCTCCCCTGATGGCTCTTGAAAGGGTTTTATTCACCTTGGACCTGAATTATGGATGTAAAACCCTTGTTGCTGCAAGAACACACTGCTGGCAGGAGCGCAGCAAACCACAGCATCACCGCATCATCATCAGGGATTGGGAGGGACCTCGGGAGATCATCCAGCCCAACGCCCCTGCCAGAGCAGGATCCCAGTTGCACATGATCTGGGACTCTGATGGGAGGAACCACTGCCAGCAGAAGGGGCTGCAACAACAACGAGCAGCTGGCAGGGGGATGAGATGTCAGAAACTCTGGTGGTTACAACACCCACATGGGGTGAGAGCTGCATCAATTACTACAAGAGACCTGACCCCACAGCCCTCATCTTGGGTGCAGTTCACCGAGCCCCTGCTTTCCAGCAGCAGGAAATCAAGTTCCCCCAGGCTAAAGACGACTTGTCTGTGTCTAAAACACAGGTGAGCTCCAGGAGGACCACCCCATGGGTCTGGGTGATCCAGCTGTGGCAGCGGGATTGGGCTGGATGACCTTTTGAGGTCCCTTCCCATCCCTAAGGGCTGGATCTAGGGGATCCTGCTGTGGTGGGGGGAGTGGGTTGGATGACCTTTTGAGGTCCCTTCCCATCCCTAATGACTGGCTCTAAGGTCCCAGGAGAAGCCCTTCTGAGGTCTGCAGCACGTTTTGCTCCTGTCAGGGTTTCACCAGGAGAATGCAGGGGGAGCCCTGCGTTCAGCCAAAGTTGACACGAAGCCTGCCCCTTGCAGAACAAGAGGCGACAGCCAGAACACAGCCCTGCTCTGAGCTCCGAGCCTCTGCGCCTCCCTTCATTACCGACGGTGCTGCTCACTCTGCATGGAGCCCTTGTCTTGGTAATTGAGCTCACTGAGGGAGACAGGTGGGATTGGATGCTGCTGCCTGTGCTTCGTGATGTGTAGTCAGCAGACTGAGCCTGTCCTGCACAGAGCTGCAGAGATGGTGGAGGGAGGGGAGCATCTCCCTGCTGAGGACAGGCTGAGGGAGCCGGGAAAAAGGAGCCCGAGGGGTGACCCCATGGATGTTGATCAATGTGTGAGGGGTGGGCGTGAGGAGGATGGAGCCAGGCTCTGCTCAGGGGCACCCAGTGACAGGACGGGGGCGGCAGGTGTGAGCTGGAGCAGAGGAGGTTCCACATCAGTGTGAGAAGAAACCTGCTTCCCAGTGAGGGTGCCAGAGCCCTGGCAGGGGCTGCCCAGGGGGGTTGTAGAGTCTCCTTCTCTGGAGACATTTCAAACCTGCCTGGACTGTTCCTGTGCAACTGGATGTAGGGGATCCTGCTGTGGTAGCAGGACTGGACTGGATGATCTTTCAAGGTCCCTCCCAATCCCTGATGCTCTGTGTTTCTGTGCAACCCCCAGCATAAGATCACATCCATCCTCGGGCACACACAGGGTGCAGAATGAGCTTCTGAAGTGACTGACAGAAGGTCTTTGCAGAGATCTGTCTGATAAAGGGATCAGAACCTGCCACAGCTCTGCTTCTGCACCCTCCAAGCCTTCACAGGGTCCCTGTAGACCCCATCTCCTGGTGATAGTGCTCCAGGACCTGTCTGCCCTCAAGTGCAGCAGAGCTGCTGATGCTGCTCAGAGGCAGCAGAGCTTTGTCTCCCGAGGAAGGCACTGACTGACCCTCTCCAAGTCTGTTGGCCCTCCCCAGCTGCAGCAGCAGGTGAGCTCTAATGGTACCTGTCTACTCCAATCCTCCTCAGAGCAAATATAACACAAAGAGAGACAAAGCCACTTCTAAAGCTGATGCTTTCTGTCACCTCCCTAACTCGAGAGAAATAATTTGTCATGTTTGACTGGTTTATAACTTCCATCCCTGCAGAGAGCCCTCTCCGCTGTGCAGGTCCCATGATCCAGCCAGCAGCTGCCTTCAACAGAAGCAGAAATGTCTCAGCAGGTGAGAGTCACAGAACATGAGGGATTGGAAGGGACCTCAAAAGATCACCCAGTCCAGTCCCCCTCTCATTTCACATGAGTCTCCAATCCCATTGTCCATCTAATTCCACATAACTGGATGTAGGGGATCCTGCTGTGGCAGGGGGATGGGACTGGACAGTCTTTCGAGGTCCCTTCCAGTCCCTAACGATTCTATGATTGGAAACAGAGGGGTCAGCAGTGTCTGCTCCGAGATCTCAGCGGGTCCTGCCGGGCTCAAAAGCGCCCTTCTGCTGCTGGCCAATACCTGAAACCTCCCTCTTTCAACCGAGGCAGAGGAAAAGCACCGGGTAAGATGCTGACCGCTGGCAGAGCAGGTCCCTGCAGCAGCCTCCGGACACCCCAGACGCCCGCGGGGAAGGGCTCCGGCCGAGGCTGCTGCCGACGCGGGGCTCTGCTGCCACCTGCGGGGCTCAGCCTCCGCACCCGGGCCAGCGCCGTGCGAGAGCCCCCTCGCCCAGCACCGCGCTGCGGCCACTGTGCCGGGACCAGCCCCAGCCCCAGCGAGGCCAAAACGCACCCCGGGTTAAGCTGCAGACCAGCCACCGGCTCCGCAGAGCCCTGCCCTCAGCTGCACGTCGCTCTGATGGCAGCCCACGAACTCGCTCCCTGCCCGTGCACTCCACAGAGGGGGCTCTAGTGATGAGCGAAGGAAGCAGCCAGGCTGCAGGAGGAAGAAAACGCCCCCTGGAACTGGCAGTTTAGGTCTTGAGGCAGAGTGAGGCTGAGAGCTGACCTCGGCCCAACCGTCACTGGCGGTCGGTGGGACTAGCAGCAGTTTAGGCTGCCCTCACCCAAGGGAATGAAGGGAGGGGAGCATCTCCCTGCTGAACCTCCCTACTGAGTGAGGAAAGGCTGAGGGAGCTGGGAGAAAAGGAGCCTGAGGGGTGACCCCATGGGTGTTGATCAACATGTGAAGGGTGGGTGTCAGGAGGATGGAGCCAGGCTCTGCTCAGGGGCACCCAGTGACAGGACAAGGGGCAGCGGGTGTGAGCTGGAACAGAGGAGGTTCCACATCAGTGTGAGAAGGACCTTGTTCCTGCTGAGGGTGCCAGAGCCCTGGCAGGGGCTGCCCAGGGGGGCTGTGGAGTCTCCTTCTCTGGAGACATTTTGAACCCACCTGGACTGTTCCTGTGTGACTGGATGTATGGGATCCTGCTGTGTTGGGGGATTGGACTGGGTGATCTTTGGAGGTCCCTTCCAGTCGCTAACGTCCTGCGAGTCTGAAAGAGGTTGGCTGTCATCCTTTACAAAGGTGCTCAGAAACACTGGGGGTACCCTTTCTTGGAGCACCCCAAAGGGCTTCACTGGATGACTAGATACCATAGGAACAAAGACACCCGCCTTGTGCTCTGCCAGATGCCTCCCAGCTCACAGGAACTTTTCAGGCTACTCCAGAGGATGAAGGGAAGGGAGGAGGCTGCTCTCAGCTGAAACTGCTGAGCAGCAGGGAAAATGTAGGTCAGCAAAATGCAATTACTGCAGCTGAGTAAACAACAGGAAAGATCCCCCAATACTCATTAGGGCTGAAAAATACAGCCCAGCCTGCTTCAGCTTGCAAAAATAAACCTGAAGGCTTACGCAGCCTCCAGACACACTCAGGTTTTACACCCAATGTGGGACCGGGCGGGTCGGCCGCACGAGCCACGACTGCGGTGCAGAGGCCGCCCTGCTTCGGCGCTGAATCAATGCGACGACTGGAGCCATGAACACCCGCCACAGACTGTTCATAAAACACCCACCTGGGAAAGCACTTCCCAAACAAATTTAGTAACTCAGGCAACAGAGTTACAGGAGGATTTTCTCAGCACTTTGCAAGCAGGAGAAAGAAAACAACATCCTGAATAAACTGGCTGTGGGAAGCACAGACTCACAGAGCAGTGGGGATTGGAAGGGACCCCCAAAGACCATCCAGTCCAACCCCACTGCCACAGCAGGGTCCCTTACATCCAGTTGCACAGGAACAGGTCCAGGCAGGTTTTAAAAGTCTCCAGAGAAGGAGACTCCACAGCCCCCCTGGGCAGCCCCTTCCTGTGGCTGCTGCCCACAGCACAGCCCTACAGCCCCAGCCAGCAATCCACACTGCAGTTTAAGAGCAGCAGAAAGCATCAGAACAAACCAGTTCCCCCAGCACTCTCTAGGCTCCCAGAGCTCTTACCTTGCAGCTGGTTGAGCAGCTCCACATTCCCAGATCACTGCAGCACCTGCCCTCTGGATGCCACTAGTTGCAGAACCACCCCTCAGCTACTTGGTGGCTGCAGCCTCCCCAACCCTTTTATTTGCTGCTCGCAGGTCCCAGTGCACTACCAGGCTTTAACTGCCCTCACCTGAGCTGGGACCCCCCTCCCACCCTGCTGATGGGCCAAGGAGCCCAGTTAAACTCAGACCAACACCTGCAGCCTGTGCTTCAGCCCCACGGGAGGTGCTGGGGTCTCCAGCGCTGTCACAGCTCAGCCTTGGTCCCCAAAGTGAAGGTTTCTGTCTCCATGTAGGTGCAGAATGAGACACTTAGGGCCAAACTGCATTTAATAACCATTACATGACCCTGGCTGGAGCCAAAGTGGGCATTAAGTGATCAACATCCATGGGGTCACCCCTCAGGCTCCTTTTCCCAGCTCCAGAGCCCCAGCTCCCTCAGCCTTTCCTCATCTGGGAGATGCTCCCCTCCCTCCATCACCCCCGTGGCTCTGCGCTGGGCTCCATCCAGCAGCTCTGTGTCCTCCTGGAGCTGGGGGGCCCACAGCTGGGCACAGGATTCCAGATGTAAAACGAACAACAGCTTCTCCAGAGCAGGCTTTCCGAGGCAGAAGGGCCGCTTGGTGCCTGCAGCCCTTCGAGGGGCCGTTGGAAGGGGAGCGGCTGCTGTTCCGCTGGGGCCGGGCTGCGGGCGCCAGGACGCGGCGCCGCCGGGGCTCTGCTCGGTTCCAGCGCCTTGGCCGGCAGATGCGGCGGCTGGTGAATGCGACGGAATCAGGTCGGTGACTTTAAAACGTGCGATCGTCTGGCGCCGGCTCCCGGAGCCTGTAAATAAAGATGGAGCCTAGCCGAGCCCAGCACTTCTCAGCTGCAGTTCGTGGGCTGCATGTGGGTCGGAGCCGCTCCCGGCGCAGGAAAGGCTCCTGTAGGGCTGCAGACTGGCTGCCGCGGGGTCTGCGCTGAGGAGGCTGTTGCCTGGTCGGAGAGCAGACCCCGTGGCCACAGACCCCGTGAGCACAGACCCCATGGACGTGAGCACAGACCCCGTGAGCACAGACCCCGCAAGCACAGACCCTGTAGCCATGAGCAGAGAGCCCGTGGCCACAGAGCCCGTGGCCATGGGCACAGACCCCATGGACGTGAGCACAGACCCCGTGGCCATGAGAACAGACCCCATGGATATGAGCACAGACCCCGCAAGCACAGACCCTGTAGCCATGAGCAAAGTGCCCGTGGCCACAGAGCCCGTGGCCATGGGCACAGACCCCATGGACGTGAGCACAGACCCTGTAGCCGTGAGCAGAGCCCGTGGCCACAGAGCCCGTGGCCGTGAGCACAGACCCCATGGACGTGAGCACAGAGCCCGTGGCCACAGAGCCTGTAGCCGTGAGCAGAGAGCCCGTGGCCACAGAGCCCGTGGCCGTGCCACAAGCGGTGCGCGCCTGCCCGCCGCTCCCGGCGGGGCGGTGTCGTGGGAGCGGTGCCCGTCCCCGCCAGGACAGGCCGTGCTGGTGGCCCCTGCCGGACTGCTCCCTCCAGCACCTTCCTGCACGTGCACACCTCCATCCCTGCGGCGCTCCCGCCGGCTTTGCTGCTGCTGTCAGGGATCTCCCCACGGGAACCAGCCCGGCCGCATTGCTGTGGCCATCGCTTAGGGGAAGAGCTGGTCCCCTGAAGGAGATCTGGGGCTGCCCGGGGGGTTGTGGAGTCTCCTTCTCTGGAGAAGTTTCAAACCCTCCTGGCCCTGTTCCCATGGGACTGGACCTAGGGGATCCTGCTGTGGCAAGAGGACTGGACTGGATGGTCTTTTGTGGTCCCTTCCAGTCCCTAAATCTCTGTGATGCTGTGAAGAAGCGAGACCCCGCCGGCCGTGTGCAGGGCGGGAGGTGACGGCCTGGACAGACATGGAAACTGAGGTTTTTTTAAATGAAGATTTAATTCAATTTTAAATAGAAAGAGGCAATAACTTAACTGTGCAGCCAGAGGGGAGAGGTGGCCGCGTGGCCAGAGCTCGTACAGCCGTGTGGCCTGGGGAGTGGACTTGCTGAGGAAGATGAAAACTTTGATTCTTAACAGAACTCAATTTCACACTGATCCAAGCCGGGGCAGGAGCAAAGGAGGAAACACCTCACGTCAATGTTCACAGAGTGGAGCCTTCTCCGTGGGGTCAGTTTCTGGCGCTGGGTTTTCTTTGGGTCCTCACTGCAAGGGAAGGCAGAGAAGGTTCAGTGGCCAGAGCCTTCTGGGCAGACCGGGGTGTCTCGAGTGGGTGACAACACTGAATCGTGTTTTATCCGAGCAGCTCGAATTGTTTTGTAGTCGCAGACACACTGAGGTTGGAAAGGGGAGTTTTCTTATCCTTCTTTCCTTCACAGAGTCACAGAGCATCAGGGATCGGAAGGGACCTCGAGAGAGCATCAAGTCCAGTCCCCCTGCCACAGCAGGATCCCCTACACTGAGTTGGACAGGAGCAGTCCAGGCAGGTTTGGAACATCTCCAGAGAAGGAGACTCCACAGCCCCCCTGGGCAGCCCCTGCCAGGGCTCTGGCACCCAGCTCCCTCAGCCTCTCCCCAGTAGGGAGATGCTCCCTCCCTCCATCACCCCTGTGGCTCTGCACTGGGCTCTCTCCAGCAGCTCTGTGTCCTCCTGGAGCTGAGGGGAGCAGAGCTGGACACAAGTTCCCAGATGCGGTCTCCCAAGGGCAGAGTAGAGCAAGGAGAGAACCTCTCTCCATTTGCTGACCACCCCTCTTCTGATCCACCCCAGGATGCTGTTGGCCCTCTTGGCTACCAGGGCCCATTGCTGGCTCCTGACCATCCTGCTGGACACCAGCATCCCCAGGTCCCTTTCTCCTTCGTTGCTCATCAACAGGTCAGTGCCCACCCTGTCCTGGTCCCTGGAGCTGTTCCTGCCCAGCTGCCAGACTCTGCACTGTCCTGGTTCCACGTCTACCCGCCCAGCTCTGCAGCCTGTCCAAGTCCCGTCCCACAGCACCCACGGGCACGACAGACACCCCGGGGAGGCAGGGCCCTGCTGCTGCCTGTGCAGTCAAAACGGCTCCTTCCAGCGGGTTTACAGGACTCTGAGCCTGTTCTGACCCCGTGGTAAGGGGAGGGTCTGACGCCGGCGCCTGCCGCCTGCGAGAGCCCTTCCCTGAGCCCGGCCGGCCCCCGCTCCCTTAGGCCCCTGGTTGTGGCCTTGGCTCTTAATTAAATGGCACTGAGGAGGTGAGCGCTGAGGCAAGTGCTGGGAAGTCTGGCTAGTGCCACTGGTCCTGAGCCCGGCCCGTCTGCCTGCAGGAATCGCTGGGGTCGGTGTCGGACTGACCCTTCTATCAGACAAGGCGGGAGCTGGTGGCTCCTGCAGAGAGGTCCCTCGAGGACTGTTGTCCTCCCTGCAGAGCGCGGTCGCCTGGGCACAGGCTGTTTCCCCCGGCACCGTCCTTGAGCTCACGCTCACCAGAGGTGAAGTTGGCTTGGAAGCCAGGGGCTGTGCCAGCGCCGTCCGTGACGAACTCCACGAGCATGAGGTTGCCAGAAGAAACCACGTCGCTGGGAGCCTTCGACCCGCAGGTCTTGTCCAGCAGGACGTCGGAAGATCTGCTGGAGCCGTCGTAAACTTTGACGTAATCGCTCTGACAGCCTCTGCTGCGCTGCAGCTCGAAGGCCTGGAAGTGCAGGGAGATCTGCAAGGGAAGAGAACACCAGGGCCCTTGGCACGAGGGCACCCACTTCACAGACCCACGGAGCATTAGGGGTTGGAGGGGACCTCAACGGTCATCCGGATCAAGCCCCTGCCGCAGCAGGCCAGTCCCCACCCTGTCCTGGTCCCTGGGGTCTCCTAACACCTTGTGTGCAGACAGAACACAAGCTGCTCAGCGTGGAAAGAGGTCCTTCCAGACGGCCCAAGGCCACCATGGGCCTGTGTTACCTTTCTGGATCGGGTCCGGATGAGCCAGACGCAGTTGGTGTTGTCCGAGTAATTTCTGGGGTGGTTGGCAGAGCTCAGGGACCCAGACGGCAGGTCCAGGATGGTGCTGCAGCGGCCTGAGGAGCAAAGCAGGGTGCTGCAGCCCCGGGCTTGCAGAACCTTCCCATCACTTGCCATCACAACCTCTTCAGAAGGGGCTGCTCTGGGTTGGCTGATCTGCCAGCACTCGATTCACAGAGACACAGAACATCAGGGATGGGAGGGGACCTCCAGAGATCATCCAGTCCAACCCCCCTGACACAGCAGGATCCCCTACACTGAGTTGGACAGGAACAGTCCAGGAGGGTTTGAAACGTCTCCAGAGAAGGAGACTCCACAACCCCCCTGGGCAGCCCCTGCCAGGGCTCTGGCACCCTCACTGGGAACAAGGTCCTTCTCACACTGATGTGGAACCTCCTCTGCTCCAGCTCACACTCACTGCCCCTTGTCCTGTCACTGGGTGCCCCTGAGCAGAGCCTGGCTCCATCCTCCTGACACCCACCCTTCCCACATTGATCAACATCCATGCGGTCACCCCTCAGGCTCTGCTTCAGTTCACTGCAGTTGTTTCCCAGTGAGATGGAGAACTGAGGTGAGAAGAGCCCGGCAGACACCCCGAGAAGGGTTCTGAGAGCAGGGGCTGCCTTGGAGATACCTACTGCAGTTGTAAAGCTTGTTGATTTTGGCCACGTCCAAGTTGCTCAGTCCCTGCCTCTGCCCGATGTTCACCGACCCGTCCGGGATCGGGACGATCGTCGCTTTCCCACTGGTGTTGCTGAACGTGTAGCTGCAAGAAAACCCCGTGGACATTGGGTTCATGGGACGTCATGGCCTGGGCTGGGGGGAGAACGGGATCTGCACACGGGTGCTGTTCAGGTAGAGTCACAGACCATCAGGGACTGGAAGGGACCCTCCAAAGATCACCCAGCCCAAACCCCTGCCTCAGCAGGATCCCCTAGACCCAGTCATTAGGGACTGGAAGGCACCTCCAAAGGTCACCCAGCCCAACCCCCCTGCCTGAGCAGGATGCCCCAGACCCAGTCGCTCAGCAGAGGGGGGCTGCAGGACCCCCGAGGCAGGGTCGGGTCCCGGCAGAGCCACTCACGGGCCGTAGTGCATCACTGAGTTGTAGTCGTAGGGGAGACCCAGGTTCCTGGAGTTTTCGAACTTCTTGAAGTCTGGCCGGTCAGCTGCAAGGGGTGGGAGAGCGGTCAGGGTGGGGTGCTGCTCCCTTCAGGGGGGCTGGGGACACCGGCTCCAGACCAGTGTCCACGCCGGGGGGTCACAGGTGCCTACGTGGGCTGATGTACTCCCACATGATCCTGACGTGTTTATCTCTGTCGCTTCGGGAGTGCTCGTGCAAGAAGCCCAGAGCGTGGTCCAGCTCGTGCTGGATGATTCCCTTCCACATGCAGCCTTCCTTCATCACAGACACCGTCTGGCCACCCCCTACTTTTCCGTAGTTTGACCAGCAGCTGAGAGACAGACAGACACCAGCAGCAGGCTTAGGCAGAGGGAACAGTAGGGCCTCCAGAGATCCCCCAGTCCAGTCCCCGTGCCGCAGCAGGGTCCCCTGGATCCAGTCGCACAGGAACAGGGCCAGGAGGGTCTGGCTCAGTGACGAGCCATCGTTTCTGCTCTGAATCCATTCTCTTTCCTCTCCGAGGTCCCACTGAGGGAGGAGCCGCGAAGCGCCGCGGCAGGAGCCCGCGTGCTGGCCGCCCAACTCACCCGTCGGCGGATCGGATGCTGAGGTAGTCGCTCTCCTTCTTGCGCTTCACGAAGTGGACGCAGGTCAGCGTTTCGAACTCGGCCATGGCGTCCTCGATGGCCCTCACGTCGCTCTCCTCTGGGCAGGAAGGGGCCAACCGGGCGTCACGCGGGGCAGCAGCAGGAGCCGTTAAAGCCCCACAAGTGCCCAGTCCCGGGGTGGATGAGGGGCAGAAGCATCACACAGGGTCACAGAATCCCAGAACACTAGGGGTGGGCAGGGACCTCCAAAGCTCATCCAGTCCAATCCCCCCAATACAGCAGGGTCCCCTAGATCCAGTCACTAGGGATTGGAAGGGACCTCAAAGATCATCCACCCCCATCCCCCTGCCTGAGCAGGATCCCCTAGATCCAGACGTTAGGGGTTGGAAAGGACCTGGAAAGGTCACCCAGTCCAATCCCCCCAATACAGAAGGGTCCCCTAGATCCAGTCATCAGGGATTGGAAGGGACCTCCAAAGGTCACCCAGCCCAGTCCCCAAACCACAGCAGGGTCCCCTAGGTCCAGCCACACAGGGACACGGCCCAGGCAGGTTTTGCTCAGTGATGGGTTTTCTTTAGGGCATTAGGAGGTCTGGCTCAGGACCCTCCTTGTCCAGGAATGCGGATTCAGGGGGATCCTTTTTCTCCCAGCTACTTGTCTTAGATTACAGGGGTGACTGGTATCTTCTGGCCGGACACTTGGGCGCTGCTCAGGGCAGCTGTGTTGGTGAGGAAGGGCAGCCACTGGAACCAGGGGCTCTGGCAGATGCCCGAGGGGATGCTCATCCCTGCCTTCGGGAGACCAGAGCCGGTGCAGCCGGTCCACGCTCCGTGAGCGCTCGCACAGCACAAGTGGAGCCTCGGGGGGTTTCACCAGCTGATGTTGTGGCAGCTGGGAGCAGGGTTTCGCCTGAAGGGGTTTGGATTCAACCCCTGCTTTTTCTTCCCAGGGCAGCAGGGCTTCCACCCACCGTAGGCAGCATCCAGGGTGTAGGGAACGCGGACGATCCCGTCGCTGGACTGGGGCCAGCTGCACTGTCGGCAGCTGATGGCGCTGCGGCTCCTTTGGGGAACGATGTCGCCTTCTCGCAAGAGCTTGGAGCTGTCTGTGGGGACGGGGAGAGGGTGGGTCTTTCTCCCACTGAAGTGGAACCTCCTCTGGGCCAGCTCCCACCCAGTGCCCCTGGACCTCTTGCAGTGGCTAGCTGAGCAGCCTTGGAGCAGCCTCCTTGTCTGGTTTACCCCAAGCATCTGCTCGTGGCTACCACTGAGGGCTGCTGGGCTAGATGGACAGTATCTGCTTCCCCACCTCCAGGTGGTCTGGAGCAGGATGCTGACCGCAGAGCCTCCACTACAGGGCCACGTGAGGGCTGAAGGCAGCCAAGGAAGGTCACTCAAATCATGAAGCAGCCAAGGGTCCCAGGTCTCTTTCTCCACCCCGAGATGTCAAGAACCAAAGCTGCAGGAGCTCCTGGACAGTCCCATTGCCTCCACACCTGTGTCACCTTCAGCGCTGACACGGGAGACTGGAGGAGCCCCGGGGCTTCAGCAGACCACAGAGCAGCCCCAGCAGCCTGGCTGTGGGCACCACCTACGTGATGGGGTCAGGTGGGAGGTGGTGGGGAGTCGCTGACCCTCCCGCACCAACCCCAGAGGCAGCCGAGAGCAGCCCCTCGTGAGCAGGGTGCCCAGGGGTTACCTTTGTTGACTCTCAGAATTCTGTTGAAAATCACTTCGTCCTCAGGGGCAACATCTGTGGGCGGTGGGGATTCTGTGTGGGAACACAAGAGCGTCACCTTCCCACCCGGGGGAGATGCAAACCCAGGCTGCTAGCCTGAGGGCTTCCCTGGAGCAGCCTCAGGCTGAGCGCCGGGTGCAGCGATGCTGCTCCGGGACTGGCACCGTGATCAGGCATGAGGACCCTTCTCAGCGACAGGATGCTGGGACCCTCCCAGCTGGGGTTGTTCTGGCACTAATCTCACCTGAAGGGACACCCTCTTTCTGCCTTCCCCTTCCCCCAGCCCTCCTGTCTGAAGCCCTGGACCTCTGGCCCCTTCTGTACAGCCAAGGTCCAGCTGGCGGCTCCCTCCATGCACCCAGAGCTAGACAGTCTGTGCTGGTATCACAGAGTCAAGAGCATTAGGGATGGGAAGGGACCTCGAAGGATCAGCCAGTCCCGTCCCCCTCCCACAGCAGGATCCCCTACATCCAGTCCACAGGAGCAGTCCAGGTGGGTTTGAAATGTCTCCAGAGAAGGAGACTCCACAGCCCCCTGGGCAGCCCCTGCCAGGGCTCTGACACCCTCACTGCCAACAAGGTCCTTCTCACACTGAGTGGAACCTCCTCTGGTGCAGCTCACACCCGCTGCCCCTTGTCCTGTCACTGGGTGCCCCTGAGCAGAGCCTGGCTCCATCCTCCTGACACCCACCCTTCACATGTTGATCAACATCCATGGGGTCACCCCTCAGGCTCCTTTTCTCCCAGCTCCCTTAGCCTGTCCTCAAGCAGGGAGATGCTCCACTCCCTCCATCATCCCTGTGGCTCTGCGCTGGGCTCTCTCCAGCAGCTCTGTGTCCTTGTGGGACTGAGGGGCCCACAACTGGACACAGGATTCCAGCTGTGGTCTCCCCAGGGCAGAGTAGAGGGGGAGGAGAACCTCTGTCCATCTGCTAAACACCCCAGGATGTCGTTGGCCTTCTTGGCTACCAGGGCCCATTGCTGGCTCCTGGCCATCCTGCTGTCTTCCTTAGGAGTCTAAGCAGTGGGCAGCTCCCAAGCAGCACCTCCCACCCCACACTCAGCCAGAACAACACCTACCGTAGGCATCCTCCAGTGTGGTGACCTGCAAGAGCAATGCAGGAGTGTTATGTCACCCTTCAGCCCATGGAATCACCTCAGAGCACAGCAGCAAAGTTGGGGGGCTCCCCAGGGAGCTCCCTGGGGACCGAGGGGCTGGCACCCAGCTGGGGAACGTGTCTATAGCAGAGCAGGTCACACCCTTCCCTTCCCTTCTTTAAATAAACAGGGAGCTCCAATGGTCTCTGTGACCCCCAGAGAAGCAAAAGGCTCCCTGGGGCGTGGGCTCTGCCTGGGGCTTGTGGCAGAGTGAGGAGCAGGGGTGGGGATGCTCGCTCGGACTTTCCTGCACAGATGGAGATGGTGAGCAGGAGTCTGGGCCTCACCTGCCCCGGGCTGATGCCCAGAGTGGTCCAAGGATCTGGCTGAGCTGTCCCTACCTCAGTCGCTTCTGTCGCTGCAAAAAGCAGATGAGAAAAAGGTTAGAAGCTGGAGGGAGCCCCATGACATCCACCAGCTCAGAGGGGAGTGGGCTGTGTGGGCACAGGGGCTGGGCACACGGCTATGGAAGTGCCAGGTGGGTCCTGTCAGAGGACAGGGTCCTGCTCATGGTGCCAGAGGGACGAAGGCTGTGGGTCACCACGGGACAAACCATCATCAGCTCTGCCTGTTACTCCGTGTGGAGGAGAGGACAATCAGAGAATCACAGAGCCACAGCACCCCAGGATCAGTGAGCCCAACCAGCAACCCCCCTCTGCAAGGTCACCCCCAAACCAGATCCCCCAGCGACTTTTCAGCTCATCCAGGGATGGGGTCCCGACCCCCACACCCACGCAGGCTGTGGCCAGCGACAGCCAAACCCCACTTACTGGCAGTGGTGTCCTCATAGTCCTCCTGCAAAAGCAATGGGTAGCAGGGGTTACTCCTCCGCAGCTCGGGAGGGCAGCAACAAGAGCATCACTGAGCAGACCTTGCCGACTTCACAGGGTGATTCTGCGGGGAGTTCTCCTGCAGGAATCGCTCCCCCAGCCCAGCTCCCCCGGGGGAAGGCGGCAGAGCCCGGCCGCCTGCTCTCACCTGGATGGGGAAGCCCAGGGCAGTGCGAAGCAGCAGCAGTGCGGTGAGGGCGAGGAACATCTTGGGCTCCCCGGGGTCCGACGGAGCAGCGGTGCCTGCGCCTCTGCCGCTGGATGCAGCAGGGCAGCCGCCAGATATAGGAGCAGAGCCGGCTCGGCCGGGGCCGCCGATCCCGCCGCAGCCAATGGGATCCCGGCAGCAGGGAAACTCCTGCTGCAGCCTGCGCAGCCCTTTAGCCCCTGGGCATCTCCCGGAGCGGGGCTCTGGCTGCCACTGTGACCCACAGCATCCTTGGCTCTCGCAGCCGCTCACCGAGCCCCTTGTCCTGATGCCCCTGAGCAGAGCCCGGCCCCAGCCCCCTGACACCCACCCTTCACATCTTGATCAACAGCCACGGGGTCACCTTTCAGGCTCCTCTTCTCCCAGCTCGAGAGAAGGAATCAGGAGGCAGCTCAGGGCTTCCCACCCATTTCAAACAAACTGGAAGAGAATCATAAAATCATAGACTCATAGAATCATAGAACTGTTAGGGATCATCCAGTCCCATCCCTCTGCCACAGCAGGATCATCTAGACCAAGTTGCACAGGAAGAGAAGGAATCAGGGGGCAGCTCAGGGCTTCCCACCCATCTGAAACAAACTGGAAGAGTCAAAACACTGTAGTTTCTACTGTAGATGTTGAAGTAAAGTGAATTTTAATTTCCAAATCAGATTCCCAGCCCAAATTTGGGGAAACACAGTTTATTCATGGCCCTAGAAGCGGTGCTGGTGTGTGGCCCGCTGGTTGTTTGGATGAGGGAGAGGAGTGGAGGTGATGGAACTGTGGCTTGAACTGGGACGACTCCAGCAATGAACTTTTGATGGTCTTGGAAAAAAAACAGGGATTCCTGCCTGCTATCAGGAGAAGCCATCTGCTTGTCTGCTGCCCTCGGGTGAGGAGCTGACAGGATCAAAGGTTCTACGTGAGTCTCCAGCTGCGGAGCAGTGAGATGCTGATTGCAAAGGAATCCCTGTGATGGGGAAAGGGCTGAGCGGCTGCCTGGGGTTATCTCTGGTCCCGCGGCCCTCGGAAGGAGCTGCCCCAGCCCCACACGTACCGCGCTGGGAGGGGGGAGCTCTGGGCTCCTTGCGATGGGTTGTGCAAGGCCAGCCTGGTGAGAAAGGGCCTCCTCTTGCCAGCGGGCAGTGCTCAGCGCACGGTGCCTGTGCCTGGCAGAGCCCCCGGTGAGTGCCTGTGTCCCGCAGGGAGCCAGGGCAGTGCCTGGTGCCTGCTTCTAGGACGGGGCGTGGGAGCTGATGGAGGGAGCTGTCACTGAACGACAGGTGAGCCCTTAGCGCTCACACCTGCCCCGCGGGGACCCACCGCTCATCCCTGTCCCGCCCGGAGCGGACACGGTCCCAGGCGCCATCGTCACGCCGGCGGGTTTCCCTCTGCACCCGGTCAGGGAGGCTCCACGCTGTCCATCGGCTCCACTCGCGGGGAGACGGAAGCCTCCCGGCAGCTCCCCTCTCTGCAGGACCTCGTAAAGAGGTGGCAGCTCCTCCGTGTCCCTGCACCAGGAGCCTGGCGGGGCATCACAGCCATGGGCTGGGTCGGCTGCGGCTTTGCTTCCCCTGGACGGGGCTACCTGGGGAGGGGGTGGGGTTGCCATCCCTGGATGTGTTCAGAGATCGCCTGGATGAGGTGCCGAGGGATCTGGTTCAGGGGTGAACTTGTAGGTGGGGTAGATGGCTGGACTCTGTGGTCCCGGGGGTCTTTTCCGACCGGAGCGATTCGGTGACTCTTCTGCTCCTCTCAGAGCTCCTGGGCAGGTGGGCTGGACACCTTCCCCTGCTGCTCCCGACTCCACGTGGCTCTGCAGAAGGGGCTTTGGGAGAAGCCAAGGCACGGCCCTCGCAGCTGCCACCTGCTTTCAGACAGGGACGGTCCTGCTGTGGGTCTGCAGGTGAGATGGTGGGAGCTCAGCATCAACCCAAGGTCAAGGCAAGTGGAGGAATCTTCTCCTTGAGCTCTGCTCCCGTCCTTCCCGTGTGGGTCTGCCTGGACAAGAGAGGGCCCGTGAGGGAATTTCATTCCTCCTTTGCACGAGGACGTTCTCCTCGCAGGGAACCGAAGAAGTGGGTGATGTGGAGCATTGAAAGGTCCCTGCAAAGGACAGGCGGGTGGAGCATCCATCACTTCCTTTGCCCTGATAACCTTCGCTGATCTAGAAGAGAGGGAGGCCCATGGGTAACTCATTTTGAACCATCGTAAAAAGGAGAAGGGAATGCAGAGTTCATCTCTCCAAGAATTTATGAGGGCCGTGGAAACAGGGCTGCTGTTGTTATGGCCTGACCCTCAGACTGCTGCGATTGCAGCATCACAGCATCCCGGCACAGCAGGGCTTGGAAGGGACCTCGACAGATCACCCAGTCCCATCCCCCTGCCAGAGCAGGATCCCCTAGATCCAGTCAGTAGGGGTTGGAAGGGATCTCCAAAGATCATCCTGTCCAGTCACACAGGAACAGGGCCAGGAGAGTTTGAAATGTCTCCAGAGAAGGAGACTCCACAACTCCCCTGGCAGCCCCTGCCAGGGCTCTGTCAAACCCACTGGGAACAAGGTCCTTCTCACACTGATGTGGAACCTCCTCTGCTCCAGCTCACACCCGCTGCCCCTTGTCCTGTCACTGGGTGCCCCTGAGCAGAGCCTGGCTCCATCCTCCTCACACCCACCCTTCACACAGTGATCAACATCCATGGGGTCACCCCTCAGGCTCCTTCTCTCCCAGCTCCAGAGCCCCAGCTCCCTCAGCCTCTCCTCAGCAGATAGATGCTCCCCTCCCTCCCTCACCCCTGTGGCTCTGCACTGGGCTCTCTCCAGCAGCTCTGTGTCCTCCTGGAGCTGAGGGGCCCAGAGCTGGACAGAAGATTCCAGCTGTGGCCTCCCCAGGGCAGAGCAGAGGGCGATGAGAACTCAGTGTGATGAGAACTCGCTCGCTCACAGAAGGAAGCACTGGGCTGCTGGTTTTGTGATGGAGCAGCCCAAAGACATGAACAGCTGGACTGCCAAGGGTTTTCTGCGCCCTGACCCAAGCTGGGAGGGGAGCAGCCGCCTCTCCTGCACATCTGGCTGTGCGACTGCCGCGGGTTGCGCAAGGGTTCCTGTTCTCAGACAGGAGCTGACCTCTCCCTCCCCCTGTCTGGTCCCAAGCCTGTCCCCAGCTCTGAGCAGAAGGTTGGACACGAGATTCAGGCCACGAGTCAGGCAGAGTGCAAACCCTGAACTTGGCTGGAACAACGAGTGTTGCTCTGCTCTCTGCCAGCACGGGGGGACCCCGCTTTGTGCCTGTCTGGTGGCACCATGATGGCTCTTGGGCAGACCTTGAGGGGAGTCAGGCGCCGTGAGCACCACGAAGAGCCTGGCCCTGGCTGTTCTCACAGCATCACAGAACACTAGGTGTTGGAAGGGACCTGGAAACATCATCCAGTGTCTGGAAGGGGCTGCCCAGGTGAGTTGTGAAGTTGAGTTCTCTGGAGAGGTTTCAAACCCACCTGGCCATGGTCCTGTGCGACTGCATCCAGGGGATCCTGCTGTGGGTGGACGATGGGACTGGCTGATCTGTTGAGGTCCCTTCCAGTCCCCAGTGTCACACGAGTCCGTGATTCCTACCTGTGCCTCTGGGAACACTCGAAGGAAGCAGAGGGAACAACGAAGGGGCCAACAGCTGCTGCCAAACATGAGTCAGCGACTCGAAATAACGTTGCTAAAAATGAAGCTGGTTCTCAGGGCTTTACCTAAAACATGTAGGGAACAGCTTGTGGTGTCTGCCTGCTGGAATAGCCCCAGGATTAGACACAGGCCCTGGGACCCTCGTTCTCTCTTCAGCAGACGGGGCTCCCTGGAGCAGCCCAGCAGAAGAGGGCCATCACAGATCACAGAACATGAGGGACTGGAAGGGACCCCAGAAGATCATCCAGTCCCATCCCCCTGACACTGCAGGATCCCCCAGATCCAGTCTCACAGGAACATGGCCGGGGGGGTTGAAATGTCTCCAGAGAAGGAGACTCCACAACCCCCTGGGCAGCCCCTGCCAGACACCTGTGACACTTCGCTGTTACTCTGAACTCGGATCTTCCCTGTGAACTGGGACTGGGAAGATGGTCCTGAGCCAGTTTCCCCAGCACATGCAGGAGTTCAGAGTCTCCTCCAGGCTGAGCTGATGCAGCTGCTCATCCATTCCTCTCACAGAAGCTGGTCCACACCTTTCTGACCCATCGGTGAACTGCTTCTCATGGTGGTGCCGACCCGCTGGCCCAGAGAGGGGAGAGCAGCTCCCACCGAGCAGATGCTGCTGCCGCTGGCAGGTCGCTGTTTGCTTCCCGCACTGCCGGCAGAAGCACAACAGGCTTCTTGGGGAGGCTGCCCTGTCCTTCTCCCAACGTCCCCCCGTGCGAGACCCCAGTGCTGCTCTCTGTAAAATCCCCCTCAGAGCTCTGGCGGGGGGGTGTGAAAACTGCAGACCCCTGCCCACCCGTCGGGGGAGGCGGCCACCTCTGGGAGGCAGCATCTTACTGCAGGGACCGGGGTGCAGCGAGTGTCCGGCACTGCGGGGGCTCCCCAGGCTTCTCCAGTCTCACAGAATCACTCGGGTTGGATAAGACCCCCGGGATCATCGAGTCCAACCATCAGCCCCACTCTACAAGGTCACCCCCAAACCAGATCCCCCAGCACCACGTCTAAGCGTCTTTTAAACTCATCCGGGGATGGGGACTCAACCCCACCCTGGGCAGCCCAGCCCAGTCCCTGACCACTCTCTCCAGGAAGAATTTCTTCCTGATGGCCAGTCTGACCCTCCCCTGGTGAAGCCTGAAGCCCTTCCCTCTGCTTCTGTCACTAATGACCTGTGAGAAGAGCCCAGCACCAACATCTCTGCAGGGTCCTTTCAGAGAGCTGAGGAGAGTGATGAGGGCTCCCCTCAGCCTGCTCTTCCTCAGACTAACCAGCCCCAGCTCTCTCCATCTGTCCCCATCAGATCCCAGCCTTTCCCCAGCCTTGTTGCCCTCCTCTGCCCTCGCTCCGGCCCCTCGATGTCTCCCTTGTGCTGAGGGGACCCAGTACTCACGGTGCAGCCTCCCCAGTGCTGAGCTCGGGGGCACAATCCCCTCCCTGCTGCTGCTGGCCACACTATTTCTAACACAAGCCAGGGTGCCGCTGGCCCTTGGCTGTGTAGGCAAACGTCCAGCAGGACAGGGGCGAGGGCAGCCCTGCGGTGCAGCTGCGGGAGCAGAATCGGGCTCCGCTCCGCAGCCAGAGCCGCTGGCATCCCCCGTGAGCTGGATCCAGGCACAAACTCAGCCTCCAAGCTGGCTGAGGGAGCCTGGCGGAACGCAGAGCACCTGGGGGCTGCTCATCTCCCCTCAGCGAGACGCCGACCCCCAGCTCGGAAAACACCGGCTCATTTGCCTCATTCACCTGCTAATCGGGAACGTGCTCAGCGCCGCGCTCGGCCATCAGGGATCAGCGCTTCCCTTTGAGCTGCTTATGGAGCCATCGGGGGCTCCTGTCGCCCCCGAGCTCGGTGCCCGGACCCCGAGGGGCTCCAGCCGGCCGATCCCATTGTTCCCGAGCCGGGCTGCGAGGCGGGACGTGACCTCCCGCAGCACCTCAGCCCCTGCCCCTCACGGAGCCCGTCGCCGGGCTAAGCCCTGCGCTGATGCTCCGGCAACAACCCAGATGCTGAAGCAGCGCAGGACCCCGCACGGGTGGTGTCACAGGTGCTTGAACACCAGCAGAACCCAGTGAAAACCCCTCACAACGCGCTGCACCTCATCAGCCTTGACTTCTGAGCTCCCTGTGGTGGAGAACCCTTCGTAGCCCCTTGGGCACCGCTCCCGCTGCGGTGATGCCCAGGGCTGGAAACGGGCAGCGTGTTTCTAGTTCGGGTTTCTCTGGCGTCAGGTCGTGGCCACCAGCTCGTGGCAACCGGGGTTTGCTTGAAAAAAGAGGCCCTTGGTTATCTGAAAGGGTTTGGTTCCATCTGCAGGCTCTGTGGTTTCATGCTTCCTCCCTTGTCCAGGTCTGCCGTGAAATTATTGAGTGAAGTCCTCACAAACGTGTGTCCCCTGGGGATCCCAGTGCTCCTTGATCTAGGGGGTCCTGCTGCGGCAGGGGGTTGGACTGGATGATGTTTCGAGGTCCCTTCCAGCCCCTAATGACTGGATCTAGGGGGTCCTGCTGCGGCAGGGGGTTGGACTGGATGATGTTTCGAGGTCCCTTCCAATCCCTCGTGTTCTATCATTCTGTGATCCCCAAAGCTCTGCACCCGCTGAAGCAGGATCCCCTAGATCCAGTCTCACAGGTCCACGGCCAGGGGGGTTTTAAATGTCCTCAATCCCTTGGTTCAGTCACCCAGAGCACAGCCCTTTGGCTGGAGAGCCCTGCAGAAGCTGGCCCCGGGGCTCTGTCACCCTTCACCTCTGCTCCAGGACCACCTGCAGGAAGGCAGAACCTCTCTTAAAGCTTTTGCAACCCGAGGTGACAGCACACGGAGCACGAGGAGGTAGGAGCCCTGACACAGAGCTGCTGCTGCTGGAGCAGCGGAGCTGGGGACAGCAGCCGGCAGCCATCCCTCCGCATCCCTGTGGCAGAGAGCGACTCTGGGATGTGAATTTGTCTTCTGCTGCTGGAACACAAGTTGCAGATCCCTGACCTGCTTGTTCGAGTGGCTGGTGATTCCACTTTCAGCTGGTGAGGGGAGCACAGCCAGGCAGCAGAGCAGCTCCAGTCCTTCTCTGTGTGATCTGTGCTAGCAGCTCCTCATCCAGAGTTTGGCAGGTCCAGAGAGGTTCTCGTTCTCTTCAGGCTCCTTTTCCCAGCTCCAGAGCCCCAGCTCCCTCAGCCTTTCCTCAGCAGGGAGCTGCTCCCCTCCCTCACTCACCCCTGTGGCTCTGCACTGGGCTCTCCCCAACAGCTCCGTGTCCTTCTGGAGCTGAGGGGTCCACAGCTGGACACAAGATTCCAGCTGTGGTCTCCCCAGGGCAGAGCAGAGGGGAAGAAGAACCTTTCTGGATCTGCTAACCACCCCCGTTCGGATCCACCCCAGGATGCTGTTGGCCTTCTTGGCCACCAGGGCCCATTGCTGGCTCCTGGCCACCCTGCTGGCCACCAGGACCCCCAGGTCCCTTTCTCCTCGGCTGCTGTCCAGCAGCTCAGCCCCCAGTCTCAGTCCCACCGCTGGCAGCAGCTCACTCACTGCTACCACCGTGGGGTCTTTCCCTGGCAAGAGCAGCGAGAGGCTGCGCCGCGGCTCTGCTGATGAAAACAAGAGACGCGATGCTGCCTCCGCGCAGCCTGCACTGCTCGTCCTGTGTAACTGGTGGCAATGACGGCTCCATCTTCGTGTGTGACCAGGCAGAAGACATCTTGCAGGGGTGTCCTGGTCAGTCAGTGCCCTGCGGAGGGGCTTTGGCTGCTGTGGCAGGCAGCGGGTGGAGCTGGAGCAGAGGAGGTTCCACATCAGTGTGAGAAGGACCTTCTTCATGGTGAGGGTGCCAGAGCCCTCAAAACCCTCCTGGGCTGTTCCTGTGCAACCGGATCTAGGGCAACCTGCTGCGTCGGGGGGATGGGACCGGATGATCCTTCGAGGTCCCTTCCAATCCCTGGTGCTCTGATGATGATGGTCTGATGTTCTGTGACTGGATCTGGGGGATCCTGCTGTGGCAGGGGGACTGGACTGGATGACCTTTCGAGGTCCCTTCCCATCCTTGATGCCCTGTGGCTGTGGGAACCTCGTGGCAGCCGCGCAGGCGTTGCCCCGGTGGTGCCACAGCAGGGCTCCCCGTGCCAGGGCTCCCCACGCCAGGGCTCCCTGTGCCAGCACCCTTGGCAGTGGCTGTTGCTGCCTTAAGCCGGCAAACTGGGACCTGGGGAGCCGAGCCAGCCCTCAGGAGCGCTGCTGGGGAGCTGGTGCCACGTCTGGGTGATCACACTTCGGGTGAGTTAGCCAGCAAGGCCCAGCCCCTTCTGCTGACGTCCTTCCTCTCCATCGCACAGCAGACTTTTCCCCGTGGAGCTGGGGAAGAGGCTCCAGCGAGAGCTGCCGTTCGCAGCCCCGCGGCGGCCGCGGGCTGCGCTGCTCCCCCTGCCTGACCCGGAGCAGGAGCTCCGTCGCAGGATGGAGCCGTGGCCCTGTTGCCTAGCAAAGGTGGGATGATTTATCTCTGCCTCCAGATTGGTCCCTCTGCTGCGCAGGAGAACTGTTTTCCGACTTCCAAGGAGAATGGAGCTGGGATAGGAACCAGAGTGGACGTGTGAGAGCTGCTCTCCCAGGCAGGAGGAGTCTCCCGGGTTCGGAAGCTTTTTGCTCCTGAGCAGCGCAGGACCATGGTTTTGTCAGCCCCGGTGATAGCCCTGGGGGCCACCTTAGGGACCGCCACGAGCATCCTGGCCCTGTGCGGGCTCACCTGCTTCTGCAAATGCAATCAGCCCGGGAAAGGGCTCTCCGAAGAGGACCAGGAGGAGGACGCCGAGGCCACCACGAAGCCCAGCGTGCTCCAGCCAGCCCAGCAAGTAAGGCACAGTGCCCCTGATCTGCGCCGGGGTTTGTCTGTAAATGCAGAGGGAGGGAGAGCAACTCCTGCTGGGCTGCTCAGGGGGTGACCTGTGGTGCCCCTCGACCTGCTTCCTGCACCCAGGAGGTAATGTGGGGCTGGGAGGAGTGAGGGGGCAGTTGGGTGGGCTGGGGGACCACAGGGCCAGTGGAGCAGGAGACAGCTCTCTGAGCTGCTTATGGCAAGAGCTGGACAGGGGGGCTGGAGACGCAGCTTAGCTCTCAGGCTGGACCACGAGGGAAGCTGGTCCCCGAGGAAAGAGACTGAACCTCACCAGGTGAAACCCAGCTTTGTGAGGAGGGATCTCGGTGACATGCCCAGGTCCCTTCCAATCCCTAAGGTTCTGTGACTTTGTGACTGGATCTGGGGTATCCTGCTGTAGCAGGGGATTGGACTGGGTGATACTGGGTGATTGGACCTTCCAATCCAGGTTTGAGATGGCTCCAGAGGAGACTCCACAGCCTCCTGGGCAGCCCCTGCCAGGGCTCTGCGACCCTCACGGGGAACAAGGTCCTTCTCACACTGATGTGGAACCTCCTCTGCTCCAGCTCACACCCACTGCCCCTTGTCCTGTCACTGGGTGCCCCTGAGCAGAGCCTGGCTCCATCCTCCTCACACCCACCCTTCACATATTGATCAACATCCATGGGGTCACCCCTCAGGCTCCTTTTCTCCCAGCTCCAGAGCCCCAGCTCCCTCAGCCTTCTCTCAGCAGGGAGATGCTCCCCTCCCTCCATCATCCCTGTGGCTCTGCACTGGGGTCTCTCCAGCAGCTCTGTGTCCTCCTGGAGCTGAGGGGCCCAGAAGTGGACACAGGATTCCAGCTGAGGTCTCCCCAGGGCAGAGCAGAGGGGGAAGAGAGCCTCTCTTAATGATTGGAGCCTGTTGAGCCACTGGTTCAGGTAAGCAGAGGTGACAAAAGGAGGGTGAAGCAGGACTGCGTTTCGTTCCCTTACCCTGTCTCCTGTCTCCTTGCCTGCTGCAGACAGAGGCTCCCCATGGACATGTCCCGTGGGCACGAGGAGGAAGGGTTTGACCTCCAGGACAGAACCACAGAGCATTAGGGATTGGAAGGGACCTCGAAAGGCCATCCAGCCCTATCCCCCCATTTCTTTGCTTCCACACACCTCGTACAGCACCACCGGAACCCTTCCTTTCAGCTCCTGCTGCTGGGCTGCAAAGGGCTCTTGCACAGGGCTCTGCTGCGCAGCCGGAGCCGCCGGCAGCGCCTGGCACAGGGCTGGCAGCAGAAGGCATAAACAGAGGCAGATGCGGCTGGGAGAGGGGGTGGCTGGTCCCCCTGTGCCCCCATATGTCTCTCCTCTCTCATCCTGCAGCGTGGACGGGCAAGAGGTCTCCTTAGCTCTTCGCTGCCGCGTGCCGCCGGGCTTCCTGACTAGCCGCCGGGCTTCCAGCAGCTGTGGAAGGGCTGGCACGAGCAGGACCCCCCAGTGCCAGGCACCGGGCTGCTCGGTGCCTGGTGGGGCAGAGCTGTGTCTGGCAGCGTTGGAGCAGCACAGAGCCACCCCCCGGCGGGCACCACAAGCCTGTCAGCATCGACAGCCCTGCGCCGAGCAGGAGCGACCTGCTGTCGCCTGGTGGCTGCTGGGCCGGGCTGTTCAGTTTGGGGGAGAGGAAAACTGCACCGAGGGTTTGGGTGGGAAGCTGAGAGTCCCCTGTGTGTTCCAGGGCTGGTGGGGCTGCCATGGAGCCCACCTGGCCACGGAGGGGATCCTGCTGCGGCAGGGCAGTGGGACTGGGTGGTCTTTTGAGGTCCCTTCCCATCCCTAATGACTGGATCTAGAGGATCCTGCTCCATCAGGGGGTTGGGCTGGATGGTCTTTCCAGGTCCCTTCCAGTCCCACACACTGTGTGACTCTGTGATGCCCGTTTGTCCCGGCTCTCTGACCACTGGCAGAAGGGAAGGAATTGGTCTGATCAGCACAAAGCACTGAACGAGCTTCTCCTTTTCAGTTCAACGTGAAGAAAACAGCAGAGCCCGTCCAGCCCCGAGCGCTCCTCCAGTTTCCCGACATTTATGGCCCCAAACCAGCAGTGACTTCCCCCGAGGTCGTTAACTACACCCAGTACTCGCTGACGCCGACGGAGGAAGCGGCTGCTGGCAGGCAGGCTGGCTCGGATGAGAGCAGAATGAAGATAGAAGTCAACGAGGAGCTCTTTGTCCTCCCACAAAACGGTAGGAGCCCTTGGTGCCTCAGACCAGCCCTTCGGGGTTGGCTCTGAGCGCTGCCCAGTGTGGACTGGTTGTAGTCAGGGAGAGAGCTGTGGGAAAGGGGGTGTAGGGGGGCACCCGTGCGCCTGTGGCTGCTCATGAACCGCTCTAAGCCAGACAGGTTTGTCCTGAAGAGTCTGGCTGCTGGGAGCAGGCACCTAGCAGGCAAACAAGTCCTTGGTGGGTGTCACCGGGAGCAGGGGTGACACATCTGGAGAGCATCTCCTCCCAGACCAGCACTAGCAGCCCAGCAGCGCCCCAGGGCAGGGATGGGGGCAGCAGGGGGTTCAGCCTCCTCCTTTACTTTCATTCCGGCTCCCTGAGGTGGTCTTGGCTTCTTGGAGCTGCCGGGGAAGCCAGAAGCTGACACCTCAGAGGGTTCTGCCCAAGCAGGATGCTGCTTTCCAGCCAGCCCGAAGGGGTGGGAGCCAGAGGTTCCTGGAGCCTCAGGAGAGCAAACCTGGCAGCACATCTGGGTTGCTGCTGCCGCTGCTCTGATCTTCAGCCTCACTGACGGCCGCCGCCCCGTTAGTGAAACCTGCCTGGAGGCTTGCCAGGGCCACGGAGCCATCTGCTGTGGCTCCTCGCTGAAGGAGTCTATTTTTGGGTTCACAGCATCGCTTGTGATGATGTTCTCGTCCTCCTGGGAGGACGACTGCTGCGCTCACCCCTCCACCAGAAGGAGAGGCAGCGCCGCGGGAAGCGGCTGCACTGGAGGGAGAGGCTGGCCGAGCCGCATCCTGGGGAGGCAGGGAGAGGGGCAGCGGGTGTGAGCTGGAGCAGAGGAGGTGCAGTCAGAGGTCTGGGCAGCCTGAGCAGCAGCAGGGGCGGCTGGTTCTCCCGGGAGGTGCAGCCCTGCTCACTGAGGGGTCTGTTTCGCTTCCAGGGGTCGTCACAGACGTGTGTGTCACAGAGCACCTGAACCCGGAGAGGGCGGCCGGCTGCCAGCAGGCTCCTGAGCTGCGCTACTCCCTCACCTACGACCAGCAGCAGGGCGAGCTGCGGGTGGCCCTGCTGGAGGGTAAGGACAGAGTCCTCGTGCTGATCCTGGTGGTTCTACAGACGTCCCCTCCTGCCTTAAACTCCTCTGCCTGGGTCGGTGGGTCTGGGCTGGCTGAGCAGAAACGCCTGGCAGTGCCACTACGTGAGGGCACCGAGCAGGGCTGGGGGACAGCTGTCTGCAGAGCTCCCAGGGAGAAGCCAGGAACAAGGAAGGGCCCCCCCCAGTCCCACACACGGCACAAGGAGACCTTCTTCCCTCTGGCCGGACCTCCTTTGCAGGGGGTTGTCCTGGATGGTCCCCAAAGGTCCCTCCCAGCCTCACAGTCTGTGACCCCCCTCCCCTAGCTGGAGACACCAGTCCCCTGGGGAAGGCTTCTCTGGCTGCACCTGGCCAGGCTCTGTGCTGCTGCCTGAGGTGGGAACTGACAGCTCTAGGAGCTTCTCAGCTGAGGGCTGGAGCATCACGGCTCCTCTGGGGAGCTGTGCCTGAATAATTCACGCCCTGCGCGGGTGCCTGCGGAGAGCTGACCCCGCCGCAGTCCTTGGGGAGAGGGCCTTAGGGCTGGTGTTTTGCAGCGATGCACGGCAGGGCGAGTGGAGACCAAGGGGCTGGCTGCCACTGCTACGTGCTGGGCACACTGGTGAGCAAGTCGGCAGTTGCTGAGGCCCAGACGGAGCTGAAGAGGAAGGGGCTTCACACCCTCTGGGAGGACGTCCTGCGGTTCCCGTTGCCGGAGGAGGAGATGCCGGAGGGGACGCTCACTCTCACCCTGCGGCACTGCGACAAGTTCTCCAGACACAGCATTGTGGGGGAACTCAAGCTGAGCCTCGCTGATGCCGAGGAATCCTTCGGGACATCCCAGTGGGAAAGGCTGAAGACCCCAGAGAAGGTAGGGGCTCGCTGCGGGGGACAGGAGAGCCCCTCTTCCAAGGGGGCTGTGGGTGCAGGGTGGCTGTGTTGGTCTGGGGCCAGGTTTGGGGGGTCATCCAGGGATCCCTCAGCACACTCTGAGATGCTCTGTAGCCCACCACTGCAGCAGGCAACCAAAGGGCCATCAGCCCAGCCCTTCTATCCACAGCTCCCAGCACTTAGGATGTGTCCCAGCTCCCTCTCCTGCTCCCCATCGGTGTGAGAGTGGCACTGATACCTGTAACCCACCTGGACCTGTTCCCGAGAGACTGCATCTAGGGGATCCTGCTGTGGCAGGGGATTGGGCTGGATGGGGCAGCCCCTTCTCCTCCAGGCTGGCAGCACACGGGGAGCCGAGGGCTGGCTGTGACTGGAGCAGGGCGCTGCTGAGCGGAGCCCCAGCTGGGGCCGCGGATGTGCAGCAAGAGCCGAACGAGCAGGGATCCACGAGCGGAGGGAACCAGCCTCCGCGCAGCTCCTGCGGGTCCTGATCGCTCTCCGGGAGCCAGCGCTCTGCGGCACAGAGCAGCTGTGTCTGACAGCACCCGTCCAGGAACCAAGCGATCAGCTTTGCTTAAGGTCTGACACCTCCTCGGAAAGCCAGGAGCTGCAGAGATGTCGTTCCTGCCTTCCCAGAGGAGAGCAGGAGCTCAGCAGGAGCCTGCAACCGGCTTCAGGAATCCCCGGGCTGCCGGGAGCGATGCCCGAGCAGAGATGGCTGATAACAGCCTTATCGCTTCCTTCCCTCCCAGGGCTTTGCTAACGACGGCGATGATGGTGGCCTCTGCTCGCACCTTCCCTTTTGTGCTCCCCACACGTACCTCGGTGGGGCGACCCTGGGTGCCTCTCATCCCCCCACTGCACCGAGGAAGCTGCAGCTCTGCTCTGAATTCCCAGGTTGTGGAGTTAACAGGAAAACGAACCCCAAACCAAAGCACAGAACCACGGGACGTTAGAGCTGGAAGGGACCCCGAAAGATCATCCAGTCCTATCCCCCCAACACAGCAGGATCCTCTAGATCCAGTCATTAGGGATTGGAAGGGATCTCTAAAGATCATCCAGTCCCAACTCCCGGCCACAGCAGGATCCCCTAGATCCAGTCGCACAGGAACAGAGCCTTCCCTCAGCCTTTCCTCAGCAGGGAGATGCTGAGAAAAGCCAGAGACCTCTGGTTTGATCTCTTCACACAAAACCTGGTTAGGGAGCAGCTATTGCAGGATTTTATCCCATGACTGGATGATCCCAGGGGTCTCTTCCAACCTGAGTGGTTCTGTGACTCCCTGTGGGCACAGGCTGGTAACGTCCTGAGCAGGAGATGAGGAGCCAGGCAGCACAGGAGGAGACAGCTGTGTGTGGGACCCGTGCGTTCCTGCACGTTCCTGAGCCCTGCCACCCCTCCCTACCCCAGATCTCCACTGCATCTACCTGTGCCTGGAGCTACAGGAGCCACATCCCAGCCAGGAGCTGCAGAGCGGGACCTGGGGAGATGCAGAGGGGATAAAGGCACAAAAGCAGCCCAGGAGCTGCCCAGGCAGCGGCTTCGTGCGGAGGTGGCCCTTGCGTTTGTGCTGCGAGGTGCAGACACTCTCTGCAGAGGACACACAGCCTCTGCTGGGGTGTTTTAGAGACCCTCTTGGATTCGTGTGAGCGAAGCGCACGGGAGACCTCCCACAACACCTGAGTGTGCGGGAGAAAGAGGTACTTGGGCTGAGCCCGGGCTGCATTTCAGGCTTCCCTGCTAACGGCCTCCCCCCGACTTGTGCCCGACCCATCCGTCACTCAGAGCAGACAGCGATGACAGCCCCGGGTCCTGGAGAGTCGATCAGCTCCTGCAGGGTGCGCGGGGGCCTGTCCTCTGCCTGTCACCAGTAACTGGGCGAAAACCTCATCTGAGATATTTATGGTTCATGCAGGAGTGAGAGCTCGGAGCCCAGCAACAGCCTGGAGAAGGGCTGTCTGTCCTAACGCTCCTAAATCACACGAAGGGGTCCCCGGGGAGTCTGCAGGACTGACAGGGGCTCTGCTGGACCATTAACCTCACAGGAAACCAGGTTTCTGCCACAAGTCCCTGCCCTCTGAGAGAATAACTGCTGGTCCCCTGGCCACAGGCTGGCAGCAGTGCCCACACAGAGACACAGGGCGTCGGGGATTGGGAGGGACCTCCAAAGACCATCCAGCCCAATCCACCAACAGAGCAGGATCCCCTAGATCCAGTCGCACAGGAACACGTCCAAGCAGGTTTAAAAAGTCTAGCACCCCAGCGTGGGCTGTCCCTGGAAAGATCCCCTGAATCAAGACAGGGAGAAGGCTTTATCTGTCCACGGTGTTCCACCCATCACCCCGTGCTACTCAGTTTTCCTCCCATTATGGCCAAGGCTGCACAGAAAACCAAGCCCTTGCCGTGTCTCCATTGACAGGAGCCGCCCACGGGCCACGGGGAGGTCCTGCTCTCCATCAGCTACCTGCCTGCAGCCAACCGCCTGCTGGTGGTCATCATCAAGGCTAAAAACCTCCATTCCAAGCAGCTGAAGGATCTACTTGGCAACGGTGAGTAGAGCACCTGGAAAACAGAGTGTTGTTCCCTCTGCTATGTAAATCCAGGAAGAAAGTGGGACAGGAGGTGTTTGGCAGTAAAATATCAGTGCTGGGCTCAGACAGCCCAAGAGATGAATAAATTCTAGAGAGGGAAAAGCAGAGCCTCCTGGAACAGTGTTTTCTGCTGAGGAAAGGCTGAGGGAGCTGGGAGAAAAGGAGCCTGAGGGGTAAATGACGTTGATCAATATGTGAAGGGTGGGTGTCAGGAGGATGGAGCCAGGCTCTGCTCAGGGGCACCCAGTGACAGGACAAGGGGCAGTGGGTGTGAGCTGGAGCAGAGGAGGTTCCACATCAGTGTGAGAAGGACCTTGTTCCCAGTGAGGGTGCCAGAGCTGCCCAGGAGGCTGTGGAGTCTCCTTCTCTGGAGATGTTTCAAACCCTCCTGGACGTGTTCCTGTGTGACTGGATCTGGGAGACCCTGCTGTGGCAGGGGGATTGGACTGGATGGTCTTCTAAGGTCCCTTCCAGTCCCTCATGTTCTGTGAGCCTGTGATTCCTGTGCTCTGTCTCTCAGCCCAGCGGTCTCTTGCCCTCGTTGTGTGCGATGCTCATTGCGGTGCCTCTCTCCACCCCCCTGCAGATGTCTCTGTCAAGGTGACGCTGAAGCACCAGTCCCTGAAGCTGAAGAAGAAGCAGACCAAACGTGCGAAGCACAAGCTCAACCCTGTGTGGAACGAGATGATCATGTTTGAGATGCCCCACGAGCTCCTGCGCACCTCCGGCGTGGAGCTGGAAGTGCTGAGCCAGGACGCTGCTGGGCAGAGCCAGGTGCTGGGCAAGTGCAGCCTGGGCTTACATGGCACCGGCACGGAAAGGAGCCACTGGGAGGAGATGCTGCGGAACCCCAGGAGACAGATAGCCATGTGGCACCAGCTCCACATGTAGGTGCCCCACATGTAGGTGCCCCACGCTCCCTGCAGCCAGACCTGCTCCAGACCGCCGAGCTGGGAAGAAGCTGCATTTCACCTCTCACCAGTCCCTGCACGAAGCCGCTCGGCACAGCGCTGTCCTTACCCCACTTCTCTGATGCTCCTGCCTCACCCTGGTCTGGAAATGTGTTTAGAGGACAATCTCTCCCTGATCAAGTGGTTCTTTCAGACAAACGGGTTGGCTGCCTGGATGATTGAGTTCATGTTATTCACAGAGGGGTTGGAAGGGACCTTCAAAGATCATCCAGTCCCATCCCCCTGCCACAGCAGGGTCCCCCAGATCCAGTTGCACAGGAACAGCCCAGGAGGGTTTGAAACATCTCCAGAGAAGGAGACTCCACAACCCCCCTGGGCAGCCCCTGCCAGGGCTCTGGCACCCTCACTGGGAACAAGGTCCTTCTCACACTGATGTGGAACCTCCTCTGCTCCAGCTCACACCCGCTGACCCTTGTCCTGTCAGTAGATGACTCTGAGTACTTCAGGATCCTTTAGCAGGACACCTTTATCTGCTGCCTTTCTGTCCAGGCACTTCCTGAATGTGGTCAACAAGTTGTTGCTGTCACCTCCAAAACCTGGGGCCAAACCCTGCTGTTCGCTGCCGCCTGTTCCGCCGGGGTTTGCCTGGTGCTGCTCCAGGCAGGCGGGAGTGGGGCCACGTCACGGCAGCTGGCTGGCGGCTGCGGTTTGACCTCGGACCGTCAGGCTCAGCTGCTCCTGCCAGCACGACCCAAAGACAGCCCCCAGAACCGCCGTGTGTGTCGTCACCTCCAGACAGGGGGAACTGACTGACCAGACAGGCTCTCCGGGGTTCGTCCCAGCTCAGAGGGGCTGGTTGCTGCCCGTGTGTCCTGTCTCGACGGCCTGAAAGCCCGGCATCTGCAGTAGCCCCACGAGCACACAGCTTGTCCTTCAAGGGGCAGACGCTGCTTTAAGGGACTCCCGTGGGGACAAGGCACCCGGAAACCAGAACCGTGTAGTGTGTGGAACCGCAAATCTCAGCGAGCCTCGTATTTGCTGAGTCAGCGTGACCCTCTGCCTGGACAAGGTGGTCTCCAGCGGTTCTTTCCATCCTTGGCCACGCTGTGGCTGATGCACAAAGGAAGATGTCCTCCTTGCACTGTCCAGCTGTAGGAGGGGTGGTCAGGGGCTACAGGGTCGCTCTGAAGAGAGTAATAAACCAGCTTTGACCAAGTGAGGGTCAGCACCCGCCAGCAGGACAGCAGATCCCACACCCGCTGCTTCAACGGAACCTCCTCTTCCACTGATGAGGCTCCACTGATGAGGCTCCACTGGTGAGGCTCCACTGGTGAGGCTCCACTCCCCTCCCTTCTGTCTGGAGGGGATCCAGACAGAAGGAAAATGGATGCTCCAGCCTGCTCCAGGGGGGTTTTCTTGGCTAGCGAGGAGCTGTGAGCATCCCCTGAGCCTCCTGCTCGGCAGCGCTCACAGGGGATGGCTGCTGCTGTCTACCAGCAGCTTCGGCAGGTCAGCTGGAAGAGCATCGCTTCAGCACAGCGGGAACGGGGGAGCCCACGGCCCCAGCACTGCAGCCTCTGCTCAGAACCCGCACCCTCAGAGAAGCAGACAAGCAGTCAATGTGTGATCAGCAGGAGCTGCTAGACTCCCCAGCAGCTCTTCAGCGGTTGCTCTGATCGTTTCTCCAGCTCCTTCAGCGAGGAGAAGCTGAAGCAAAGAGGCTGCCTTGTTGCTCCCCTCAGCCCCTTCCCCAGCTACAAGGGGGGCTTTTCCAGCCTTCCCCTCCTCTCTGTCCCTCTGTGCAGTGACCCGAACCACTGTCATCTCCAGACGGGGATGGGAAATGCCTGCAGCAGAGCTGGGAACAGGCTGCATCCAGCCCAGCCGCTGCCCCAGGCACTGCTGTGCTCTCACCACCTCGGACAGAAGGACTCTCTGCCACCGGTCCAAAGACAACCCTTCTCTTCCAGAATGAAGGATGTGCTGACCTGGGCTCTAGAGACGCAGCCCGAGGGTAGCCCATGCTGTCTGAGCTGAGCCCCCAGGGCTGGGGGCTGCTTTGAGTGGGTTAGGGTTAGATGGGACTACGCTCCCTGTGCCCTCCCCCAGGTTGGGTTGAAGTGAAGGGCAGAGCTCCTGTAGCATTTGTCTGTGTTTTGGGATTAACTGAGTCTCAGACGTGTTGGGTTCCTGTGCTGGAGGATGAGGGCGATGAGTCAGTGCTGGCACCTGTCGCTGCATCATTTTCTCTGTTGGTGATAGCCAATTCACAAGAGTAGTAGCCACGTGGAATTGTGCTTCGTGGCCTTCCAGCATGAGAAGGCTTCCGTGCTTCCGGGGTGCTGTGGTGTCCGTGTGTGTGTGTCCGTGTGTGTGTGCACAGAGCCGGTGGTGTTTGTCCAGAGCCCACATCGTTCGCACAGCCCAGAGCACAAACACAGATCATGAGGCTCGGCCACCGCGTCCGATGTCACAGCACAACGTGGGAACCACCGCCAGTAAATCACTCCAAACCCCAGTGCCGTGTCCGCGTCCTCGCTCCAGGGTGAGTCCGGTCTGCCTGCTGCCACCTCAGGGACACAGCAGCACAGAGCACTAGGGATGGGAAGGGACCTTGTAAGATCACCCAGCCCAGTCCCCCCAACACAGCAGGATCCCCTAGATCCAGTCAGTAGGGATTGGAAGGGACCTCGAAAACCCATCCAGTCCCATCCCCCTGCCAGAGCAGGATCACCAGAAGGTCCTCCAAAGGGTGTCACTATGGGGTGGGTGTTGGATGGAGGGGTGGGCAGCAGTGGAGCCCTCCCCAGGCCAAGCACAGGGAATCCTCTGGGGTTTCAAGCAAGTGCCCTGGAACAAAACCAGAAGTGAACTTCTGGGCTCAGGTTCTGTGCCAGGCAGTCCTCCAGGGTGACGCTGCTGCTGCTCCAAAGGGTGTCTGCCAGGAGCACCCGCCGAGCTGACCCAATCCCATCACAAACGAGACGCCCCCACCCCGAGATCAAAGCCTCCAGATGAAAGCAGGAGAAAACAGCTTTTCGGGGGCAGGATGGGGAAGCTGCTTCGCTGACAGTTTGAGGCCGCCCTGTCACCCGTCACCACCAAAGCACAAGGAGACACAACGACAACAACAGGCTATGCCGGGGCCCCAGGCTGCTGCTGGCGCTGCGCCGGGGGCTGCCGTCAGCCAGGGGCTGCTGGAGCGGCATGGGGAGAGGAGCTGCGCCCGGAGCCGAGCCCAGGCAGCCGGGCATTTGCCAGGGACGGTCTGTCCCAGCATGAGAGTCAACCCCCAGTGTGGGGTTAACCAGTAATCCCCAGGCCAGTGCATGGAGAGGCAGCAGGAGCCACTGCAGAGCCTTTCTTCTCTTAGCCCTGCTGGCCAGGTCGCTTAGCTTTCACCCCCTCCCCGCCAGGGTATTTAAAACTTGAGGTGGGACTGGCCCGTGATCCCCCGTCCGCAGGAGAGCGGCAGCTCATCCCACAGCTGTTCCAGTGCTGGCCCCGGGCCGGCAGCCGGTTCTGGTGCTGCCTTGAACCCTTAGTGGCTGCCCAGCACAGAACGAACCCAGCGAGGATGAGGAAGGGTCTATGAGAGGACCCAGCTCAGAGCCCAGACCTCGGAGCAGCCACCAGCGTCCGCGGAGCTCGGCTGAGAGCAGCGTGGGCAGCGCTCCTGTTTTGCCCTGGCATCAAAACAGCCTCAGACAGGGGCTTCTGGGAGCCTGGCGAGCGCAGAGGCTGTTCTGCAGGAGCCTGTGATGATCCCCAGATATTTTTAGAGCCCCTCTGTTGGACTGTGGCTCTGCTCACGTAGCGACAGCTGTGCCAGGAGCAGCCTCTGGTGCCCTGTGCCAGCGCAGAGCCGGATGCCTGGCACCCACACCTGCCCTAAACACCAACCTAAAGCCGCCACTGAGCTGGGCTGAGCTGGCCCAGGGCAAACAGATGGTACCAACAGCCCCCAGGAAGCCCTGGACTCCCACTCTGGTTGAGACTGAGCCCTCGGTGCTCCCGTTTCCAGTGCCAGCTGCTGCCGGCAGTGTCTCAGTGCCGCGTGCCCAGGGCCCCGGCAGAGCCCGGCTCGGGAGCCATGGCAACCACCGCGGAGGAATTTTTCAATTTCCTTCTGGCTCCTCCTGATGCGAGAACCAGCCGCCCTGGAAACGAAGGGCCCCTTCAGCTCTGCCTCAGCTTCCCCTGCTGACACCCCTTGGTTTGGAGCCCCAGCGAGGGCTGATCAGCACCAGCAGCCCCTGGGGAGGGTCCCCAGCGCAAACCCACCGCCAGGAGATCGGTGACGAGCGGTCAGCGCGTCCTGCACTCACGGTCCGAAGTGAAGCCCCAGAGACGGGGCTGCCCGAGCCCAGCCGAGCCCGAGAACCACCAGGACTCGGCTAACTGCTCTGCTAACTGAACAGGCGGCTTTGACTGGCCTCAGCGAGAGCTGCCAGAGCTCTTGGAGAGCTCCAGGACTTCGAGGAAATCACTGGAAGAAACCTCTGCTACAGGACCGCTGGTTCGGGGATGTTTTCCCTTCTGAGTCTGGAAGCAGCCTCTTGCTTCCAGCCCCTGTGGCTGCTGCTGATCTGGTGCAACTGGAGACGTTCACTGTGAAACCAAAGCTCCTGCTCAGCCTGTCGCTCGTGGGGACCAGCGGGTCTGCAACGCTGCCCAGAGCCCTCCGAGCACAAGGCTCCCTCACGGCCAGGACCTCCATCCCAAACTCCTTCCCTTTGGGAGGAGCTGGATGTCACCAACACTTGGGGCCAGACCAGCCAACAGCGGGTGGGACGTGGCTACATGTTGGGCTCAAGTCCAAGACCGGGGGCATTCATGTGGCACCTCAGCTCAGACACAGCCTCGCTCTGCGAAGACGCCCTTCACCTCCAAGAACAACGCGAGGAACCAGCAACACAACACCCTTCACCTCCAAGAACAATGCGAGGAACCAGCGACCCAACACCCTTCACCTCCAAGAACAACGCGAGGAACCAGCGACCCAACACCCTTCACCTCCAAGAACAACGTGAGGAAGCAGCGACCCAACACCCTTCACCTCCAAGAACAACGCGAGGAAGCAGCAGCCTGATAAATTTCCATGTTTTATTACCAATCATTGTACATTACAAGGATAAATGACAAAAGGAAGGGTCTCGTGTACATACTATGGTCTAGCAACACAGCTCTATTCGTATCCAGTGTCCTAGGTCCTCTCACACAGGTACTATAAAGCGTAGTCTGCAAGGTAATAGCTCCTTAATGCTCTCCAAAAGAGTGATAGTAACATGTCAATACATGGGGCAGGAATAGACGCCTAGATGCTCTTCTCTCATTCGTGGGGGTGTGTGTGGTGGGTGGTGGGTGGGTGAGGAGGGATCTCCTGAAGAGTTCAGCAGGGCTGTGCTTGGACAGACGGAGAGGCCCAGGGACAGGACCTCGTGGTTTCTGGAAGTACAAAGAGCAGTCGGGGAGCCTGTGAGGATGCCAGGACCGGCAGAGACTCCCTCGTCAGCCGCCCCGCAGCGCTGGGGGCCTTACAGCATAAGAGACGGGGCTCCCCACACCCAGCGCGGCCCCGCGAGCTTATGTCGACGCGAGGTGCAGTGCACAGGAGCCCCTGGGCGGGCGGCCACGCCGCTGGCACGGGCCGAGCCCACGCGGGCGTCAGTGGCATCTGAAGGGGGGCTGGGAGCGAGGAACCGTCTCTGAGGTTTGTGAGGAACTGGTGCCGGGGACTCCGGCGGGTGGTGGCTGAGGTGGATTCCCAGTTGTGTGGAGAGGGGCTGCGGCGGGGCTGGGGGGAGCTCGCACAGTGCAAAACCAGTGTAAGGTCAGGATCACAACTCGCCCTCCTCCCGGCTGAACCCAACAGCTGATGCCGATGGCGAGAGCAGGGGCTGTCAGGCTCTGCAGCTGCCCCTCCAGGCCTCTCCTGTGTGGAGCAGCAGCAGGCGAGCGGCTGCCAGGGGCACCTCTCAGGTCCCCAGGTGCCAGCCAAGGGCTGCACCCTGGAGAGAGTGTCCCAACAGCGGCTGTGCGAGGGGAGGGATGGAGGGACACGGTCGGTGCCCATCCTGCAGGCATCACAGGCACCCCAGAGGGGACTGCACTGACCACTTCTGCCCAGTCACACCACTTCCATCCTTCCAGGGAGCCTGGCTGGGCAGGGAGCGGCTCCTGCTGCAGAGCCACAGCCAGCCCGACCCAGCAGGGCCCCTCCGAACGGACCAACAGGCTCCCACGCAGGTGGCGACCCCTTCACACCGTGGCTCTGCCAGCCAGCCTTGCTTGGCAGAGCCTTGGCTCTCCCGACGCCCTCACCCTGTGCCACCGTTCCCAAGCCAGGGCTGCCCCGCAACCGGCCCCCGATGCCAGCCGCGTGGCGCGGGGAGAGCAAAGTGCGTGTGAGGGTGGGACGCGGGGCGTGAGCGCAGCGGGAGGACACGGGTGCTCGAGGACGCCCGCCCCTGCTCAGAGCCCCTCTCCGAGGAGCGCGGAGATGCGCGGAGACGCAGCCTCAGCGTATGGCTAAAGCTATCCCAAAGTCCAGAGTCGTCAGTGTTCGCGGTGCCTTGTGCCAGAACACAGGGCCAGCCTTACACAAGGGGGTTGAGTCTATCGTCTATATTATATCTTTATATCTATCGAAAACATAGAAATATATAAATATATAGGATTTTATTTATAGATATATAAGCGCGTGACTTCAATCCTTCGGCACGGGGGTGTCTGTGCACGGGGGTGTGCGTATGTACAACGCGGAGGCCGTCTGGGCTGCCCCCGCGGGGAGACAGGAATTGCATAGGCGTTGCTGCGCCGGGCGCAGCGGCGGGCAGCGCCCACCCACCGCTGCGCCCGCTCTCGAAGCCTCTGCCAGCCGGCCCCGCACAGCAGAGGCTGCCTGGGCTGCCCCACCCGCTCCAACGGGTGACCCTGGCAGGGAAGGGCACCCCGAAGACCCCCGCGAGCCCCCCTGGCTGGGTCTGTGCTGCGAGGCGCAAGCCCCAACCGCGTCGCAGGACCTGCACCCGCAAGAGCACGACCAGTGCAGCCAGATGGGGACCCAGGGTAGTCGGCACCCCAGGACCCTGCCCGCTGCAGCCTCTCGCAACCCCTCTCATCTCCCACCTGCTTCTGCTGGCAATGGGAAGAGCTTTGGTCTCTCGGGAGGGTCGTCCCTGCAGAGTGCGGTCTCAGGGGGCCCTGTGGCCACTGTCCGCCTGCGCTTCAGCATTTCTGCTTCACAGCAGGGAGCGGGAGGCAGGGAGCACGGCTGACGAGGGGCAACGGGCAACCAAAGGCCCACGGGCTGGAACTGCAGCCCTGGGGGTGTGGAGAAGGGTCATCAGCTCACTAGCAGGTGCCGCAGCCAAGGGGAAGGAGAGAACGAAGAGCTCGTCTGGGACAACCAAACCCCCCTGGAGCAGCAGGAGATGCTGTGAGCAGCACGGTCAGACGAAACCCCGCAGGGGAGGCACCGATCAAACCCTGCACACGGCCCCGCGCACGGCACAGAGCCGCAGCCGGCTGCGGGCTGCGCCGGCACGGGGCACCCCGGCACTTCCCATCCGATCTGCTGCCCCAAGCACAGACGGCCCGTGGGGTAACGGCTGCAGACCCAGACGGGGCAGTAAACCCGCGGAAGCCTGTCCAGGCCAAGGGCTGGGTTAAAGCTCTGGCTGGGGCTTCCTGCACCAGACCCCGCCACTGGTGACGGTGGGTACCTCGCTGCCCACCGCTCCCAGGCACACACAGCTGTGGGCACAGACACCCCGCACACGTTGAACCCACCCAGTCCTGCTCCCGTCACACCGCGATGTCACCGGTGGGATTGGCAAACAAGGCAGAGGGAAGGCCAGGGAATCCCTCCCGAACGAGGCCCACAGTTCCCGCCTCACCCGGCAGAGCCACAAGCACCCGCTCGACAAGGAAAACTCCCCGCAGCTGCTCAGCCTGCTGGGTGTCCCCATCCACCCTCTCCAGGACAGACCAACCGAGCGGCGATTCCACCTTCTCATCTGTCTTTTCACTTCTCACTGAGCTGCCGCGTGAGCTCTGGGCAGCCCCCAAGCAGAGCCGACCCGCTGGGCTGGGTGGCTACAAGCCCCTACTGTGGGGAGATTCCCTGTTTTACTGGGAGGCCAGCAACTGCCTGGGGCTGCTCAGCCAGCGGGGGAACGGGTCCATTTGATCGTCACTCATTGGGAAGGGAAGGCCAGGCCAGGCCAGGACACGAGCAGAGCCTCGGGGTACTGCACCTCCAAGGCCCTGATGCCCCGTCCTGCTGCGTGACGGCAGGGAGAAGTGCCCAGTGCCTGCGGTTACTGGCGCCTGTGGCTACTGGCGCCCGCGGTTTGGTGGGTGACCCCAGCCCTGAGGTAAAGGAGAGGGGACGGGTAAGCGCCGCCGAGGGGATGCTGCCTGCCCAGCCCTCAACCAGTACATTTGCGGGGTCCGATCTGCTCCCCCAGGCCCATCAGACCCCAAGGGAGCAGAGTCGGGAGACAAGGACTGGCCATCGCAGTGTTTCGGGCCGACAGGGGGATCGCTCCAGAGCCCTGACCCACACTGCTCCCGCGAGAAGCTGGGCCAGCAGGGGCCAAGGGGTCCGTTAGCGGGGTGAGCGAGCCCGGAGTGGGCCAGAGGTGCGTGTTCTCCGGGGAAGACAGTGCGTGAACCCTGGCAGTGAAAGTGACTCCGAGAGAGATCGGTTCCAAACATGCTACATCTCCATTGAAAACGAACAAAAACGAGTTTAAAAAATAAAATAATATTATATATATATATATTTATATAAATGAAAAGCTATCGACTAGCAGCAACGGTTCTAGAGATATCTTAGCACCAAGACCAAGGGCAGGGGGTAACGGGGGAGAAAGGAAAAGGTTCAGTGTTGCTGATACCACCGTCATGTTTCCAAACAACACACAGCTTGGCACAACGCTCGTCCCCTCCGCGGGGGAAGCGGGACCGTGTCGCTCGGACACCTCCCGCGGCTCCTCCCGCGACGGCGCGCTCGGGTCGGTGCTGTCCATGCCACATCAGCGGGGCAAGGCACTAGCATCTGTGGAGTTTTTGCACCTTGTTTGTTTGCGGTTTGGTTTTTGTTGGTTTGTCTTTTTTTTGCTTTTTCTAACCTGAAGTGATACCGTGGGGCTGCCTGGAGCTCGTCTTCTGCAGGAGAACAAACCGCCGACGAGCTCCGAGCCCACGGAACAATCTCTCTGTGATGGAAGGTGCAAGTCCCCCGTTCACATTGCAGCCGGACTCCGCACCCCTCCTTCGGGAAAGGGGGAGCAGGAGAGGGGCAGGGAATGCCTTCCTCCTGCTGCTGCCGCCAGGCTGCCGTGCCGCGGAACATGGAACCTTGGTCACAAGAGAATCTGTGTACACGAAGAGAATCCAAGGGAGCTTGCATTGGTGGCTCCTGCCGCCGAAGGCGCGGCAGGCTCTTTTGCCTTTCACTCGTTCCAGAACAGAACACAAACAGAACAGAAAACCCACAACAATCTAGGATTATAAAGACAGAGTATAAATAATGTAAATTAGAATAGAACTTTGTAAAGCCACTGAATCTCGGCCTCGGAGGCGGCTCGTGACTCGTCGGCTGTCTAGCTTCCACAGCAGCCCTGGTTTCGAGTGAGTAGTTGTGTAGATATATATCTCTCTATAGATCTCCTACAATATAAAAATAGAAATGCAAAAATCTTCCCCCTGCCTTCTCTACTTGCTATGTTATAGTCTGCACGTGACAGCGTGTAATCGTCTGGGAGGGTGGGAGACGGGTACTACCGGCTACCGTCGGAGGAGCTGAAAGCCGAGTGTTACTCTACAGCCCGGAAGAAGGGAGAACTGAGAAAGGGGCGTCACAGTTTAGTGGAGACGTTGGTGTCTGAACCAGAAGAGAAGCCCCCCGGCCTCTCCTTTCCCCCCCCCACCTCCGTGAGGGCGGCAGGGCCGGGGGGCCGCACAAACACACGGGATGCTCCGTGGGAAACCAGAAATCTGACAGTCATCAACAAAAGGCTCAAATGGCTCAATAACGGCAACGGACAACGGAAAGAGAGGCAGAGACTCAAACCGAGAAGAGGGGGAAACAACCGACCGACCGACCAACCCGGAAACAAAACAACAGACAAAGAACAACCCAACGAACCGACAACACACAAACAGGGGCAACGGCCGGGAGGAGGAGGCTGCCAAAGACCCGTCGTCTTAGCTTATGGATCGTCAGGTTTGGACATGTAGAGTATGGCCCCAGCACATGCTTCTAGAGAAGGAAATGTTGCCACCTACACTGCAGCTGCCATGGTTGGAGACGCCAGTGAAATGTCTAAGACATCGTCTCGCTCCTTAAACTTCTGCTTAGCTTCTATCAGACGCACTTCGTCTTAACTTTTAAATTCTCAGTGTGGGTTTCTCCTTAATATATAGAATATATAGACTTTTATATATTATAGCAAAGTTTAGAGTATAGAGATTTAAAAAAACTATTCAACAGCTTTTCTGATATGAGGCAGGGTTCCTCCTTCCTAGATGTCGGGGTAGAACTCAGAGCCATGGTCCACAGTCTGCAGCATCGGCTTCTGGTCGAGAGACGACATCCTGCTCAGCATCTCGGCCGACAGCGCGTAGCTGTTGCCCGACTTCTCCTCGAACCAGCTATCCAGCGCCCTTTTGCAGTCGAAGCTGGCGATGGGCGGCCCGTTCACGGCGATCGTCAGGAGGTCGCTGAGCTGCTCCAGCGTGAGCCGCGAGCGGTTGTTCTTGCGCACCCTCTGCAGGGCGTTGCGGCCCTTCTCGCAGCAGGCCGACGAAGTGGGCAGCACTTTGAGGATCTGAACGATTTTGTTGAGGAGGGGGAATCTCTGTTTGTATTTACAGACGTGACCGAGCAAGTCTTTAAAGCCATTTTTGGTATAGTAGTCCACCTTGAGCTCTCGCCACTCCATCAGCAGACTGCCGCGGCTGTCCGTCCCCTCCCTGCAGACCTCTCTGGAGAACGACGGCACCGCCTCCAGGTGTTCGAAGATCTGCACCATATCCTCCTTCCCGTAGCTCATGAGCTCGTCGGTGCTTCTGGGCCAAGCCGCGAGGTCGAACACCTGACAGGCCTTCACGAAAGTCCGGCTGCGCGAGTCGAACCTCTGGGCGAGGATCACCTGGGTCTTCTGGCAGATCTTCTCTCTGATTGACTGGAACTTGGCTTCGGCCACCCGCAGGTTTTTCACGGCGATGCCGTTAAAGCTTTCGCGGAAGTTCTCCTCGAACTCCTGCAGGTACTCCCCGGGCGAGTCTGCCAGCCGGCTGATCTCCTGGATGGCCTCCTCTATCTTATCGTCCACCTGCGACACGAGCAGGTACTCCCCCTGGAAGACGTAGGCGAGACGCGACAGCACGGCGATCACGTCCAGCAGGAAGTAGATGAGTTTGATGGACTGGTAGTCCATCAGGAACTGCAGAAGGGCCAAGGCGATGGCAGAAGCATCCGCCCTTTGGGTTTGGCCGCTGACGTCTTTGAGGTGGGCCACGACCTCAAGGTAATCCTTGATTAGGGCGTTGAGCACGTTCTGCTCCCCAATGATCCACTTCACCGCTCGAATGTCCCCCAAGAACTCGGTCTCCTCGCAGAGAGTGGCGGCAGTGACCCTCAGCTCACACATGAGTCGGGGAGAGTAACGGTAGAAGCTGAGCAGCTGCTTCAGGTTGTTCTCCAGCTCCTCCAGGCACGGCAGCTCCTTCCCACTGATTGCGTCCAAGATTTCCAGGTGGGGCCTGTGCACCATGAAGGGCAGGCAGAGGAGCCAGGGCAACGTCTTTCTGATTGTCATGAACAAGTTGGCTCTCAGGCTGGCGGTAACGTTAGCACCGTCCACTCCCAAGCCTATAGTCGGCTTCTCGTCCTGCAGCCGTATTCCCAGGCTGGAGAAGGCCCTGTCCAGCGCTTGGAGGTAACTGTCTGTGGTGGCAAAGCCCAGCTCCTGAAGGGACAGGAATTCGGTCGCCGGCGGCCCATCGCTGCTGGTGTACTGCACGTAAACCGCGACCGTGTCCGCGAGGACGTCGTCGCTCTGCCCGTCCAGGATGATGCTGAGGAATGGAGACTGCCGGATGCGTTCAACCAGGTCCTCTCGAAGAGCGCGGGCGATGTGGTGGATCAGGATCTGGCAGTCTCCCTCGTTCATGTACTGATCCACCACCTTGAGTTCACACTTCCTCAGGAGCTCTGCCAGCGGCCGGAAGTCATAGTAGGGCCGTCCCTCGAGGGCCAGGTGGTAGGCCGTGTTGAAGAGCAGGGTCATGTTCCGGCACATCTCTTCGGTCTTCTCCGGGTGCATCCTGAGCTTGTACAGCTGCAGGCACTTCTTGTGGAGGTTGCTCTGGCTGTGAAGCTTTATCGTGTGGATCTTGAACTGCTTGGAGCCAATGATGAAGGCTGAAGTCCGAGAGGATTGCACCGTGTACTGCCTGCAGACGTGGCACCACATTTCATTCAGCGTCGGGGAGTACCGCAGAAACCAGAACTTTTTAAGCCACTCTTGCTTGAAGCGCCGTATCCTCCGGCCCGTCGCAGAAGACATCTTGGAAGGCTCATCCGTAGCAGCAATCATGTCATTGGAAACCGATTCATCAGCAGAATCCACTTCCTGGTCGTCGTCCTCCATGATGGTGGGGACGGAGATGATGCCTTCGGAAACTGTTAAGAAACAAAAGGGGAAAAACACGGTTTTTGCCACGTTGCTAGAGAGAAGCTTCGTGCTGGTGACAGTAGAGTGGTGCCTGATGGGCTGGCCACAGCCTCCTCTCTCCTGCCCACAGTGCACTACAAATTCCAGCCACTGCTCTGAAGGACAAATGAATCAACATTCCTGCACATGAACTCAGACTCCAATGCGCAACAAGGAATCAACGAACTAGAGACTCATCAAGGTTGGAAGAGATCTCCAAGATCATCAGCCCAACACCACCAGGCCCACTAAGCAGCGCTTCCAAGAACACAGAAGACAGGACTCTGCGTCCCAGCCACGTGCACAAAACACAGCGGGACCCAACCTGTGACGGCTCCTCGCTGCTCGCCAGCCCACTCCTGGAAGAAACCAAACGTATCTTGAGAAGGGGACACAAGGCTGAGTTAAGGCAGCGGAGGAAAGCGAGAGGCTTCCAACCACGTCGCTTGGGACATCACGTCACACGCAAAGAGCGCGCGGTTCAGCGCCAGCAGAGTCCCTCGGACTCTCTCAGCTCCCGCTGCAAGAGAAGGCATCACAAATACAGCAAACAAGCCGTCTGCAATGGAATGTCTCTTTTATTGGCAGTGCATCAGCGGTTACAACGGCAACAAGTTGTCATACAGAGTCTTCCCCAGACAGTGCTTTCCAGTGTGCCCATGGCTCTGGCAGCTCCTGGCCCGCCGGGTCACAGCACCTGGCAATGAGCCCTCCACAGAGCCACGAGTTCACCTGAATGCTCAGAGCAAATGGCTCTAGGGAGGTACACAGCACCCAGGCACCTCACTACTCTCCTTAGGCAGGGGTTGGAGAACGCTGCTACTCGGCAGGGCTTACCTGTGGGGTCTGAGAACTCTTGGAGCTCGGGTACCTGGGGCTGGAGCATGGGCGGCTCGGGCAGCTTCCCAGATCTCAGCATGTCCAGCTCGGCCTGCAGCTCGCGGATCTTCTTCTTGAGGCGGATGCAGTTGGGGCAGAAGGAGGTGGTGGGGAGTTTGTGGGAGTTGCCTTGCGCAGAGGCCAGCGACAGCTCAGTGGGGCTGTCTGCTGTGAGCGACAGGGGCTCTTCTTCCTCGTCTTCGAAGATGCCCCCCTCTGTGGCTGAGCTGAAAGAGGAACCGTGGGGGCCCTTCCATCCCCCCTCGCCCCGGCTGCTGCAGAGGGTCAGGGAGCCGTGCTGCATGGCACTGCCGCACTGCTCAAAGATGTCCTCAGCTTCGTACTTCGACACTCTTCTGATGGACAGCGGCATGCTCGTCGCCAACTGGTTTTCCTCGAACTTGGTGGACTCCAAGGAAGCCTCCAGCACGTCTTTGAAGATGAGGTCAATCTTCTTTTTCTTGGTCTGGGCGTGCGACTCCCCCTCGTCACAGCTGCGCTTGTAGGGGCTCTTGCCCTGCTTTGAGGAGGGCAGCTGGAGCAGCCCCCTCGCGTCCTCCTGACTTTCCACATTCTTTTCTGACTTCTCCCTCTGCCACTTCTTGTCTCCTGCAGAGGAAAAGGAGGGGTGGGGATTATCACTGGGAACCCAACAACCTCCCTCAATCTAAACTTCAAACGAAAAAGAACAAAAAGGCAGGTGAGGCCCCCGCAGGTCTGCAGGGACTGGTGCAAACCCGGGAGCTGACACGACCCGGAGGAGACCGAGGCCCGCGAGAGGAGGAGCCCTGCTAAGGGGCACATCAGCCAAAGCAGAGACCCTCCTGGGTAGCCACAGCGGAGTAGGACCCACACACTTTGCAGAGAAGAGGAACTACAGGCAGCTTGTGTAACCTACGGCAAAACCAACCTGCGCTAGGAGACTGCAAGCTGAGTGACTGACTGACTGCCATGAACCCAACACCCACGGCTGCCCGAAGGCCTGCGTCTGGTTTGACTTGGTAAAAGGTATCACTTGTCTACAGCAGCGCAGAGAGAGATCCAGACCGTTCCATGACAACCCCAGCGCCCCCGCACAGCGTCCGCAGCCCCTCTGCTCTCACTCCCTTTGGAGGCTGCTCCAGAAGCGCAGAGGTCGAGGAGTGAAAAAATACCTCGTGCCCTTAAACCCCAAGGCAGTCACCGCCGACTGAGCTACAGCGGGCGAGTGCCCTCCACCGAGGGGACAGGCAGAGCGTGGCCAGCCAGCGATTTAAAAAACAAAACAAAACTGCTAACAGCAACCTCACACAAACTATTAACTGCTTTAAAAGAAAGGGAATAGCCAGATTTCCTTACCTGGACATTCAAAAGACGATAGGTCTGGCTCAATTTCCATCTTTCTTCTATCTTGTAAATAACTCCAAGCATTGGTGGCTTCCCAAACAAGACGCTGCTTTATGCTGATTGGGGGGTTTGTTTGCTTTTAAAGTGTATTCATGCTTTCGTAAGAGTTATGGAGCACAAGCTCCTGTCCCCTCTCTAAGGAGAGCAACACTATGGATGCAGAAAAGATGCAAGACTCGAAACAGTTAGAGTAAGGCACCGTCACAAGGGCTGGCCCAGATGGTGGGGGGTTTGCACAGGGTCTGGGTGCTGGGCTGGCGGGGCCTCCGCAGCGACTCCGTAACAACAGCTTGTTTTCAGTACGCTGACAAGAACCTCTGCGGGGGGAGTTTGCCCTGCTGCTTCCCCTGGTGTGGGCTAGCACAACCCCTGGCACACGGAGGGATTTAGGGAACAAGTTCTTCTGCCATCTCAGTGGCTTTTTCCCCCCTGCCACCCCCCTAGTTCAGCCCTACAGAAACGCTACAAATCACAAGAGCACCCCTCATACTACTGGTCTCAGGTCCACTGATGAGACGAGCAAGAACCTACCAACAGAGCCAGCACTGAGCACCAAGCTCTTTGTGAGCTAAGCAACGTGCTGCTTCGCCCATCTGCAGGGGTTCAGAACCTTTTAAACACAGACTATCTTGGCAGTTCCTGGTGCTGCTGCCTGAGCAGAGCCAGGGCCCTCCCAGCTCAGCCTGTGACAGCCCTCCCAACTCTGCCTCTGGCCTGAGTGATGCTCTGCTTTAGCCACGTCTCTGAACTTCTCTTGCAAGCGCAGGCTGAGCTCAGCTTGCACAGGATAAGCTTGCTGAGACGCAGGCAGCACCACACAGCTTTCTGCCTGAGTGTGGTGGGCTGTGGCGGGTCCTGAGAAGTCCCAAGGCAGATCTTCACCACAATCCCCCCTCCAGAGCAGCTCCTCCGCCTGCTGTACTTTCACAAGGTCTTAAACCACCGGGACAAGCACCACGTGCACAGAATGCAGCAGGGTCACCGCAGCCGGGACCTAATCACTCAGTATTGTTCGGTAACATCAAGTAGCACCTTCGTACCCTGGTCCATGCAGGGGTGGCGACTGCCAAGCACAGCCCCCCAGAGGTCACGCTGCAGACACAGCAGCCCCGAGGTGATGGAGGTCACCGGCTGTTTCAGGACATATTGTCCGCTCCACGGCTAAAGAGGAGACACCTTTTACCAAGTCAAGGCAGTGACAGCAGCTGGGTAACAACACGTCTGGGAAGCCTAACCAGAGACTTGTATTTGGTGTGGCTGCCCATTCCGTGGCTAGAAATGCCCTTCCATAACTTTGGGTCTCGATATCACGTAGACAAACGGGAATTTCTGCCTCCCTCTAAAACTTCCTGCTCCGCTGGAGCCCCTCCAAGCTAAAGAGCTGCTGGTTTGCTCCAGCAGGGCTACTCGTAGCAGTTTTTATGGGGGGAGAATCGGTCACAAGCTCACAGCCTCGGCTACGCTGCACACGCACTCAAGGTTGTGAGACTAAGGAGCCTCTAGCTGATGTTGTGCTGATCCCAAATTATCTTTCTGAAGAAAGAGGAGATATTAAGTGAGGAAAACGGACACACAAACACACCGACGCAATCTCTGTCACATGAATCCAGCGCAGCTCCGCAAACCAGCTGCTCGGCCAGAAGGAAACCCAAGGGCTGCCTGCGGGACCACCAGCCTGGTGGCCTGCGGCCAGGCGGGCCTGTGACAGAGTGGCTCCGCAGTCCCAGGCGTCGCAGCCAGCACACAGGCAACACGACACAACACGGCACACGACACGACACGGCACACGACACGACACGGCACGTTTCTGTCCTCCACCAACCCTGTGACAGCGCTTCTACTCTTGTCCTTGTCCACCCGTCCATGCGCGCCAGGCAGAGCGCCCACCAGAGCTGCCCTGCTCCTGCGGGTGCAGCGTTCCACGAGCTGCCTGTACGTCACTGCCTGCCTCACCTACCGCACTCATCTCACGAGTGAGGCAGCCCCAGGGGTGGGGATCGGGGTGGACATGGAGGGCACTCACCGCTCGAGAGGTTCCTGTTGATGGTCTCCTGGGACATGCTGTGCAGCCGCTTCATGTAATCGTCGCTGTACCACACCCGCAGCTTCTCCCCAGGGCAGATGTCCCGGCACGCACGGAAGTAAATCCTCTCGCTGTGCTGGAAGGCCATCAGGTTCTGCTCCCTCTCCTCCCGGGAGATGACCACATACCTGAGGACAAGGTGATAAGGTGTGAAGCACAAACTCATTCTGTGTCCCCCTTGCAGCAGAATGACAACCACAACGAAGCCAGAAGGACCCCCAGAGAGAGCCAGTGACACAGGCAGACTAGGGAGCGTGGGGAGGATACGTGATGGTGGAGACGCTGCCAGCGATATGGGACAATGATCACAGACACTGGAGGACCACCGAGCCAGCAGGTCTCTTTCTGCTGGGGAAAAGATGACAATTATGCACCTCCAACTGCACCACTGCCAGCAGCAGGGACACAGACACTCACGGGCAGAAATGTCTTTGCCCAGTGATGAAAACAGAGACTTCTGGACTCCCCCACATAGCCACTGCACATGCCAGGGGCTCCTCCTTCTTCTCACAAACACCGAGAACATGGCAGGGTCCCTCTGCCTGTCCCTGTACCCAGAAGACCATCTTCCCTCTCAGAAGACACCCAACTTTGTGACCTCTCCCTTCAGACAGGCAGAATGGAGACTGTCACACAGAATCACAGAACATTAGGGATTGGAAGGGACCTCGAAAGATCATCCAGTCCAGTCCCCCTGACACAGCAAGATCCCTTAGATTCAGTCACACAGGAACATGGCCAGGCGGGTTTGAAACATCTCCAGAGAAGGAGACTCCACAGCCCCCTGGGCAGCCCCTGCCAGGGCTCTGGCACCCTCCCGGGGAACAAGGTCCTTCTCACACTGATGTGGAACCTCCTCTGCTCCAGCTCACACCCACTGCCCCTTGTCCTGTCACTGGGTGCCCCTGAGCAGAGCCTGGCTCCGTCCTCCTCACACCCACCCTTCACACATTGATCAACATCCATGGGGTCACCCCTCAGGCTCTTTTCTCCCAGCTCCAGAGCCCCAGCTCCCTCAGCCTTCCCTCAGCAGGGAGATGCTCCCCTCCCTCCATCATCCCTGTGGCCCTGCGCTGGCCTCTGTGTCCCTCTGGAGCTGAGGAGCCCACAGCCGTCAGGACTGAAACACACGCTGGTGCCCATAAGAAAAAGCCTGGCTCTCAGGAGCCCAGCGGGGCAAACCCCGAGCTAGGCCTGCGGGCCCAAGGGAGCCCAGCAGTCCACTGGGGCACAGCAATCGCTGTCTGGGCACAGGATTTATTTTCCTGCTTTAAAGCAGCAGAACCTGAGCCTGGCCCAGGGGGCTACTGGCCGCTGAGGGAACTGAGAGGAGAGGGAGAGGCCGGGTGGGCGGCTGCCCTCACCCCCAGAGGCCATGGCTGCCCAGGCCTGGTCAGACCAGGCCCAGCGGCCACCAACAGGGCCCCGTACAGCCCCCTAGAGCAGGACAGGCTCTAGAGCAGCACAGACCCCAGGGTGGCTCGGAGCGGTTCACAGCTCAAACTTGTCCTTCCCTTACTGCCTCACAGGTACTTCCTCAGCTCCAGAGAGCGGCCAGCGCTGCCTGGAAGCGCCCCGGTGCCCAGCCACGCGCAGGCCCGGGCGCCCACAGCCGCCCCCAGCCGCCCGCCACCCGGGGCCCAGGCACAGGGGCCACCAGGGCGCCGGCACCTCCCGCGAACGCAAGCCACAGGCAGAAACCACAAGACGAGTCCCCAGTGAGGGACTGTGGTTGTCTGCGACGGCAGATCACCCCACAAGTCGCTCAGAGCTCCCCCAGACACCACACAGGACCCTGGGTCCCTTGGGGCTGGGGTCACCTCATTCCCCACCAGAGCCCTTTCTCCATCTCTAGACAGGCTGTTCCTGCTCCTCTCCCGAAGGAGGGTGCAGCTTCTGCTACTGACCGTTGCGGCCACCACACTCTTGACAGGACACACCAGCCCCTGGGCCTCCCTTCCTACGACTGGTTCCAGCTCTAAGTCCAGCCTGTGTCCGGGGGCTCCAGCACATCTGCTGCTGTGCACAGCGGGATCATCATTCCCACTGTGCAGCCTTCACCTGCAGATCTGCCCGAGGCTGGAGCTCTCCTGCCCTTAGAAACCTTCCAGCAGCAGCCAAGAGCCACCTGTCCCCTCCCAACGCCCAGCACCAGAGCTGAAGGAGACAGGGTGCTGCCAGGGATGGGTGCCTGGGACAGGCACGGCCAGGCAGATGCTCGTTCTGTGCACAGACGGGCAAGGTCCGCCACACAGAGCAGCTTCCTGAGGGACCATGACCTCTAGGGGAAGGTGCAAGTTGCGAGCACCCTCAGGGCAGGCACAGCCACCCACAACTGCTCCTGTTCCTGAAGACAGACCCTTCCGTATCTTGCCCAGCCCCTGGGGTGAGCCAGGCTCATGAAGACTTCAGATTCCACCCAGCACCAGCCCCTGCACCACTGGAGAACATTTATGACCCACCTGCAGCTACTGGGACTTGAATCACTCTCTTGCTCCACAGGACCACCCTTCCCAGTCTCTGCAGCTAGCAGCGAACCCCTCCTTGTCCCCCTTTTCCTTAAGCCACAGCCTGCTAAGGACATGGAACTGCCATGTTTTGGGATGGCCCAGTGAGCATCACCCGAAAAACCTCAGGGACTGCTCCTCCATGGGAGAGGCACGGGGCAGCCAGGAGAGACAGTGAAGGAGGAGGAAGGTCAGCCCCATGGCTGGAGCTCAGGCTCCTGCCCCACACCCCTCAGGATCTGAGTCCACATCAGGCACAGAGCCCAGCAGGAGATGCCACAGTGTACTGTACCCACACATCCTGCCGAGCACGCCAACACCAGGAGACCCAGCGCAGGCCAAAATGACACGAGAGAAACAAAACAGTGACTCGACAGCGGCTGACTTAAAACTCGGATATCCATTTATTGCATCGTTAACAAAAATACTTCAGAGGAGAGGATTTTCAGCTCGTACAAGGCGGGGACGCGGGGCTGAGCGCAGCGCTTTGCTCCAACACAGACACTGACTTAGCAGGCGGCGCAGCCACAACAGAAAAGCCACTTCAGCGAGGGTCTGTGAGGGGCAGGAGGGACGTCCCCACGCAGGAAACTGGGGCAGCCATCAGTGGGTTCACAGCACACGGAGTTTCCTCCTGGACAGCTCTGCATCGGGGCTGCCCCTCTAGACTGGTCTGTGCGGGCAAACTGATGGCAGTGTCAATGCCAACCCCCTCCAGCAGACCTGAGGGCTCCCAGAAGGGACCCCAGAGGGGCTAATCCTCCTACCAGTACATCTGCGGGAGAACGTCAGCAGGGACTGAATGGTATAAAAATATAACAACTATCTAACAGACAGCGACAGCAGCAGCAGCACTGTGTTGACTCAGAAAGCCTTGAGAACATTTCTCTCATTCATAAATCAGACCCACTTCTCCCAGATTTCCTGACCTTCCCTTCGACTGAGGGCAGCCCGCGACTCTTGCGAGCACAGACGTTACAGCAGAAACAGAAGGAGGTCCTCGGAGGGAGGCGTGCGAGTCCTGTGCCCTGCTCTGGCACCAGCACTACGAGGAATGTCCTCTGCACGGAGCCAGCACAGGCTGCTCCTCAGAAAGGAGGCTCTTCTCCCTGCCGGACCTCTGCTTCCCTGAGCAAGGGCCTTTCACCCCACCACGACAAATAAATTACAGACATCACAGGACAAGGAAAAGCGGGTCAGGAGCCACAGTGGGCTCTCTGGAAGAAAGGCCAGTGCACTCTTCTTCCAAAGGAGAGGTCGGACAGAGGAGATCCTTCAAGATCCCACAAAACAAGCAGCCCCTCCACTGCCAGCACCCAGCCCCGCTGAAGTGCATACAACATGTTCCTGTGGGATCTGCTCTAGGGGAACCTGCTCTGCAGGGGGGCTGGAACAGATGATCTCCAGAGGTCCCTTCCAACCCCTCCCATTCTATGTTTGCATGAGCCCTCTGGCCAAGGACCTCCTGTAAGGCAGCAGCTGTGTGTGTGACAACCCTCCCCTCAGGAGAGCAGGTCGTGATCGCAGTCCCCACTTTGCAGAGATGGGGCAGGTGCAGATCAACGAGAAGACAGATGTGCTGTGGAAAAGCTGCCACATACTTTGTCACCACCTGCAGCGACACCATTAAAGCCTCAAGGTTGTATGTGGGAGCCCTGTGCATCACTAAAGCAGCTCCAGCGTCCTACCTCCGCTCTGCCCTGCCTCAGCGTGCGCAACGAAAGCAGCAGGAAGCCAGCAAGTCTGAACCTTCACCCTGCAGTGCTGGGAGCCTGGGCTGAGAGCTCTCCATGGCTACAGGAACCGGGCAGATCCCACCGTAAACAGAGAACGTGACAGAGACCCCACTCTAAGTAAGTGCTAAGTGCTGAGGTTGGCAGAACTAGAGATACAGACCCAAACTGTCCCTGAGGTCAGGAGCAGCCCCCCGTGTCCTCCCTGGCGTCTGTGCAGTCTCTCACGTTTGGAGAGGAGCGCGAGGTGGCTCGGAACCATAACGTGCAAGGAAAGAGCAGGACACTCTTTAACCGTGGTGGGATAGGACATTAACTGCTGGCAGGGGCTTCAGACCCAACTCTAGGATGTGCCCGTGGTCCTGCGGGATCCAGGCACGCAGCGGTCTGACACCTCAGCGCTCAGCCCCGTCCTCCCTGCTCTGCTCAGGCCCCAGAGCTGTGCCAAGTCACAGGGGCCCTGGCCTGCCCACTGCTGCTGAAGGTGAGGCCAAACCAACAAGCAGTCAGCATCTTTAGCTCAGCACAGCGCGGGAGGACGACAGAAGGGCAGCAGCAGGGTGAACCTGTGATTGCAAAGGGAGCTCTGTAGAGCACTGCCCCAGCAAACACAGTTTCACGGGCAGGAAAGGAGACCCAGGTAAGGAGCCCTATTGCATCTCTCAGCTTACAGGATGCTTGAAGCAGGGGGAAGCCAGCGCAAACTCCTAATCTCTAGGAACAAGAGTGTCCTACGTCCCAAGCTCCATAGGCTCTGCAGTTCCTCTTTGCCTTTGCATAGTGCCAGCCCTGCCATTCAGCTGCCATAACTCACACAGCTCTGCCAGTTAGCAGGGGAGGGATGGGCTGGAGCGGCTCCTGACCCTTCCCATAGAGAGGTGTGCACAGAGAGGCCACGGAGCAAGCAGCAGCTTGGGAAGGGTCACCCTTCCCTCCTCACATGGAGCAGCCTAGAGATGGTGTTTTCTCTTCCGTGACCTGGTAGTCCGTGCAGGGGGAGTCTGCTCTGGGGGGGTTTGGTCAGACTCTGTGCTGGGCTCAGGGGGCTGTTTTGAGCAAGCTGCTTGCAGCAGGGACCCCTGCATGACACCAGGACCCTGTGTCCTGCAGAAAGCCTGGACCCCATCCCGGATTTCCGCCAGGGCCTGGCACACCTGGCCCAGCTGGCTGGTGAGGTCGGCCATCCTCTGACCGATGGCACACATGCTGTCAGCCATGTCCCTGTGGGCAGCCACCAGCTCCTGGCAGAACTGGCCGAACAGCTCTGTCTGCTGCAGGTGCGACTGGAGAAGCTGCCGGTCCACGCTGGAGAGGGCTGGGCTCCTCGTGCGGGGCCGCGGGGCTCTGGAGGACGAGGCGTTGTGCAGGGACGGCCGGTGCAGCTCCTGCCTTTGGCTGGTGGCTTCCGAGTGCTCCGAGGAGGAAGATGTGTGGAGGAAGGAGGGTCCGGAGAGCTGGCTGGCTCCTGCTCCAGCCCTCTGCAGCGATGAGAAGCAGCGCTCCCGAGAAGTTCCAGGCAGCTCTTCGTCTTCGTCACCTAGAACAGAAGAGGGAGCGTGAGTGATTGATGTGCAGCCCCTCACAGCCCCGGACCTTCGTTTCACGGTCTCTCAAAGCACAAGGCAAAAGGGCTCTGGCCTCCCCCAGCTCTGCCAGCTGAGACAAGCCTGTAGCTCCTGATGCGCGACCCGACATGCAACGTGCTGCAGGGTTAGTGTGTCTGGGTGACGGGCTTGGCCACAAGAGGAGGAGAACCCAGCGAGCTGAGGAGACATCCGAGCTGCCACAGTGCCCTGTGCCGAGCATCACTCAACGCTGCAACACAAACCTGCTCCAGAGAGCAGCAGTGACCCCCCCTGCCCCACAGCCGTAAGCAGCTAGAACACTCCAAAGGAGGGACAACAGCTCCTGGCCTTTGGTCCAGACTCAGAACACCCTGGCACACTCGGTTCTTTGAGCCGAAACCTGCTCCCACCTCGTTTCTGTGCCGAGAAGAGCACAGACAGAGGATGTGCTCGCCAAGCCCGCACCGCACACCCGGCTGTGGCCTGGCAGCGCTGGGCTAACAGGCAGGCAGGACCTGTATTCACCGGGCAGAACCAAAGCAGAACAGCGTGGAGAAGTTCTCGTTAGTCTGACAAGCACCTAGCGATGGGCCAGCCTGCAGCTACAGGCCCCTCAAGAGCAGGAGGTGATCCTTGACTTGTTGCAGCTACCTCCTCGCACAGGCTGTGCTGGTTTCACCTCCAAAACAGCACACCTGGCTTCCAAGAGAGATGCAGAGAACAACCAAGTCCCACTGTGTTGGCTCTTGAGGGTTTCTGCCCTTGCTTTCCCACTAACCACACTGCTTCAGGCATAAGACCTAACGCGGCAGGACAGTGCCAGCCCTCAAGTGTTAGTTGGGTCCTTCCCAGGAAGTTACCCCTTTCTTTCTCTCCTTTGTATCCCCCAAGAGCTCACAGACTGAGAGGCAGCACCTCCACATGAGAAAACTGTGTGTGCTCAGGTGGGGAAAGAACCTGCCCAAAGCTGTTTGTGCGTCAGCACTGGAAGGAGCCTGGGAATCATGAGGTAACAACATTAACTTGGAGAGCAAGGACAGCAGCTCCTTCATGAACAGCGAAGGAGGCACTCGTCGTCATCTACTTTTCTCACAGCAGTTGTGCTGAACCTTCAGAGCTCTGCTGAGAAATGATCAGTGGCCTCAGAGCATGAACAGCCACAACTGCTGAGCCCCCATGGAAGGTCCCCACGTGGTGACCCATTAGTGACTGGCACAAGCCTCAGATTGGCAGCACTGCCCAAGTGTTTGGGTTCCTGCAAGATGAAGAACCCCACATCCTTCACGAACTTCTCTCACAGACTGGAGCAGCTGCACTTCGACTACAGACCTGCAGGATTAGTCCAGACTCCTGAGCCACTGACACAGTGGAAGCTGGCCGATGCCTACCCTCAGAAGACAGCGTGGAAAAGGACTAGGTAGAGAGATTAGGAAACTGACCTCAACTCACAAACAGCCTTCCCTCCGTGGGTCTATCGCCCCACCACCACCAGAGCAGGCTGTCTGAAACCAAACCCAGCAGCAGGAGCTGGCTCGACAGGCACCCAGCACCTCCCAGCGCGCAGCGGGCTCTGCTGGCCTCAAACGCAGGAATGGCAAGCACAGGACAAAGAGGTGTAAGGCCGCAGCGATACTTACAGCTTGTAGACAGGCTGTCAACCACGTCCAGATCCGCTCTCCGGAAGCCGTGCATCTGGCGTGACGAATGCAGCGTCGACTCGATGGCTCTCTCGTGGGCGGTCAGGACGATGGCCGAGGGCCGCCCCGCGCTGCCGGGGCTGGACAGGGACCTCTGCATGAAGGCTAGTTTGTCCTTGGTCCTTCTCTTCATGTCGTCCCATCTGTGTTTAATGTCTTTCACAGACCTGGGGACCTGGCTGACTGATGTGATCTGCCTGGCTATGCCTTCCCAGATCTTGTCCCTGTCAGCGTGGGACAGACGCATGGTCTCCCTCCCAAACAGCATGGCTTCATTGCGGGTCACCTCCGTGACCAGAATGTCCAGTTCTTCCTTGGAAAACTTGGGCTTCCTCTTTCTGTCAGCCATGTTCCTTGGGTTGAACATCCCACAAAGCACAATCGGGTGAGAGGAAATCAGCGCAAAGCACCCCCCTGCATCCAACCGCTTGGCCGGCGGCGCTGCGCCGGGGGCCGCGGGGTTCGGTGGGATCCAGCTCCCCCCTCCCGCAGCAACCTCTCAGCTTTCCTCGCTCGCACCAGCAGAAGGCAGACGGTTTGTTTTCAAGAGGCAGTTTTCAAGCTTAAGGGGAAAAAGCAGCAAGCGAGTGCTCACACTTGGCTTCGCAGGTTCCACGAAGCCTTACGCTTAGCCTGACACCTGACTCGAGGAAGGGAATCCCAGCAGGGCCTCGCCTCGCCCGCAGCACCCTGTGCCCAGAGCTCACAGTCACGTCGATGAATTGGCTCCCGAGGAGCTACTGCTGGAACACCGAGAGTCCTGACCCGGACCTCAGCGCTCCGCCTGGCAACGCGCGCCAGGCGCTTCCACGCCACCCCTGCAACCCGCCACGCACACGGGATTTCCTTCAGAGAGGGGAGGTCTGGCTGAGCCCACGGGCAGCGCATGCAGTTCCCTCTCCCTACAAAAGTGTTTTCCCCAGCACCAGGGCTGCTGCACACTCAGCGTCCCCCTGCTCCACAGCCAGCTCTGGTTTCACCCAGAAACGGTTTCCCATTGTTCTCAGAAGGAATGAGGCCACCCACTTGTTTGTCCTGGCCGGGCTTCGCTGTCCCTGACGCTGACAGGAGCCTGCACCCAGTTCCTGGTGCTTCCAAGGGACAACTCACAGCCTCAGCCTGCTGAGGAGCAGCAGCAGCAGCAGCTCCCCCCAGAGCCTGGTCCAAAGCAGGAGCTGTTACTTTTTTCAGCCACTGCCAAAGGGACCTTTGAAAACATCAGGCCTGACCACAGCCGGACCCACGGAGAACAGAGAGAAGGGGTGAACACTCAGCCAGGGCACCCCGGTGTGCGGGACAGCGTGGGCTGGCGCAAAGCCCACAGAAGAGCTCAGCTGAGGCAGGCGGCTTTGGTGCCGACACAAACAGCCCGCGAAGCGGCCACTACAGGCGAGGAAAGGCCTGCTTGACAGGGACAGGACGGTGTAACACTGGGACTAAGGCATGAGAGTAGTCAGGACAGCTGTGACGCCACGAGATGAAAGACCTGTTGGCTTCCCTGTGACTGAAGGTTTCCTTCTGCTGATGGTCCCAGATTAAGTGAAACCAAAGAGGCTACGACTGTGCTTCAGCTGCCCAGAACCACCAGTGCCTCCGTGTGGTGGGAGCTGACCGCCGCCGATGGCTGCTCTGGGGACTGACAGCGCTGGCTGAAGGAAGGGCCCCTGGGTTGGGTAGAGCCTGCAGGATGGTCTCGGGTGGGATGAGGAAACCTGCTCTCCCCTTCTCTGCAGAACCCACAGCTGCGGCCACTGGCAAAGCTGCAGCAGCGCGGAACCGGCGCCGCCCCAGACAGGGTAATTCCAGCCCACAACCTGGGGGGGACCTGGACACCCAGGCTTCAGGGTTTACACTCATTTTCTCCAGCAAGAAACTTCTCACTTGGGTGAGAAGTGCTGAAGACAGCTTAGGTATTCCAGCAGCAGGCTCGCCACACAGCGCCAACGAGCTCGGGGCGGTTTTAATCACAAACCCAATTAACGCCGGGCTCCCAGCAGGCACGTTAACCTCCTCCACGGGAAAACGCGACGGCGGCCCCCTCAGATCTTCCCGCCTCACGCGAGCAGGGCGTCCCGGGGAGCAGCCCCAATGGTGCCGCGGCCCTCCCAGGGGATGGGCTGTGGGTTTCGGCAGCTCCAGCGCAGCCACGGCAGTGAGCCTGCGAATTCCCAGACCAGCCAGGCGTGAATCAGAACCACAGAGCACTGGGGATGGGAAGGGACCTCGAAGACGCAAGGCAGCTCAGCTACTGCTCGAGAAACACACTGGGGGCACTGCACCCCACAAAGCCCCTCTTCTCCTGGCCTCTAAAAAACAAACACAGGGCTCTTCCCGGGCTCTGAAGCAGCTTTTCTGCAGGGATCCTGCAGTATCACAGAAGCCCAGAGCATCAGGGATTGGAAGGGACCTCGAAAGATCATCTAGCCCAATCCCCCTGCCACAGAAGGATCCCCTAGATCTAGTCTGGTTGAGATCAAACCAGCACACGCACGGTCCTCAGCGGAACATGGAAATGGACTTGGATGTGGTAGTCAAACGACAGAAGCAGTAGCCAGACCTACGAGACGCTGCCACCCCTGAGCCATACCCACCTCCCCAGTGGGTGAGCAGGTCTGCTTTGCAAAGCAAAGCTGCAGCTGTGAGTGACAGCAAAGAGCAGCGTCTGAAACAAACAGAGAGAGCGCTGAGCCCCGCGGCTCCTCCAGGGCAGCTCCTGTCCCGGCGCAGAGCAACCAGGGCACCTCTCCGAGAGCCGTCGCCGAGCCCGGCCAAGGTGCTGCAAGGACCACTAGCCCCAGAGGAGCAGCCTGACACACACGGTGCTGCGGCCACAAGCAGGTTTTCAGGAGTAAGGGCAGAGCGACGAGCATGAGCTGCGCTTTCCCCCAGCTTCACCGTCACCCGGGTCCCACAAAGATCCAGCTCTGAGCAGCAAAACCTCCCTCTGCCCCCTGAGCCTCCCAGGCGCCTGTCGCCCCGCTGTGTGCTCCCTGTACGACCTCGTGCAGCGACACCAGCAGCCCTGGCCCAGGTTTAGCGTATTCCCTCCCTCACCCAGCAGCAGAATTCGTACAGGAAAACGAGACCCTCTGGTCAGCTTTAGGAACCCAAGTGCCCCAACAGCTGCTGCCCCTGGGAAGACTCAAACGGAGCAAAAGCACTGCAAGGAGGTTCGACCAGCTACATCAGTCCTGCACCCACCTGTATCACAGAACTACACAACATGAGGGATTGGAAGGGACCTGGAAACACCATCCAGGCCCATCTCCCAAACACAGGAGGATCCCCTAGATCCAGTCACACAGGAACAGTTCAGGAGGGTTTTAAACGACTCCAGAGAAGAAGACTCCACAACCCCCTGGGCAGCCCTTGCCAGGGCTCTAGCACCCTCACCATGACAAAGGTCCTTCTCACACTGATGTGGAACCTCCTCTGCTCCAGCTCACACCCACTGGCCCTTGTCCTGTCACTGGGTGCCCCTGAGCAGAGCCTGGCTCCATCCTCCTGACACCCACCCTTCGCATATTGATCAACATCCATGGGGTCACCCTTCAGGCTCCTTTTTCCAAGCTCCCTCAGCCTTTCCTCAGCAGGGAGATGCTCCCCTTCATCATCTCTGTGGCTCTGTGCTAGACCCTCTCCAGCAGCTCTGTGTCCTTCTGGAACTGAGAGGCCCACAACTGGACATGAGATTCCAGATGTGGTCTGTACTTCATGGCGTGTCTTCCCCTAGAGAAAACCCCAGGCACCCCGGCCAGAAGTTCATCCCCACAGCTTCATTTTGTATGAAACAACTTCTTGACAACAACCACTCCCAAAATCCACCCCTAAAGCAGGACTGGTCCCACTTGTGGGGGCTCACCCAGCGCATGAGGCACCTCATGCTTTGCCTCCAGCTCAGGAGGCTGCAGGAGTGCCCCTCGCTCTGCACATCTGGACCAGGACTTGAAGCACTGCTGCACCTTAAATGGGTTCCCTTGCTGGAGCAGCTGACAAACCAGCGCCAGCCCCACTCCTGACTCCGAGTCCCGGGTCCGGCAGAGGGAGCGGCAGGGACACGCACCGCTCCTGCCTGAGCTCCAGCAACTCGCTCCACGCTCCTCCTAGCCAGGTGAAGCTGGCCCCACCAGTGACAGCTGCCACAGGCAACTGCTTCAAGCGAAGCCCCCGAAGAAAACAAACCAACACAACCACGGCTTCCACGTCTCATCCAACAGGAAACGACAGCCCGAACCCTCGGAGCAGGGTAACGCAAAGCGCTCGGCAAGTGCCTGAACGTAAGGTCAGAGACAGAAGTGAGGCACCAGAGCGAGACCTGCCCGTGTGTGCAAGAGTGGACAAGTCACCCGGACATCTGTCCTCACCCCAGACACCAGCCGTCCTGCCCACACCCCCTGCGGTTCAATCTGCCCCCAAAGGGTTCTCGCTGCACGAGCCGCAGGACGCGCGCAGGCAGCCCCTTCGCAGAGGGAGCCGCAGTGCTTTGCACAGAGCCAGGAGTGTCTGACGGCCTCTCTCCAGAAGACAGAGCCCCGAGGGAAGGCAGAAGAGAGCTGGACTCACCTCATCCAGTTTGCTTTGGTTTCGTCCGTCCCGTCGATGGATTTGTAGCGGTTGTTCTTATCCACGATCTGAGGAACAAGAGCACAGAGGCTGCTGTCAGCGAGCTGCTCGGGCACCACAGGAACGCCCAGGGCTCTCAAATCATCACATCAGGCCAACAATCTCCACACCATGAACCACAGGCTGCTGCCCTAGGTGCTGACCACAGGGCACCTCCTTCCCACCGGCAGGAATCCCTGGCTGGGGCGTGGGTGCCGCCCACAGGACTGCTAACAGCCGTGGGGCACAGAAGATTAACTCCCCTCCCAGGACGGGGCTGACACACACATTTATCGCTCAGACAGGGGAGCGTGAGCTGGAGCTCAGATCAGCAGCTCTCCATTTCTTCCCACCTACAACTTCAGTTATTACTCAGCCCCCTCATCTCTCTCATGATAATCAATATCTGCCGATCCACTGACATCTCCATCCCCCAGACTAACCAGGGCCTGGAGTGCTGGGATAAAAATACAGGGTCTGCTGCTGCAGTCTGCATGCAGATCAGCTCCTGAGGGACTGGATCTCCTCTTTGCTGGAGCTGTGAGCCCAGCTGGGGAGCCACAGCACCTTGTCTCCTCCGTTCACCTTATCTGCATCCTTCAGCTGCTGGGTGCATGCTTGCCTGCTGCCCGGGTAGGTCAGCAGACCTTCAGAGAGTGGGAAGATGGCCCTCAGTGCCCCTCTGCCCAGCTCTGCTGGGGAGACCCGCCACTCACCAGCCACGAGAAGAACCCTGCAGACTTGTCCTGGCTGGAGATCTGCCCCTCGTACGGCCCGAAGATGTGCCCCTTGGGGATCACCTCGTTCATGCAGCGCACGTCGTTCTCCCCGCTGGGCTCCTTCACCACCTCCATTCCCGGCGGGATGGTCAGCGCTGCCCGGTCCGGGATGCCGACGGGCACAGGGGTGTCGGACACAAACACGGGGGGGCCGTGGTTTGGGCACTCGTCCACGAAGTACTCCTGGCAGGACTCACAGACTGCGGGGCAAGGAGAGCAGGGCTTAGGCTGGGACCTCCCCCCACTGCAGAGACAGAGGCTGGGGGCTCCTTGCATGACCCTGCTTGGCAGCCAAGGACACCCCAAAGCCTTGATTCCCCAGACAGGAGCTAACCCAAACGCCCCTGTACATCCTCACCCCACGCCTGGCACTGAGACAGCCCCGGGGACTCGAGCCTACAGCCTGAGCCGTGCAGGTCTGCAGCAGGACCTGCTCCACCTCCTTCCCAGGACACGCAGGCAAAGCGCCGCTGTCCCCGCAACTGCTGTGCTCAAGCCTTCGGGTTCTCCAGGCTTCTGGGGTTTTCCCAGATGCACTGTCCTGCTCCCAGGAGGTTCCCAGCTCCCTCCCTCCTGCTGCGCCGATACCTCGGGACAGCACAGAGCGTTCCCGGCTCTTGTTTTCCACCCCAAACCCGCAGGTCACTGAGCAGAGGAGAGAGAAGCCCAAACAAGCAGCGTGGCTGCCTCTCCCTTGCCCATCAGACACTTACACCAGAAATCCACCTGCTGAAAGCTCTTGGTCACGATCAAATCCCGCTTCCCTTTCAGTCTCTTGGGCTCCACCTCCATGGACTGTGGCTCGGGCCGGCCAGAGCTGGCGGGGGCACAACAGAAAGCTGGGGTTAACTCCCCAAAGCGCTGGGCTGCACAGACAGGAGCAGAGGCAGCGGGGCCCGACCACTCTTAGCAGAGGAGGGACCCAACTCCCCACCCAACCTCCCAACCGCCGGTACCTGAGACGGCTCAAGGCTACAGCAGGTGGTGGCTGCAGCGAGAGCATCTCCGCACGTGGCTCACACCGGCCCAGCAGTGCGGCACAGGGCACTGCCACCAGCAGAGAGAGAAAGATCTCACCTGGAAGGGTTTTAGAAGCTTCCAGGAGCTCAAGTATATCCCTCCAAACAAGCCTGAAGCTGGGAGGAAGGCACCTCAGAGCAAAAGTGAGCCACGTACCAAGGCTGTCCATACTCCTGGTCCCGGCACGGCGAGCATGCCTCTGTTTTGATGGTCACCATCTCCCCTAAGGAAGCCTGGGTCTGGATCAGACAGTCCTTCAAGTTCTCACTCATGTTCTGAAAAAGAACAAAGGAAGGGTGAAGAAAACTGAGTGGCCAGGACACCACAACCTTCCTCCCTCCCAGCACCACGAGTTGCACAGCCAGTTCTGGACAGGTAACGCAGAACCCCAGAACATTAGGGGTTAGAAGGGACCTCCAAAGATCATCCAGTCCCATCACCCTCCCACAGCAGGATCCCCTAGACCCAGTCACACAGGAACTGAGGGGCCCACAACTGAGCACATGATTCCAGCTGTGGTCTCCCCAGGGCAGAGTTGAGGGGCAGGAGAACCTCTCTCAGACACCTCCCTGCTCCCCACACCACAGCACGGTGCTGGAGGGAAGACACTGCTGAGAGATGGTAACTCAGAGTCAGTCTAATGAAGATTTCTGGAAGGGCCACCAAGCTTCAGAGCATCGCAGCCCGAGACAAGGGACAAAGCAAAGCGCCGCCCGTCTCTGAGCCATCCACACCCACTGCCTGATGACAGGGACTGGCAGTGCCCGGTGGAGGGGCACACGGACCCCTTCTGCCAGGGCAGCTGATGGAAGAGCCCATCCCTACGGCAGCTCAGCTCTGGGCTTCCCAAAGCCCACAAGCCCCTGAGGACGGGAACAGTCTTGTTCCCATGCTCTCTCCGGGCTCAGCACACGGTGCTGGTGCCCCACTGGAGCAGGAAGGAATGTCATTCCCAGCCGCCGCGGCTCCTCTGTGCCAGGGACAAGCGAGCCCTGCTTCCAGCCCAGCTCCTCGTGTGCCCCTGCACAGCCTGAAGACCTTATCGAGCTGGGATGGGGGAAGCACTGGGGAGTCACGCTGCGCCCTGAGGGCCAGGCCTTGGTTGTGCACCACGGGCACCCGGCGGCACAGCACCCGTGACGGGACCTTTCCTCTCAGAACCACCACAGCCAGTCAGAAGAAGGTGAGGGCAGGGAGAGAGGCTTGTGGGAAGCTCCCTGCTGATGCCCCCAGCATCAGCCAGTGCTGCCCACAGGGGCCACCCACCCCTCCAGAGGTGAAGGCAAGGTCTTTCCTGAAGAGCCTGCAGGAGACCAGCTCAGGAGGGCCCACGTCACAAAGCAAGGAGAGGTGGGTGCTACCCCGGGGCTGGTGCAGGACAGGTGGATGCCCCAGTCCTCCGCCCAGTTTGGAGGCCTGGCAGACCAGCAAGCTGGAGCCAAAGCACCCACAGTCCCCAAGGCTTCAGCAGGAGAGGTGCAGCCACCAGTCCTTGAGGAGACAAAGGCCTTGACTTTCCCACTCTTTCCATGTGGAGACTCCTGTTACGGACCAGGAGGGGCCCTGCAGTGGTGCAGCCTGACCTCCTGCCCCGACACCTCCAGCAAGTTCCTGGTCAAACAGCAGCACAGATCCAGCCACACGAGGGAAAAAAGGAGCAGCCCAGTGTTTGCTGCCCACAGAGCTCCTCACTCCCTGCACACCGCTCCCCTCTCACAGCCCTCCCTGAACTCCCTCCAGCTTATCAGCAGCATTCCTGCACCGCTCGTGGGATGGGAGCAGCACCTTGCACCGAGATAACTCTGCCCTGCCCTGCTCAGGAGCTCCACGCCTGCCTCCCACTGCCACAACCACCTTCTGACCACCATCCCAGGAGCTGCTGTGTCCAGAGAATGTGGCTCTGTGCCGGCAGGGCATGGTGTGACGGCTGCACAGCCAAAGGCACCCCCGGGGTTCACGGGCAGCATCACAGCCCCTTCCCTGCTTTCTTTACCAGGCCCTCCCACGCCACCACACACACTAAGACCTCCAGTGGCCTCCCCACGCTGCTCAGAGTCAGGGAAGCAGAAATCACAGGAACGTCTGAGCTGCTGGTGTCTAACGCAGGAAAGACATCCCAAGGGAGTTTGGCCTGACCGAGCCCGTGAGCTGCTGTCCTCGAGCTCGGCGCCTCTGCCGCTGCCCCTCTTGTAGTTATTAGTTAACAGCCACAGACCCTTATCTGGCAGCCTGGCCTCCAACACAGGGCTTCAATTCTGCGCTGCGCTGGCACGCTTCCCGGGCTGGGACATTCTTGCATGTGAACGAGCCGCGCAGGAATCCGTCCCCTCCTCGGCACACGGCCCCTTCGCCCGGGTCCCTCGCCGCCGGCCTCCGGGAGGTCCAACCCTGCGCTTCTGCAAGGAGGATCCTGCGCAGCTCGTGGCCCCTTCGGGCGCACGGGGCTGCAGGCTGGGCTGGAACTCATGAGCTGGTTCCACAGTCACCTACTGCTGCCAGAAACAGTCGTCGTGGGGAACAGGCGGCTGCTGAGGGGCAGGATGGACTCGACGATCTCAAGGGTCTTTTCCAGCCAGAGTGATTCTGTGATTCTTCACCCTCGCTTACAGAATCACAGCATCACAGAACATGAGGGATTGGAAGGGACCTCGACATACCGTCCAGTCCAATCTGCTGTGGCAGAGGGACAGCCCAGAGCCTTCGGTGCTGTCCAGCCATGGGCCCCTCAGCTCCAGGAGGACACAGAGCTGCTGGAGAGAGCCCAGCACACAGCCACAGGAATGATGGAGGGAGTGAAGCACCTCCCTGCTGAGGGAGCTGGGGAAAAAGGAGCCTGAGGGGTGACCCCATGAATGTTGATCAATAAGTGAAGTTAATCCACAACCAGCTGATTTATCAGTGCGCTCACGCCCCGCTCCAGCTCACAGCATCCTCCCTCCTCCTGCCGTCTGCCCCGGCACTTTGGTTTATTTACAGGACGTGGACTCTCTCTCAGTCACTCCCTCCACCTCCTCAGCCTCTCTAGCGATACGCTTCGGTGTTCGATGTCGACGGGGTTCTCGCGCGCCGCGCTAAGTGCCTTGCAGCCCCCAGTGCATCGCATCTCCTCCTCCTCCTCTAAGCCTGCGGGACAAAACCAGACACTTCCCGTCACACCAGGGTTCAAGCGTGAGCGGCTTGGCGGCGGCACTGGGTGGACAGTTGGACTCGATGATCTTGGAGGTGTCTCCAGCCTGAACAATTCTACTCTGTGATTCTGCTTCCTGTTTACCTGGACTGGGGTTGTGCTGGTGATGCACAGGACACCCCAACACCATGACCCTTCCAGTCTCCCAACAGTATCCTCCTACACTGACCCTGATTAGAAACCAGCAAGCCAGAGACCTCCCCTTGCTTATCTCGTGCCTCAAGGGCATGTGCTCTTTCCCAAGCACAAACTAACCCACAGGACCCTTCCCACAGAGCTCCTACACACATCCTGGGTCCCTCCTCACAGCAGGAATCAGCCTCTCCTCTTGCTCCTGCTGGCCCTGATGCCCTCAGAGGCAGTCGAGCCCACCTAACACAGGGAAGTTACGTTTGAGTCTGGCAAAGCGGAGTCTGTCATCACACAGATGCTTCCATGGAGAGAGGAGATGTGAACTTGCCACCCAAATGACTTCTCACTGATCCGAGGGCAGACAAAGGCTGGAGTGAGGGGGACACCAGCCACAGCACCTTCATGTTTTATACAGCACTCGTGGGACATCCAAGCTGCCCCGGTCAGCCGCTGCCAGCATCACTGTGCACCTGGGACCCTGCGCCCACAGCGAGCACCCCTGGTGCCTGTGCATCCAGAAACCTCCTGTGGGTGACAGACACCAGTGACTCACCCACCTGAGCTCAGCCCCAGGTGAAAGGGGAAACGGGAAGGCATGGGGGTGGGCAGGAAGAGAGCCCCAGACGCCGCTTTCTACATGGCAGACGTGGCTATTCTGACCAGCAAACTTCAATTTCTAACCCACAGAGATGGGAAATGATTCATGAAAAATCAACAGGATAAAATTAGCTGGAAGGCAGAGCGATAATTCATGCGACCCAACCGTCGCGGGCTGAAGTGCCAGCAGTGCCAGCGCCGCCTGGCCTTTCAGCCCCCGGTGCCCTTCAGTGCCTGGCGCCCGGCCACCAGCCGGCTATTTCCCCGGCGTCCCAGGCAGCTCCTCCAGGGAGCACATCCAGCCCTTAACGAGGCAGGACCTTCCACTCAACGCTTTCCTACCAGCTCTCCCAAAAGCAAAAGGCATCTGCTCGCTGCAGCAGGGAGGGTTCCGCGGTGCTGGGGGGCAGGACGGACGGACCGGCGGGTCTCACGCACCCGACAGTCCCGGCCAAGCTACGCGCGGAATTCAAACCAGCCCCGGAGCCTGCAGCCTCAGAGGCTTCCCCAGAGCTCTACCAGGACTCGAGCACCGCTCTGCAAAGCCTCTGCAGCAGCTGGCAGGCAGCCTGGCTGCAGCGGGTCCCCGCTCAACCAGGACCTGTGGGCACAGACGCAAAACGAAGGTAAAACCCAGCTCTGGTGCCAGCTGGTCCTTGTCTGGGGAAGGAGGGGACGTGGCGGCTCGGGTCGGCTCCTCTGTGGGTGTCGCCGTGGTTTTGCTCTACCTGGGCTTCAGGACGCGGCAGGCGGCTCCTTTCCTTTCACTCGCTCAGCCAAAAGGTGGAAGGCTATGCGGGGTCGGGGGGAGAACCAAGAAGGCAGGAGCCAATTGCGCTTCCATCTGTTCCTAGAGCTCTGGTGGAGCAGCGCCGCCCTTTCAAAGCACCAGGGATGCACCAGGCAGGGGGAGAGCAAACCCACAAAGTGCCGAGGAAGCCAAGCAAGAGCCATATTTATGTCTCCCCAGGCCATTAGGGAGATAAGATCTCGCAGTACAACAGACATTATTCAGGGCTGGTAAATCTGTCCGCAGGTCTGGGGCTCACGTTTCACGGCCCGGGTGAGCGCTGGCCCAGCGCGGGTCACACCGACCCCTCTTCCTTGGAGCAGGCAGCGCTCCAGATACTCCCAGCGTGTGGGACCTGCCAAGAAACCAGATACCCGTGTGCTGAACTCACCAGCGGCACCGCCGAGCGGCACATTCCCTTCCATACCGAGCGGGGTGCCCAGGCTCCGCAGCCTCACGCGGCGACTGCCCAGCAATGTCCGGCCAGGCCCTGCTCCTCAAGGGTGTCTCCTACCTAAAGGGATTGGGTTGCACAGAAATACCTGGTCCTCCACACCACGGACATTTTTAACAGGCTGATTAGCAGGAGCATGGAAAGATCCCAAAGAGCGACTCCCTGCCAGTGCAGAGAGCAGAGGGAGCACTGCGCGGCGACCTGGCGGGAGCGAGTCCCTGCGGGGCCACAGAAGTTCATCGCCTGCCCCAGGAGACCTGAACAGCCACGTTTCAACATCCAGCTGTTACAGAGTGAGGCCTCGTTAGATAAAACCTTGAGGAGCAAATACGTGAAGGGTGGGTGTCAGGAGGATGGAGCCAGGCTCTGCTTGGGGGCACCCAGTGACAGGACAGGGGGCAGTGGGTGTGAGCTGGAGCAGAGGAGGCTCCACATCAGTGTGAGAAGGACCTTGTTCCCAGTGAGGGTGCCAGAGCCCTGGCAGGGGCTGCCCAGGGGGGTTGTGGAGTCTCCTTCTCTGGAGACGTTTCAAATCCACCTGGCCATGTGCCTGTGCAACTTGGTCTAGGGGATCCTGCTGTGGTGGGGGGACTGGGCTGGATGATCTTTCAAGGTCCCTTCCAGTCCCTCATGGTCTGTGATTCTGTGAACCAGCAGCTAAGCCCAGCAGAGCTCAAGAGGACACGTTAGCAGTAAGCAGATCAATCACCTTCTTGGGTTGATCTGCATCAGCCATAGCTGGTGGGATTCTGCACCGAGGGCTGGGAAACACTCATCCTGCACTATGTGATGTAGGAAACCTCTCCCAAAGAGCAGAGTCCTGCCTCTGCACCAGCAATGCAGCCATGGCCGGAGGGATTCTGCACCGAGGGCTGGGGACCACCGCACCCACCCTGCACTATGCATTCTAGGAAACTTCTCCCAAAGGGCAAAGCACTCGACACACAAAGCTCTTCCCAGTCAGGGAGAGAAGAGAAATTCAGTAATTAAAAAGCTCCTGCTCTCGCAGAAGCTGACTGATCTCGTTTGAGCTCAGAAGACACGACCCCCTGCCCGGCTGTGCGCACACAGGACACCCCAGACCTGCCCACACAGCGCGTGCCCATCACTATCGATCTTCCCTGCAGGTGGCTGCAGGGCAAGAGGACTGGGCTCTGCAGACCTGGGGATGTTTAACAGCTGCACTGGCCTTTACAAGATAAAGGTGTCTGGTTCGAAGAAAGCAGCTGCCTCTACCGAGTCCTCCAGCAGCCTCTCCACAGCAGGAATTAAAAACCCCCAAACACAAGGGCAAAACCCACCCGCGCCCCCAGACGCAGGCCGTCACAGCCATCCCAGCGAAGGCTGTGAGGAGGAACACGCCAGGAGCGGGAAGATGATCCCGACCAGCTGTGGGATGTCCCCAGGGATGCTGCGAGCCCACAGCCTGCCCGGAGGCGCGAGCCTGCAGGACCCCTCAGGCACAGCTTCGCTGCGCTGGGGAGGTCTGCCCGGGCCAGTACTTCACGGTGGCTACCAGCCTGCAAACAGCTCATGTCCCTGACCAACTCCAGCTCCAACACAGTAAAACAACCCGAGAGGGTGGTTGTGGGGTGCCCACAGCACCCTGACCTACAGCGGAGCCTGGGGACCAGCAAGCACAGCGGGGCAGGACACCGCTGGCTCCCAAGGGTAGGTCAAGCAACTCCAGGTCTGACACACGGGACAATGCTCCTCCGCTCTGTCCTCACCCATCACCCCAGTGCCCACAGCCAAGCTGCCACCAGCCAAATCCAGCCCCCAGCCCCAGCAGGGCTCAACGCCAGTGCTTAAGCTCAGAGCAGCAGCCCCTCCTCTGGGACGAGCTGCTCTGGGAGGAGGAAAAACATCCTTGCTGATGAGGACTCAAGGAAGGAGGCAGCAAGAAGGCGAAAGCCACTCATAGTGCCCTTCTGATGGCCCCTTATGGCTGTCCCTGAGCCAAGGGCTGCACCCAAGAGCCTTCTGCAGGGCGCAGGCTTCTGCAGCCCCAACCCTCAGCTACATGTAAGGCTTCACCCTTCGACTGCGGAGAGGCTGCTCCACACCTGAAAGGGCCAAGGGCTGCCTCCCTGCCTGGAGAGAGCACAGCAGACCTGCAACAGCAGCTCTCGAGGGTCCCAGCGATCCTGCTCACACTGAGGAACCCGGGAGCACAACAGCAGGTCATCTGTGTCCGTGTTGTAACTGCTAGACTGTCTCCCAGCAGAAACTTCAGCACTTGGGATTAAAGTTTGGGATGGAGGGAGAAGAAGGGCAGGTGCCAGCACCACGGTCCCCGACTCCAGCTGAACGTGAAGCTCCAGCCTATCAACAGCATCCAGCCTGTCAACAGCGCTCCTGACTCCATCACCTTCCCCCTTCCTCTCTGCTTCCATCCATCCCGATTCCATCCGCGTGCCCTTTCCTCTCTGCGTTCCCCCTCCTCGCCCTCAGCGGTTCCCTTTCCAGTCAGACGGCGCCCATCCCGCAGGGACGTTTAAAAGAGAAGCATCTCTAAGGTGGGCGATGCTCACAGTGCCCTCCTCACCAGGGCTCTTCGCCACCCACCCTGCCTGCTCCCACCTTCCACAGACCCCGCTGCAGTGCTGCTGGGTGTCCTCCATCACTCTCTTCCACCTGCAGACCTCCCCCCTTTCTGCAGCACCTGTCCCTCACCTCTTTCTGAAGATGGGGTGACCAGAATGTGTCCCTCACCTGGTGAGGTGTCCCCAGCTCCCTCACCAGGGGCTGCAGCTCTGAACTCAGCGCTGGCGCCGAGCTGGGGCTGGATTTGGCTGGTGGAAGCTTGGCTGTGGGCACTGGGGTGATGGATGAGGACAGAGCAGGGAGGGATTATCCTCTGTGTCAGATCAGAAGTTGTTTCATCTACTCCTGGGAGCCACCTCTCTGCTTTTCTCTGGGAGACTGGACAGGCTACTGGAACCCATCTCCTGGGCAACTTTAACCAGCGGCCCAACCGGCCCCAGACTTCTTAAAACACCAGACCGCTGCAATCCCAACTGGGAATGGAAGGACTCTGGCTGGTTTGGCTCTCTCAGGGAAACCAGTGGTTCAGAGGTTACGGGACGCAGGTTTCCCATACGGGATGCGGATTCCGCACGCAGAGACACTGCGAGGCCCCACCTACGCTCACACCGCAGGGAAGAGGAGCCACTGCCTTCTCACGGGAACTCTGGATCGAGCCTAAGCAGCCTACTCCTTCCTCTGGGACGGCCGGGTCCCAACTTGGAGACCCGGTGCATCTCGCCTGTGGGACTATGTTTAGTGTCTCCAGCAAACCCGGAGCCACATGCCAACGCCACCGGGCCGGCGATGACAATTTTAACTATGCTCCTCCAAAATGTCACGAATATTAGGCACTATTTTAAGAGCCCTGGAAAGGGTCAGCAGCGCTCACAGCCCAGCCAGCGGGAGAGGGCTCTGCTCATGGCTACTTTAGCAATAAAGAGGTGGGCAAAAAAGCACACCCGGGGGAACACACCTCGCGACCCCGCAGCTTTGCTTGGGAACCCACCAGCACGGGCTGCTGCGCAGGAGCCTCCTGCTCCAGGCTCCTCTGGCTGCGCTCTCCAACACAACCTCACCCCGCAAGCCACCCTGGGCAGGTCCATCGCCTTCCAGCAAGGAACACGAGCAAACCCCCAGCTCCCACCCCAGGAAGACCAACCCTTCCTCAGCACAGCAAAGGCAGCTGCTTGCTTGTGTCCCTTCAGGCAGTGCCCTCACAGGAGCCCTCCTCCATAAACTGCCAAGGGCCAGTGACCAGTAAGGCTCACAACAAGATCACCCCTGAACTCACCCTGAGAGCCCCATGCTTCAAGCAGGGTCCGTGGCAGTGCTGGAGGAGCAACGGGCCACTCTCCCACAGGCAGCAAGCCCCACACCACAACAGGCCCTGCCTCCCCACCACCGACCAGCAGCTTCAACAGGATTCCTGAGCAGAACAGCGGCTTCCCCTGGTCCTGCTGCCCCACACCACAGCACAAGTGGGCACCTTCCGCATCTCCTGTGCTCACTCCAAACCCTTCCTGAGAGCTGCTGCAGCTCCTACTCCAACGAGCCCTTCTGCCAGCAGCACCAACAGAGCCCCAGCACCTGAACCCTCTGCGAGACCGTACGCGACCTGGGAGCTCTGTGTGTGACCCCAGAGCTTTGTGAATGACCTGGGAGCTCCGTGCGCGAACCCGGGAGCACTGTGCACAACCCAGTCCCGCACAAACGCGTACTTGATGAGCACCAGCACCTTTGGCAGAGGCATCACAAAACTGTTTAGGTTGGAAAAGACCTCCCAGCGTATCGAGCTCAACCACGAGCCCAACTGTCCCAAGGCCACCGCTAAACCCTGTCCCTGAGCTGCAGCTCTCCATGGCTTTGGAACACATCCAGGGATGGCCCTCCCTGGGCACCCGTTCCAAGGCCTGAGGACCCTTCCCAGGGAGAAGCATCTCCTGGCGCCCAACCTCAAGCTGAGGCTCAGCCCTGCAGAACACTCCCCGCGACTCAGGCGGGTTGTCTGCGGGGGTTATTTTTTGCCCTCTTTTCTTCTTCAAGCTGGTTCTGCCAGTTCTCCTCCCGCATTACTCACTGGGAGACGAGGAAGCAACAACTTTGCCCACGGGGCAGCTTCTCCTGGGATCCACAAATGAGTCGCTGCGGGCTCTTCCTTTTCGAATTGGGTTCAGGGAGGGAAATGGTGGGGGTCACATTCTCTAAGGAACTGGGCAAACTGGGCANGGCGGCGGGGGGGAGAGCCCGGCTGGCTGCGCCCCCCCCCCCCGCCGGCCCCGTTGGCTACTGGAGGGGACCCGGGGCCGGGCCGGGCTCGGCGGAGGAGGAGGCGGCGGCGGCTCCCTCCCTCCCGGCCGTGACCACCATCTTATTAGCACAGGAAATGACATGGCGAACGGAAGAGAGGGGCGTTCGGGGGCCGAGCCCGGGGACCCCCCGAGCCGGGGGAGGGACNCCAAGGCCACCGCTAAACCCTGTCCCTGAGCTGCAGCTCTCCATGGCTTTGGAACACATCCAGGGATGGCCCTCCCTGGGCACCCGTTCCAAGGCCTGAGGACCCTTCCCAGGGAGAAGCATCTCCTGGCGCCCAACCTCAAGCTGAGGCTCAGCCCTGCAGAACACTCCCCGCGACTCAGGCGGGTTGTCTGCGGGGGTTATTTTTTGCCCTCTTTTCTTCTTCAAGCTGGTTCTGCCAGTTCTCCTCCCGCATTACTCACTGGGAGACGAGGAAGCAACAACTTTGCCCACGGGGCAGCTTCTCCTGGGATCCACAAATGAGTCGCTGCGGGCTCTTCCTTTTCGAATTGGGTTCAGGGAGGGAAATGGTGGGGGTCACATTCTCTAAGGAACTGGGCAAACTGGGCAGGGCGGTTCCCGTTGCTCCAGGGCTTCACGGCGACCCCCCAACGCGGCGGAGCATCGGAGACCCCGCAACGGGAGTCTACGGGGCACCCACTCGCTGCTTCACCCCCGCGGGATTGCCCCGACGAAGCCCCGCCCCGCCCCCCCGCCATTGGCCACCGGCCCCGTCACTCACTGCCGGGGGGGGGACACACAGGGACGGGCGGGAACCCCGGGAATAACGCGGGGGGGGGGGGAAGAGGGGTCGCGGGG